>CM020509.1:19732500-19942500 GCA_009823395.1 Thamnaconus septentrionalis | reverse complement strand
GGTGGCAAATTCCAACTCCAACATATCCAAGAAAGCAAATCAGGCTTGTTTGTCCGCAGGCTAATAGTCATTTGATATCCACATGTTAAGATCTGAAGTGGCTGCTGATTGGCTTTCTTTCACACTATAGAGACGTTGGCCAAAAGAGACCTTGCCAACTTTGGTTACGTTGGAATGAAAATTAGTGACGAGCCAAAGATTCTGAAGTGGCTCCAGATCATTAAAGTGGATGAGAATAAAAGCAAAATGCAACATTTGTGTCACCGGATGGGAAAAACAAACTGGATTTGAAAGAAATCCTGATTTGAATAAGAATGAAAAAAATGAAAAAAATTACAGTTTTCTGCAGTAATGGCAACAATGTATCTTTGTTGTTGTTCAAATTGGTTTTAAAACATCTGGCGTCAAAAAAGAAAAAAGAAAAAGAAGTACCGTTCTGGTATTGAAACCACGGTATTGAAAATTGGCATAATATCAGGAAGTCTCACTTCCTAATTTTGCTCCTCTGTCCAAAAATCCTACCTGTACAACACAAAACAATACAAGACTATTTACCAAGTTGAGAGAGTTGCATCACCAACCTGGATGGAAGACCTTCCCCACAGACATGCTGTAGTAGCCGTTGGACTTGAAGTACTGCGGCATGGTGGTGTAGTTCCCCGACTGGACCCTCCAGTAGGAGTGGAAGTCGTAGACCCTGGTGGTGTCGGGCCGGCGGCTCGTCAACATGGACGTGCGACTGGGAGCGCACACGGCTTGCTGAGGGAAGGGTGGGGTCGGGAGGAGTTTAGGGGAGGGGAGGGGTCAGAGGGACTGGCGGCCGATTCAAACAAACTATCACAGACCTGCGCGTACGCATGGAGGAAAACTTTGCCTCTGGACGCCAGCTGGTCGATGTTCGGAGATCTGACCGTCGGGTCATCATAGCAGCCCAGCGACGTCCGCAAATCATCAGCCACGATCAACAGGACATTTTTCCTCTCTGGAAGGAAGGCGTGAGTTCATAGCAGTCACTACTTCACAGTCCTCTCCGTTACTGAGGCCATGTGAGATTGAATGAATGAATGAGTGAATGAGTGAATGTGTCATTTAAAACGTGTGAGTAAAAGATATATAAAAAAGTAACAAAACAAATGAACAAATAGTAATAATAATAAAAAACAATAATAATACATTTTATTTACATTTATTTGCTACAAAGCAAGGAAAAATGAATGCCATAGGCCATCATAGCTCACTGGCAAGCTCAGGAGAGGGAGGGAAAGATGGTGCTCTACCAGCTGAGTTCAATTAAAAACCTCTACCTATGTCCTTTGAACGTCATAAATTATTATATAATTATTTAAAAGAAAAACTAGAGTAAACGGTGCGTGCTATAGCTAAAAATAAGACTCATTTTAAAGAGCGTGTCCCCCAAATCAGAGCAGTCTAGAACCGCCCCTGCAGCTGTGATAGGAAACTGTCACGCTCAGGGTTGTTTCACGCGGAAAAACACATTTCTCATTACGTTATTACGTTACATTTACGTTAGAGCCAAACCAAAAAGGACTCCCGATAATCCCCGCTGCCTTCACTGATCCTCGCAGGCCAACAGACAGACAGACAGACAGACAGACAAACAAACAAGGCTCCATTCAGCGAGTCAATCAGATTAGAGCCACTCGACTGCGGCTCTCAACCACCGAAACAACTTCACACCGCCGCTCATTAGCCGCACACACGGGCTATTAGAGGGAACTTAGCGAAACTAACTATGAGATAAACGGCGAGAGGTTACGTGACAGGAAGTCGTCGAAAGAATTAAACGCGTAAACAAACGAGACACAACAAGTCAATACACAAGATTAAAATATGTCTGGATGGAATAAATAAATGTACTGGGGGGGGTTTAAACGAAGACACCGTGACAGATGACGGCTTTAACATTTCCACCTTCACCGAGCTTCTTATTTTGTTCGTGCTAATGTTTTACTGGCGCAAACTCATGCTAGCTCGGTGCTATTTACAACCCAAACTCCACAACACCGCCACTCATTTTGAAAAAAATAAATAAATAAAAGACGCTGATAGCGTTTTAACGAAGGTGAGAAAAGAAGAAAAGTGTGCTTTTCCTGATCATCCACCACTAAACTCTCTACCTTTGGTTCTGCCGACAGCCAGGGTCGGTGAGGGGAGAACCAGGAGGAGGATCCACAGCCGGACACCAGTGGGCATTTCGGCTGGACGCTCAGGTGAAACCGATTCGATACGAAGAGTAAAATCCAGCACGAAGCCTTGATTTTTAAAACTTCCTGGTAGTCGTGACGTCATCCAGAGACCCTTCCCCGATTGGCCAACCACTAAAGTTAACCCCCTCAGCCGAATGGCGCGTCGATGTGGCGTTCATCATCCACAGAGCATTTTATTCTTCGTAAGAGAAGTCTCTTGCTGAAGAAAATGTGTAATCATCGCTCGCATTTTAAAACGTGTAAAAAGGAACATTAAAATATTAGTGAGTACTAAACAGATAGATAGATAGATAGATAGATAGATAGATAGATAGATAATGAAAGTGTGTGGCATACTGTTGTGAACATTACATCTGAGCATCCTTCGTCTGTTAAAAAACAAAATCAAATCAACTTCAACCAAAAAGTGAAGCAAGCAGAGGCTCCACACTCTACCAGGGTTTAATGAAAGGACAGGGGCACACAATGTGACATTTTGAGAGAGAGAAAAAAAAGCAGGAGACACATTAGATAAAGACAGAAATTTTTTATTTACTTTGTTTGTTCTTTCCACTGCACATTTTATGTACAAGCCCAAGAAGGCAATAGAAAATAAAACAAAATAGGTAACACGTTTATAGTTACTGTGAGAGAGACAGAGTGAATATGCACAAAGAGATTTTCCGCCACGAAGGTCCGACTGCATCATCTCCATTTCATTTACACGGAAAACGGTTCGATGATCCAGAATAATGAGGGACTGAAAACAAACTAAAAACCCACAGGTGAGATTGTTTTTTATTAAGTTAATGTTTTTGATCTGTGGTTATGGATTTAAATATGCATTTAAAAAAACAAAAAAAAAAAAAAAACACCAAAATTAAAAATTGCTTAGACTGACTGACTGACCACCTGGAAACTGTTGGAAGCGCGTGATGTTTAACATCTGTGGACGATGATACAGGAATGCATGTGTCTAATCACTTTGAGAGTGAAAAAAAAAGGGGCAAAGCCTTTTCCTTCTCCTGTTCACCTGGACACATTCCAACAAGCAAAGTGTTCTTTTCTTGAAATATAGGCTCCTTTGTTGACCTCCAGAAATGTTTAATGTTTAGTGACATAAAGCTTTGATAAAATATATATATATATATACACATATATGTATATATATATATATATATATATATATATATATATATATATATATATATATATATATATATATATACCTGGCCATATATGTACAAGCAAAGTGTTCTTTTATTGAAATATATACATATACACCTATAGAAATGTTTAATATATATATGACATATATATATATATATATAATATATATATATATATACACATATATGTATATATATATATATATAAAAACTAGTGTAAGATTACAAATGTTTTCCTCTCCATCAGGCACATTATTAAACTAAAAGTGTCGTTAGAAAATATCACCCTGTCGCTTTAAAAAACAAAACAAAACATGAATATTTCCAACATGGGGACTTAGAGGAAGAGTTTTTAACTTTAGCTCTGTACCAAATCCCGAGACACAAAGCCCGTGGGGGCGGAATCCAGCCGCTGAGACAGGTCACAGCGACTCTTTATGTGCAAATGCGTTCTGGTGGGTGGGCGGAGCCACGCTTGACCAACCAGGTGGCTGGGATCGTCTGGGACGACCCCCCACCCCGGAGACCCTCACTGCACGATCTGGGGCATCTCGCTCCAGGCTTTGGCCTTCTTTTTGGCCAGGGCCATCCAGGGTGGCTCGTCCTGGGGCAGCGCAGTGGCAGGAGGGGAAGGCAGGCCCCGCTGGGAGGGCGGAGTCTGGCCGGGAGGTAGCCCCGCCCCCCTGGGCGAGGGAAGCTGAGGAGGCGACGCGGGCGACCTGGGCGAGACGGCGGGCTTTGGGAGCGACGACGGGCTCGCGCATGGGGGGGATTTCTGGCCGACGGGGGCGGGAGTGGGCGGGAACCTCTGGGCAGGGGTCAGAGGGGGTCTGGCGGCGGAGAGCTGGGAGGGCTTGGGAGGGACGGGGCAAGGCAGCGGCTTAGGAGGGTGGTACGGCAGCGGAGCCAGAGGGGACAGCGGCCTCCTGCTCTCCTCCGCTGCCTCTGGAGGTCTGCTGGCCTCCGGCTGGATCACTGGAGGACGAATGACAAGCAGAAAAAAAAAACACGTTGGATAGAGAGCGGTGTCGAGACGCTCAACTGCAGTAGCGCATATTGGCCAGATGGGGGCAGCAGTGGATCATCTGAAAGCGGCTAATGAGCGGATAAATTGTTGGCGTCACAGCAAACAGGCCTCAGAAAATAGAGCCACTACGAACTAAAAATAAATAAATAAATAAAATAACATATTTCTGATGTCCAAAATTTAAAACACGTTTGCTGTGTTTTTTTTGTCCGGGATTTTTCTTCAAATTGAAAAAGTGAAGAAAAAGAAAAAGAGAAAAGTTCCCTTTTCACTCCAGTCCAAGGACAAGTTGCTGTTAATGTTGAAGGGGATGTGTGTTTGAAATTGGCTGAATGCAATAATCAGTGTGTGTGTGTGTGTGTGTGTGTGTGCCAGCGCTCTCTGACCTTTGCTGCTGGACTCAGCCGTCTCTTTGCTTTTCTCCCGACTGGCAGCCGAGGCGACGTACGACGGGACCGAGCTCTTCTTCTCCTGCTCCTCCTGAGAGCCAACCACACAAACAGGTCAGATGCGCGTTATTCACAGCGAGAGGCCCTGATGAACGCCTTAAAACAAATCCCGACAGCTGATTGGAGGGAAGACGACACGCTGCAGCAGCAGAGTGCAGCTAGTTTGGAACTATTGAAGAAGCAAGCCAGGGTCGTTTCTCTCCTTCCTCTTCTTCTTTCTTCCCTGCCATCATGTCAGTCAAGGTCATTAGTGGATGAATTCCCCTCCTCTTAAAGGTTAGGTGTGTAAAATTTGGACATTTTGAGAAGAAACAACAACAAGTGGTTACATTCTAAATGGCAGCGTTCACCATCTTGCCCTCCCTCTCCTGAGCTTGCCAGCAAACTATGGTGGCCTATGACATTCATTTTTTTGTTTTGTTTTTTTTACTTGCTTTGAAGCAAATAAATGTAAATAAAATGTATTATTATTATTATTATTATTATTATTATTAGTGATTTGATGGTCTCTTTTGTGATTAGTCACAGCAGAACAGAGCCCCGTGTTACCTTCTTGTTGGTGGCCTCCTCTACTGAGTTCTCCTTGTAGATCTTCTGCTTCTGTTTGGCCACAGAGATCCAGCTGGGAGACTCGGGCCCAGCAGGAGCACAGCGGACTGCAGGAGGATCTGCATCACCAACACACACACACACACACACACACACACACAAACCGTCACACCACAAGGGGGCAGCAGTGTCTACTTCAGGGGAAGATAATGCATTTGTACACGTGCGCTCACCTGACACCCGCTTGCTTTTCCCAGCAGCGTCTCCCTGCAGGTCTGGCTTTTTAGGGAGGGCGGGCTTGCTGACAATTGGCTGACTGACGGAAGGCTTCGCACTGATTGGCTGAGGCGACTCGACTTTACTGCTGGTCGCCGGGGCCGCCGGTGACTCGACGTGAGGCTTTTCAAAAGACACGACATGAAGGATTCATTGATTTATAATTTGTCACCAAAAGGGGGGGAAAAATACGCTCATTGACGACTGACTGTCAGTTGGCCACTAGGTGGCGGTAGAGGAAGAACTTTTGGTAGCGAGCTAACGGCTAACAGGGAGCAGAGCCTCATTCTGCTTTTTTTTTTTTAACGGACCGCATGAATGTGGATGAAGCTCAGTTTTGCCTCTTGAGTCCGGAATGTTTGAATGTATGATTAAAGTGAAGTCACTTTAAGTTTACGAAGATTTACGTAACAAGTGCAAAGTTGTTGCCATGCAAAGGATTTTTTTCAGGCGGCTGAAACCAGCTGATACAAAACAAAAAAATGGCACAAAACCTACAAAATTAACTGCTGTCGTACCAAAGTGAAGTTGAAACAAGTTGCCGATCACAATCACTGTGTAATTAAATCACCATTACAAATCCATCACTTCGTCGATGGCGTCTGCCTGCTGCCCTGCAACTGCCCGTTTGATTTTTGTTTTGCTCTCCCTCCTCCTCTCGTCCTCACCTCGCTGCTCTCCTCCTCCGAGCTGAATCGGTGCAGGACCGACGTCTTCCTCAGCTTCACTCCGAAGGGATTGTCGGGGTTCCCCTCCACCACGACGGAGGGCTCTGTTGCTGGCAAAGAGAGAGAGGAGTTTCAGACGAGCGAAAATACGGCGCGGCTGAAACTGCTGAGCTTTAAATAAAACCTCAAAAAATAAATGAATTAACAATTGGAGAAAAAAACACAGCGATGTTGACATTACACACTCCCATACCTATTTTTTTTTAATTCAAGACTCTGGAGGAGCAGCAAGAAAACTCAGAATGTTTAGCCTTCTGTTGACAGCCTCCTTATAAAAACAAAAATGCTGTGCTGTAGCTTACAGCTTTGCTTTGGATTTGATTTGGAAGGAGAAAAAGTAACTTTACAGACGGCACACAGTCACCTGACCTGGATTGTTAACTGTTTCTGTGTATAT
Organism: Thamnaconus septentrionalis; assembly: GCA_009823395.1. Classification (NCBI taxonomy): domain Eukaryota; kingdom Metazoa; phylum Chordata; class Actinopteri; order Tetraodontiformes; family Monacanthidae; genus Thamnaconus; species Thamnaconus septentrionalis. Next base: position 19,935,698 of record CM020509.1, on the reverse strand, counting down.
GGGAGACATAAGCATCCCTTCGTGACATCACAAAGAGCTGTTTGTTTTGTTTTTTTCCTCCTGTGAGTACCACATTGTGCGAAAAGTTGATGACAACTCAGGGCAAATTTAAGTCTTTGTGGTCAAACTTCAAGACCTGCTGTACCTTCTGTGGCTGCAGTAACTGGGGGCAGAGCTTTAGTGGGAGGTGGCTGTGACATCACACCACCCGGTGGTCCACCAGGGACGGCCCCCTCCGGTTCAACATTGGCTCCGCCCTCCGACTCTGCGTTCACATCGTGCTGGACGGTGGCTATGGCCTCCTCCTTCGCCTCCTCCTCCACACCATCAGGGGGAGTCAAACCCTCCTTGGCTTCTCCCTCTGCAGACAGTGACCTCTGCCAGGCGGGGGCGATGGTGAAGCGGACTTTGCTCGGAGCCGGGCGGCTGATCAGCTGGTCGGCTGCTTCGTCCGACCCAGCGGGTCTTTCTTCTTCCACTTCGGCTTGTTTTTCTTGTTTTTCTTCTTCTCCTCCTCCTCCTCCTCCTCCTCCTCCTCCTCCTCCAGCGATTTCCGCCTGCTCCTCTGTCTCTGTGGGATGGGCTGCAGTCGGAGACTGCTGGAAGAAAGCTCCGCCCTTTTCTGAGCTGGGGGAGATGAGGTTGATGTGCAGAGTGGCCGTCCTGGTCTGACTGGGACTGGTGGCTCCGCCCACTTCTGAGGGAAGCTCTTGATTGGACTCCAGCAGAGTCAGCGAAGGAGGCCTGATGGGAACATCACTCAACTTGGTGTCGCACTTTTCAACCGGCTCTTCCTGCTCAACCTCTTCTTCTTCTTCTGCTCGGTCGGCTCCACCTTCCTCCTCCCTGACCAACTGCTCTTCCACCCGCTCCTCTATCACTCCAGTCTTCTCCTGCTCCTCCTCCTCCTCCTCCTCCTCCACCTGCTCCTCCACCTCCTCCTTCTCTTCAAAGCTCCGGCTGGAAACTTCTCCAAGTGGATCAGGTGCCTGATTGGCCGGCTCTGCAGAGGCGGCACCATTGTCAGCAGAGAGGTGTTCTGAGGAAAGATCTCCGACCTCGTCTTCCTCCTGCTGTGCTGTGCTTGATTCGATCTCCTTGCCATCAGCTGGAGGAGCTGGAGCTGGAGCTGGAGCTAGAGCTGGAGCAGCAGCAGATGGAGGAGGTTCCTCCATCACCTCCTCCTCACCGTCCTTCTCCTCATCTTCCTCCTCTTCTCTCTCTGTGGCTTCTTTGGCCTCCTCCTCTTCCAAAGCCCCGCCCTCTTCTTCTCCTTCATCATCTACTTCTTCTTCTGGCTCCTTCTCCACCTCCGTCACCTCCTCCCCGTAGCTTTCTTCCTCTTCTGCAGCTCTGTTTTTGCTCTCCAGCTGGACTTCAGCGTTCACCGCCAGCACGTCACTTTCTTCCTCTGGTTGGTTCGTTTCCTCAGTCTCTCCGTCCTCAGTCAGCTGTGAAAAAAAGAGAAAAAAAACAGGAAATAAGAGGAGAGGTTGAAACAAGGTCAGTGAATCTTCTACAGGCTCGTTTAGTCACTTTTCAGTGATGCTTGTGGATTTACTGGACATGATAAAATCTGTGTTACTAAATGTGTGAAAGCATTTTTGCACACTTCTTAGTGTGAACAGACTTTGAAGGGTTTAGTCCGGAGTTGTGTTAAGTCGTGTTGAAACACATTCGTGTTTTTTTTTTTTAAACCGGTTTTTAAAATCTAACACGCCAATCCAAACGGCTCAGAGTCGGATACATACATCACATTGACTGGAATGTTCCGCCACAGGCTCCTCTTCCTCCGCTTTAACATTTTCCTCTTCTTCAGGGGCTCTTGTGCTCAGAGTGTTGACTTCCTCCTCCTCCTCCTCCTCCTCCTCCTCCCCTTCTCCTCTTCCTCCTCCTCAGCGGTCTGACTTGACAAGGGGCAGCTGTCTGGAGCAGCCTGATAGCTGACAGGCTCTTCCGCCTCTTCGTCCTCTTCCATCGCTTCCTGGTTTTCTTCTTCTGCACCTATGGCTTCCCTCTCCCCCACTTCCTCCTTCACCTCCGGGACAACATCCTCACTCTCGACGCCCAGCGAGCGGGACTCCAGTGGTGTTTTAAGGGAGCTCAGCACCTCCTGCAGGAAGGACGTCTCCTCTCCGCTGTCTGGCTTCTCCTTCTCCTCCGCTTCCACTGTGTCCTTCTCCTCCTCCTCCTGTTCCTCCATCTGCTCCTCCTCCTCCTCCCCATCCTCCTCCGCTGCAGCTGCTGCAGGGCCGACACTGGAGGAGCCCAGCGATGCTCCTCTCGGACCAGCAGGGGGCTCTGGCGTCACTCTGTGGGCAGATAGGAAGCAGTTAGAAGAACGTGAGGAGGCCGGCAGGAGGGAGGAGCGAAGAGGAAGCGATGAGTTGTCACCTGGGACTGTCGGCAGAAGACGGTCTGGAGCCGCTTCCTGGTGAGGCTGGTGGGACGTCCTCCTCTGAGAGACGAGGCTCAGGACAGGAAGTGTCTGTCGCCGGAGAGGCTTCCTGTCCTGGGTTCACCTCCTCCTCCTCCTCCTCCTCCTCCTCTTCCTCCTCCTCATCATCTCTCAAGAGGGAATCCCCCAGTGTTTTCTTAAACTCCTCCTCTTCCTTGTTATCTTCTTTTCCATCTGCTTCTACTTGTGCTTTCGGCTCATCGTCCTTGACGTCTGGAGAGCAGAGATGAGTGTGGCGGGGGGTGGGGGGGTGGGGCAATGGTCAGAGCAGACTGCAGCGTTACATTAACTGGATGCTACTTCAAATGTGTTCCTGATTACACAACTGTCACACCAACTACTTGCAATAACACTACATACTTAGGAGTCGGCTGTGAGATGCAATGTGAAGAAACAAAAAGATGACAAGGATTTTTTTTTTTTTTTGGAGCGATTCACGATTAAAACCACAACTTCAGAATATCTGCGGTTTATTGATTTCTGCCGTTTCCATTTGCAACAGAAGACATTGGCCACTGGTGGAATTCCGGGCTCACCTTCTGCCGGGTCCTGCCTCTCCCGCGGTGCCTCTGCTGCGGAGGAGGAGTCCAGCGTCGTCTCCTCCACCACTGAGTCTCCTTCTGCTTTCATCTCCAGCTTCTGCAACGGAAACACAAGGACAAGAACGACAAGCCTCAGTCAAGGACATGAGCGTAAATACTCAACATATATTGGGATCCACCAGAGGGCACACACGTGTGTTAGTGTTAGTTTAAACATGGCTGCTAAAAAACTTTATTGACCCACTCACAGAAACTTTCACGCTACAGTAACATTTTACATCATATTTGCCTCGTTTTTGTGTGAAACAAATGAATGAAATTAAATTCATCAATCGGACTCTTGTGTGTTTTGTCTTTTTTGCAGCCAGCCGGTCACTTTTGTGAAGTAAGTAGCGAACCGCTGAACAGTTCAAAAGTCAACTGAAGTTCACCTGCAAAGACCACTGAGGCAATTTTCTCTGCAGTGTTTGATCCCTAACTTTGCTGAGTGGCGTGAGACAGCGGTGACGATCGTGACAACAGCGGAGTGAGCGGATAAAAGCTGGCGGCCCTCACGCTGACAGGCTTCCTCTTGTGGCGGGCTTTGCTCCTCAGACCTCGTTTGTGTTTGGCAGCCGAGTTGTCCAGACAGGCGAAGGGGCTGGCGGGCTGGCTGAAGTCCCCGGGAACCACCACCACCACCAGGGGGCTCACGGCCCTGCTGGAGGGCCCGCAGGACTGCTGGGAGGAGGACACACACACACACACACACACAGTTTCAGGCTTGTAGCACCGACCGAAATGCTTCAAATCTAGCGAATATGGAAAAATTCACCATCTTTTCGGTGACAAATTCCGATTTCTATTCAAGAAAGCAAATCCGACCCGTTGAATAGGGATGCACCGATACCGATACCAGCATCGGGTCTTTGTACCGATACTGGGGTTGAGCAGTCTACCTGTACTCGTAAAATACCCGCCGATGGCACAACACCGATACCAGTTGGATATGTATGCAAATGGCAATTCCGTTAAATTTGTGTTTGTACTGCAGTGGAACGAGTTCTGGAAAAACACGTCGAGGAATGTTGTTCAAATAACACAACATCTGAGGAAAAAGGAAAATATCAAAGTACTTCCGTCAGGTGCAATGGCCTTATCAAGTACTCGTACTAGAGTACTACACTACTGTAAGAAAGAAAAAAAAAGTGGTATTGGTGCATCCTGATCATTTAAAAAGATCTAAAGTGGCTGCTGATTGGCTTTCACATTCATCGCAAACATTAGTTCAGGCGAAGAGTGAAAATTTAGCGTCAAAGATTCCAAAGTGGCTCCGCTTCACTGAGCCGCATTTAAAACAAAGCAAACTGGATTTTGGAGGACAATCCTGATTTTAATCACCGATTAAAATGCCAAATTAAAAGTTTGGTATTTTTTCTTGTCGTTGCCGCGATTCACATTAGTTTCAGCGTCCAAGCCGAGGTATTGAAATTGGCATTGGGTCAAAAACATTGGGAATGGAACCCAGCCCTGCTCCCGACCGCAGGCGCATCGCTGCGCTCAGTGTCGGCCGGTGGAGACAAAGAGAGTCTGTGACTGCTGATAAGCGCTCGATTCTCGACGGGAGCGACAAAGAAGCAGCCGCGAGGAAACAGTGGTCGAGTGAGTGAGTGAGTGAGAGAGAGAGAGAGAGAGAGAGAGAGAGAGGAGCCGGCCGAGTCAATATTATCTCCCATTATCTTCCGCAGCAACACTTTGACTGTCGTCGCTGCAGGAGCAACATCGTCTCTCCTCCTCAGCTCCATTCTCTCCACTTCTAATGATCCTCATCATCCTCATCATCATCATCATCATCATCCCCGAGGAGACGCACACACACACAACGCCAACACAATGCACTCCAACACTGAGACGCACTTTTCTTCTCTCCACACTCACGCCGGAGTTAATTTAAGCGGCAACGGCGACACTTTTGGCCCCGTACGCTTCTATTTTTAGACTTAAAGAGCCTGTTGTTTTTTTTTTTTTTTTATGTGCATGCGCAGACGAGCAGACGTTTCTTCTGAAGGTTATTCTCGACGCTTTCGCAAAGATCTCAGCAGCAAAGCGTGACTATTTTGGCGCGGTGACGCAGAGACAAAGGTCACAGAACTACATCAGCTGCAATGAATGCGAGATTAAATTCAGGGTCGTCTGATAGGTGTGTGTGTGTGTGTGTGTGTGTGTGTGTGGGTGCTTCCAGGTAAGGGAAACAACGTGAAAGAAAATATTTTAGCTTCTGGCCACTGCTATTAGCTAGGCAACTGTTAGCAATTCTTCCCCTGCAGTGAAGCGAGACTTCTTCATCTTCATCCTCATCCTCATCCTCATCTTCATCTTCATCTTCTTCATCTTCATCATCTTCATCTTCTTCTTCATCTTCTATGGCTGAAGGCCTAACCATATTTAGAAAAGTACATATCCTAACGTTATTCTCCATAGTCCGATCATATAATAGCCACTTGGTTGCGCTGCTTCCATTGACAGACATTACAGTGGAGTTTTTATCCAATCATATTTCAGCTGGCTCGTGTCGTCAGGTTCGGTGAAATCGGGCCAACATGTTCAATTGTTTGATAACTTAATAGTTCAATTATCTGTTTGGTTATCGTCCCGTTGGCCTCATACAAATCAGCGACGGTGTGCAGTTTATTGGACAAGTTGGAACAGTTTAAGCTAATGCTGGTGGACCTATAAAAACTTCTGTTGAGAAATATCTTAATATCACCGGCTTTTGTAAGTTTTGAGAGTACCAGCGGCCTTAGTTGCCTTTATGGAGGCGACGTATGACGCAAGTGTGATTCTCTATGTATCCTCTCGCCATATTGAGGGTAATATGGGACGTATTCATTTAGGGGGGGGGCTAAATATGATGTGACTGACGGCCTAAACGTGAGACGCACGGCCCGCCGCTGCTCTTGAGTGTGCGCGTCCTTGCGGCCGTGCAGCTGCGATTCCACTCGCTAAGTGGAAAACCACAGTCGAGGATACGAAAAAAATGAAAAAATAAAAACAGCGCTATTATTAAATGCTCATTTGTCATTGAACTTTGCTGGCGGAGCTCTTTTTCTATTGAAAAGAAGGGCAGCGAATGAATGGTTGGGGGATTGTGGAGTTTTGTTTTGTTTTTTCCTAGTTCCAGAACATTAGTCTTATCGCAGAGTGGCACTCCAGCCTGCAGGAGAAGCACTTCAGCGCGCCGAATGGTTTTAAACTGACAAAACGGAGCTCTCCGACGCCCTTGCGAGACGGGACGGAGACGCACCAACGACAGCGCGGCCTGACCAAGGAGACGGTTCCCAATTAAGCTGAAATCCATCGACTCTTCGCTCAGTTTTTGGAAGCCATTTCCATTTCATCTCGCCAGAGCTTTTAGCACTTCTGCACTCCTACTCTCTTCAGTTTAATCTGCTTGACAGCAATACTGTCAAACCTTCCCAGTACCTGGGTAGACACACTGCTAACCGTGAGTACATTAAATAAGTTACACATCCTTTGTCATCGCTTCATTCCCTGAGACCACGCCACCCCCCAAAAAAACTGCCCAGCGGCTATTTTACTGACTTTTGTGACGAGTGTCTTTCTCCTTGTCAGCGTCACCAACGATCTCTCCGAGTGTCTGACTCACCTAACATGCAATTGTTGAACAGTCTTAAATATGGTTAAACACAAAAGTGAGCTTTGGGGAAAAAAATCTGAGGATTTCTAACAGACTAGCTAGTCTAGCACAACTTATTTCAAAGTCACTCACCGGTGAGTCTGAATCTGAGTCAGTCAAGGTGTGTGAGTGTTTAAGGGTTAGTTAGTCAGTTAGTTAGTTAGTAATTGTGTGTGGGTGTTTATGGTTAGTTCGTGAGTTAGTCAAGGTGTGAGTGTTAGTTAGTTAGCTAGCTAGTTAGTTGGGTAGTTAGTTAGTTAGCTGGCTAGCTAGCTAGCAAGTTAGTTAGTTAGCTGATAGCTAGCAAGTTAGTTAGTTAGCTAGTTAGTTAGTGAATCAAGGTTTGTGAGGGTTTTCTTTCTCTTCACCTGGTCGTCGTCGCTGTCGGCTCCCTCCAGACTGACGCCGCTGCTCCTCTGAGCCTGTTTTGGGAGGAAACACACAGAAATGGGAGACAAAAGGTTGAAGCCTCCTCGATGTGAAGTGAGGCAGGCTGCCTGACCACCTGCATGCCTTCCCGCCAGCTCTCGCATCAGAGCGGCACTCTTACCGCGGCTGCGTGCCGGGCAGCGGCGTATTCAGGCGGACTGCAGGGCAGGCCGTCGTCCTCGGACACGGCGCCACCGTCCTCCGTCCTCTTCACGCACATGAGGGACGGCGGGGAGCCCAGTTTAATGGCCTGCTTCAGCTGCATCTGCAGGGGGGAGAAATGAAGAAGGGAGATTTTTTTTTTTTTTTTTAAAAGTGACGTTATAGCTCAAAATCTGTTAGCGTGTTTATTACAGCAGCTAAAAAAAGTTCGTCTGCTCAATTTTCACATTGAAATTCATTAACAAGGATGAGGAGAAGAGAATGTATGTATAATGTGTGTGTGTGTGTGTGTGTGTGTGTGTGTGAGAGAGTGTGAGTGTGAGTGAGTGAGTGAGTGAGAGAGAAAGCGTCATCACAGAAACTCAAACTCAAAAAAAAGATATGTTATCTGGTAGCTGTGTGCCGCCATGTTACACACTCTCACACAACCCAGTGACTCAGCTGCAAGTCAAATAGAACAACTTCCTCCTGCTGATGATTCTCACACAAGCCATTAAAACTTCATTGAAAAAAACCAAGTGGAGATAGTTTCTTTCACCAGCGAACTGAATGAGTCGCTGACTTTCTGTTGTAAGCCGCTAGCTTGCAAGATGAGGAGATGATTTAAAGTATTTGTGTGTGTGTTTTCTTCTCCTCGACCATATTTTACACGGCTATTAGCATGCAAGTAGTATTTTTGCGTAGCTGTTAGTTGTTGACTTTGTGTAATCTTATGATAATATTGCATAGAAATGTACTTTTAGAACGTATTTTAGAATTCGGTGGTCAGGAAACATTGAGGACATTTGCCAGATAAGATCAGTTAATATTTTAACAACCAAAAAATTCCCACATTAGCCCATGCACACACACACACACATGCAACCATTGATTGCAGGCTGGTTTGGTTTTGAGTAAAGGCACCTTATATTTTCTGTTTTCAGTCTGCTACATGCTACGTGCATAAGGTTTGGTCCGATTAACTGCGGGTTAATCATCAAATCACTTATTATTCACACTCTTCTTCCTATTTTAATCCACAGTGGTGGCCGGATCGTCACCTCATTGCAGCTTTGGAGTAAAGCGCGCTGCTGCTCTCAGAGATTCCCGTCTCATTCGCAAAACACATCCGAGCTAAAAATATTCTCCGTCTTAGTTACGAGAGAAAGTTTTCCTGTTCCCGTTGGGCCAATCCTCTTAAGACGCTGTTTAATTCCAGCGCCGTGCTAGGTAGCTTAAAAACACAGTTTATCCGGAGGTCAGTCCATCAGACCGTCCAGCTAGCAGGCTAGCTAGATCGCTCGTCTTCCCGCCATAGCACCGCGCTGTGACGGGTTTTGTTCAAATCCTCCATATGAATAAATCATATGTCAGGAGCAGCAGCAGATTACCTGCCACCGCTAGCAGGCAGAGGCGTATTTATACGTGACCTATGCGGTTGCGTTAAGCTGCCCCCTGGTGGTGGGAGGGCCAGTTCTACCTCGTTTTTTGTTTTGATTTTTGACTATTTGATAGAGGCTTGTGACAGAATTTTGGGAGGGGGTATGAGCAATTCAGCCTCTAGGTTTTTGTTTGTTTGTTTTTTTTAAAATACATAATCATGTGCATCATGTACCTGCAACATAATGTATTGGAATGCTGTAATGGGCTAAAGAATGTAACTTTGAGTACATTTTATTTCATGCACATTGTGTTTTCCAAGTCTGTCCATCCTGACAAACTCCACAGGAAACAAGTTACCTGAAGGGATTTCACTTTTCCATGGATGCTGTCCTGGGAAGCTCCGAGAGCCTCGTTAGCCTCGGACGAGTCCGAAACGAAGACGGAGTCGTGAGACAAGGCCTTGCTGCCCAGGCTGATCTTTGACCTTGTCAAAAGGGGGAGAGACAAGGAAGGAAAGGTGAGAATGAGCAAAGTGACCGGAGGTCGACTGAGGTCGCAGTGGGCGAGGTCGAACGTTCAAAACATTTACCAGAAACCAAATATGGGGGGTAAGATTGAGGATACGGCAGCAGAGAGTGGCACGGTGGAGTGAAAACAAAGGAAGAGAAGAGGGTCCACAGGAAGGCACATTCCACCACTAGCTAGGAAAACAGGAAACGGCACGACCCGGCGGAGGAAGGGGCGGGGCCGAGCGTTAAAACACCATCTTCCTTTTGCTTTAAACTATCTCTGCCCTCTTCCACGCACCACACGGTCCACGTCAGACCAAAGTTCCTCTGCTCTCACCCGGATCCCTTCTCCTTCTCCGCCCGCGTCAGGGCCTTGCTCTCCAACGTTTTGCTGACATTGTCGCTCGACTGGCTGCCTTTGAGGCCGGCGTCGGCTCCGGCGGCGGGCGGCTCCTTTCTCTTCTTCCTGGCAAAGAACTTTTTGAAGGTCTGGAACTTGGACTTCTTCTTCCCTGCAGCGAGGAGCAAAGACAAAGTTCCTCCTCAGTTCCACAGGTGTTGGATCATTTATGTAATTTTAAAAATAAATAAATAAATAAATAAAATCATCTTATTTCGATTTATTCATTCGCACAATACACCAAACCAATAGAATGAACAACATCCAAATGAAGCACACAGCGCTACATTGAAGAAAGACTGATAAGTTTGTTCAGCATTTTATTTTGTAGGTTAAAACCTCAAAAACTACAAACTTTCTCTCTTTCCTGGATTGGTTAAACCTTTAGCTTGAAGTTGGTCTCCGTTAACGACCTCCACGGCGGCTCAATTAGCCCTGTTGCCTGAAAAACACTCCAGCAGGGGGCGACCCAGGAGAGACTTCACACCGGGGGCTGGCGTGTTTATATGCCCGGCACACACAGAGCCGGGGAACACACACACACACACACACACGCAGCAGCTTGTAAACCCCTCGACGCCCCCGGAGACCACCAGGAGGAACTCAACACGTCTCTAATAGCTCCTTAAAAGAGCTCCTCGGCCCTCTGGGTTCCTCTGGACAGGGTTAGCGTTAGCATACAACAAACCCCTAATTGAAGTGTTTGTTTTGGGGTGGTGGAGGGGGATGGGGGAGGGGGGCGGCTTTCTTGAAAGTCTCTCCAGTTGGAGCGTTGACCCCAGTTCAACTCTGGACCTGGACTCCCAGTAAAGAGGAGGAGAGATTTTCCATTTCAATCAAGCACGCTGATGGAAAAACTCGGAAGAGAGGCACGCGACATTTGCAGAAGGGAAAAACAAAACTAACAAAACGCAAAGAACGAGGAGAAGGAGGGAAAAACAACCCCTAAACAACTGTTAAAGCCACTATTTTAGGAATGCATGACTCCAGCTGTAAAGATTCTTCAGAGCGGCCCAGAGTCAAACGAGCTGTCACTTTGTCTTCTCTCCGCTGGGCATTTTTTTCCTTTTAAGACAAAAAAAAAAAAGGACGGACGGAGGTGAGAGCCAAATCTGGCTGCTAAAAAAAAAAATGTCTGGAATGTCAAACTGGTCTGAACCTGCTTAAACATCTGGATGGCCTGCAACCTTTGCAAACTGAGAAAAAAATAAGAATAAATAGATAAAAAATAAATGAGAAAATCCAACGTCCCCGAGGCTGGAGTTTATGTGAACGCTCACAAAAGAAAACGACTGCTAAAAATAGCACGCTGCCATGCCAATAAAAAAAAACAAAAAACAGAAGTTTTCATCTGACGTACAAGAAGAAGCGTCAGCCGCTTATCTCCTCTTCCTCCTCTCGGATGGACTTGAGACTCTTCCGGGCTGCTTCTTCTTCTTCTTCTTCTTCTTCTTCTGACTGACTGACTGACGGAGCCTCGGAGGCCCGTCTGCTGCTGCCGCCGCCGCTGTTATTGCGGCTATTTGCAGCACAATAAGTCATTTCATCTCACAGGTCTGCGCTCGAACCTGGGGGAAAGGTCACAGGAGCGGCGGAAGGTCAGCCGCAGCCTCCCAGCCGCTCTTAAAAATAAAAGCCCCCCCCGGTAAGACTGGTTTAGAGGCAGCCAGGTCACCTGACCTCAGCTGGAACAATGAGAGCAACCTGGGCCCGGGCCTCGCTGGTCGGCAGGAAGTCTTGTTTAGAAATGCACCTCCTGACCGGCGGACCTGCACTTTGTTCCATACGGAACCAGCGGAGGGAACACGCGCTGGCTCAGTTGAACTTTCTCCTCCTCTAGGCGTCCTGTTGGGACCACAGCCAATCATCGGCCAGCACCTGACCTTCTCCTCCGCAGCCTCCAACTCCCTTGAATCCACGTATCCCCTTCTTCTTGGCTCTTTCTCCAGACCTCCTGTCCACTGATAAATCCGCCGTCCCTCGAACCTCCTCAGTCTGGCTCTACCTCCACCATCCTGTCCGTCCTGGTCGCTCCCAAAGAGAAGCTCAACATTTCAGTCTCTAATATTCTGGCCGACAACAACAACAACAACAACAACAACAAACATCCAGTTGTGTCTTCTGCACCGACGACATCCCTTTGCGTGCCTTGGCGATGGCTTTTTTCACTCTTGAAACAACACTCCAGAAAGTCAACAGGAGTCCATGAGAGTGAAATCATGTGACCCATAATGTCCAATCACGGCAGCTTTACAAGTGCAGCGCCAAGCTGGTCTTTCAATTCCACCATCTGCTCCTGTTTTTTTTAACTTTCTTTTGCAAATGTTGACCATTTTTGAACGTGTGCGCCTTCCCTTTCGAGGGAATTGGTTTTTAAATCAGATTCATCACACATCGTTACACACAGTAAAAACACACAGAGCAGATTTAAATGTTTGATCCCACATGGGCCCGCTGAACATCCTCACCACCTCGTCCCCTCCGACACAAACGCCAGATAGGAGACGTGAACCTGGAGTTCTGAACCGACGGAGTCTGTTCTGGTTCTGACGGAATGTTTGTCCTGCCGATCCAATCTGATCTGATCTGGAACCGAGACTCGTGTTCCCCGAACCTCCAGCCCGGAGAACCTGGAGCTCCGTCTTCATATCAGCAGGACATGTGCTCTCCATCTGTGTGAGATAGTGTGTTTGGAGTGTGTGTGTGTGTGTGTGTGTGTGTGTGTGTGTGTGTGATGATGATAGCTGCCTGGGCTCCTTCATTTCCTGCCAACAGCTCCGGGGATATCGACACCGCCGACGCCTCCCGACCTTCTCGGCTTGGAGCGCCTGCGGACCGAAACCTGGAGTCTGATAAGCGGAAGCCTGGACTCGCCGTCTTCACACTCACAAATGACTTTATTTTTTTTCCTCCGCATGGAAGAAGGAACAAGTTCCCCTTACACACATGTAATCATTGTTTTTTTAGACGTCTAACGTGTTAAAATAATAATTTTTTTTTGCAACCTGTCGTTCGATTATAATGGTTATTCATTATTAACATATCTATATCACTCGAAATAACAGAACTTTTTCCGTGTTTGGCTGCTGCAGATGCTTAAAAAAAATCCAAATCCAAGAGTCAGATGATTGGGAAAGGCCAATCAGAAGCAAAAACAACATTTCTAAAAGTGACCAACACACAAAGGCTCAGACTGTTTTTTTGTGTGTCTTTACCTGAACACTCCTCTGCAGCCTCTGCTGGCTCCTGAGTAGCCGTCACCTCCGAGCTTCCTGAAGCCATGGCAGCACCTTCACTGCTGGGGGGACGAAGGGAGGGGAGACGAGGGGGGAGACACACTGATGAGCACAACTTTCAGAACTTTGACAAACCCCCGGTATTAACATTTTCTAGCAGTAATCTGGGGCTCGAGTCTGTCAATGAAGGTGTTGGCTTTCCCTTCAAACGTCTCCGAATTATGTGGAAGGGACAAGAGACAAAACAATACGAGCACATGAAGCAAAAACAGAGGAGTAAAGAAAGGAAGGAAGAAAGAAAGAAAGATGCTGCGCTCATTTTCCCGCCAGCTACTTTACTGAAAGTCATTCAGTCTTGAAGATGCCTTCACTCCGTCTCCATAAAAAAAAAAACAAGATGCCATCAAACTCGTAAAAATGGAATAAAATGTCAGCTGACTACAAGCAGCACAAACAGGTTTCTAAAGCCACATTGTTTTTCTTAGGGAAATATTTTCTGTGATGTGCCAAAAAGAACAAATAAAACAACTGTCGAGTCAAAAGCGGACCTTCTGGAGAGAGTGAATGAGAACATCTTAATTAAAGTCCCTTTCTGGTCTCCACACCGAATCAGGTATCAGTTACATCCACATTAAGACGGTGCAACTACAAAAGGAATTTATTATTTATTATTGTCATCATTAGTTACACTGAGAATTATTCAGTGCTAGGAGCCTCGGAGGCACAAATCCTCCTCCGCCTGTCCAACCTGGCACCGTCAGCCTCGCTGGATTTAAAAGGTGATTAAAGTCCCGTTTGGGTGCGACTGACTTAAAGTGGTCTGGCAGCAGGAAGCAGGGGGGAAAAAAAGCCTGCCATCAAAACCAATTGATTGGATAAAGAGGTAAATAAACATCTTTATTTCTTCATCCATTCAGTGTTTCTCAGACACGGTCTATGAAAATATAGAATAGCAACAGAAGAACTTTATTGATTCCACAGTGGGGAACGTGTATAAAATAATTTAAAAAAAAGATCCTATGACATGAAACAGGGTTGTTTTTTCAAATGTGAATGAGACCTTTATCTATCTAAACTACAGTGGGTCACATGACTTAATTTCTCTAAAATCCATCTGTTTCACCTACATAATTGATTGTGTTTTAATACGACATCTTGTGCCTGTTTCTATTAGTTAAAGTTACTGCATGAAATGACGCAGTTAACACAAACTTAATACCATTTGCAACCCTTTAACCTTTTGGTGTTTCATTGGGAAAACACCATTCATTTCTTACTTCTTAACAGTGCTTTTATTGTGAAATACTTTGCAAAGGTTGTGGAAGTTACATCCGAGCGCTCAGATTTGCCTCCGAGAGTCAGTCAATACAACAGATCAGACACAAACTCTGCATCTGATGTCAGGTGAACACAACAGAGTGTCAGAGACACTCAGTGACACACAGCCAGGCCTTAAACACACACAGACACAGACACACACACACACACTAGTTGACCAGACTGGTTTCAGAAGGATGTCAGAAGCAGCTGGAGATCCTCCACACTGCCGTGTGTGTTTACACTCTGTGTGCGTTAGAGAAGCAGATGGAAAATTCCACAGAGGGCTCTGCTGCTGCTGCTGCTGCTGCCCTCGCCGTCACCATCATCATCATCATCACCACCACCTGACTCCAGCTGGGACACCTGATGTAAACAACCGCACTCTCTGGCGTTTACGTAATGCTGGTATGACGGATTATGTCATAGGTAGAAAAATAACAAAAGTTAATAAAAGACTGGTGCATGATCGTGTTGGAATGGTCTGCATCCTATTGGTGACCCCCAAAGAAGGACCTAAGACACACACACACACACACACACACACACACAGCAGCAGCAGCAGCAGCTTGTAAACCCTTAAACACCCCTGGAGACCACCAGGAGGAACTCAACAAGTCTCTAATAGCTCCTTAAAAGAGCTGCTCGGTGTGAAAAGGCCCTCTGGGTTCCTCTCCACAGGGTTAGCATACAACAAACTGAACTGTTTTTATTTTTTTATTTTTTTGGAGGGGGGGTGGGGCTTCCTTGAAAGTCTTCCCTGTCGGAGCTTTGACCCGAGTTCAACTCTTTTCACTGACTGACCGACACACACAAACCCGGACAAGCATCAAACACAAAAATGGTGTAATTTCAACAAATTAGCCCACTGAGCTAAGCTTAAAAATGGTGTAATTCTAGCTCATTTAAAAGGGTGTCTGCTTTTATTATTATTACCTTTACTGTGAAGACATTGAACAAGTGTGAATGTGGAGTCATTTGCTCAAATAACAAATAACTTTTTTTTTTTTATTTCAGCTGGCATTTGGCACTGAGGGGAGAAGAGCTTAGGTCTCATCTGTGTCAGATTAAAGGTGAGACTAACGGCCGAACTGAAAAGACAACTGGGGTTGAAAGTGCATGATGCTAGAGCATATGCAGGTGGAACATCCAGCCTGGAAAACATCCCTATCAAACCAAACATGCAAATGAATTCTCAGCGGCGACCCCTGGAGGTAGCGGCCGGAACGATTCGCTCTGCTACGACTTGACTAATTATTGAAGTTATTTTGGCTCTACCTGGAGTCTAAGACCGACTGACCTGCGGCCGCCTCCGAAGCCGACTCCCCACGGTGACATCCTCCTCTTCATCTAGCAGAAGGATGGAGGGATGACGCGGGAGGAAAAGAGGAGAGGGAGAGAGAGGAGGAGGAGAGAAAGACAGCGAGAACAGAGAGGAGACAGTGGGAAAACCCCCACCAACCCAGACGGGGACAAACAGCAGGGGTCAAAGAGGAGAGAGGTTGTGGGAACGGAGAGCAAGAGAGAAAAGAAGAGCAAGTTAGATCAACAGACAAGTATCAAGGAAAAAAAGAGAAAGACCAGAGAGATAACGGACGTACAGTAAACACAGAGGCCCGACCCAGTCAAGAACCCAGTGTGGGTTTTTTTGTTTTTTTCCCCCACCACAGATGGCGAAGAATTCTTGGTCCCATCATTTTCTCTCACTCGCGCATGTCACAGCAAGCGAATGGCGAGGAGGGGAAAAAAAAAAGCAGAGCGGCTGAGAACTACAGCAGAGGAGAAGAGAAAATAGAGAGAGAACAGTCGCTCTGTTACGGGTAAAGAACTGCAGATGTGCTGGATTCATTTAAAAAAACAAATAAACAAACAAAACTTATACATATCGGAGAAAAATTTTTCAAAAAGGTTTTTAATTATTGAAGTGGAGTCACGCGTTTTTATTGGGACCAATCCTGTAATATCGTGAAGGCGTAATTTCAATGAGTTGGATGCTGGATGCATTTCGCTAGACGTGGAGGACGCCATCATCCAAACCATCACCCAGCTGGAACTGGTTGGCCTTTTAAAAAAAAAATACTATTATTATTTTTATTATTATTATTATTATTATTATTATTCCTGCAGTTTCTGAAGTCACCATAGGTGCTTTCAGCTTGTGTGTTACGCAGATTCAACACTTTCTCACACACACACACACACACACACACACACACACACACATATCAGCCCTGTTGCATAACAGTGGATTAGCACTGGTTGCACTGGGACTGTTGCAGAGAATAGCCTTCATTAAAAGCAGCAGCACTGCTCTCTCCCTTATTTTCTTTGACACAACACTACACCTCTCCCCCTTGGGAGATCAATAAAGTTTATTCAATTTAATTCTTAAAGATTCACAATGTTGTCAGTCATCTTGGGGTTGCACGACTGAGCAAAGACAGCACATCTCGTCAACAGAAGCAACATTCCACTTTTTAATGCCAGACTCTATCGAGTAAATTCCCAGTAGTTTACGGATAAAGGTATAAAACCTGAACTCAAAATCAGAGTCAGGATTACTTTATTTATCCCCAATGGAAAATGACTTTTTGTTGCAACTCCAATAAAAATCGTTATTGATCAGCTTCAGCTGACTCACCATTGTGACTCATGACTCATTTATTGTGACTCACGACTCATCGTGACTCCACTGACCTACAACCAGAGGCTGTTTTCAATGGACTCAATGGACAAGAATGAGGCTGCTGGGGCGGGGGGCGGGGCAGTTCACCCACCCACCCACCACCCTGGACCAATTAAAACACAACTGAATCCTGCCCATGATCAAGTCTTCATGACAGATCCATTGGCTTTGGTTAAAAAGAAAAAGAAAAAAATAAGCAGAGATCTTGAAGCTTGAAGACGATCCCATTGAAACTGATCCTCACCATGTAAACAGCAGACATGCCACTGTGACCAGAAGAAATACATTGGTAAAAGTTGAGGTGGAGGTGCAGATGGAGGTCCAGGAGGGAGGGGGCTCCTTCAGGGAGATCTCCTTCATCGTCACTGACTGTCAGTCCTGATCCGGTCCCTCAATGGAACCAGTGTGACCGCAAAACCATTGGGTGGATGGGTGGGTCAACTCATTGGCTCTCTTCATAAGCACCGACGTGCTAACGTCCGACCGAATGACAAACGTGAGGGTCATTGAATGCGTCACCACCACACCTGCATCAGAGGTCGTCTTGCTTCATTTTTTTTAAGGGGCAATGTGGCTTTTAGAGGCATGACATAAATCCACAAGCTCCCAGTAATAATAACCCACCACCAGCAGCATTTTCCTGCAGCACCAGCAGCAGCAGCAGCACCAGCAGCTAACCCGGCCTAATTTGGGCCTGATTACATTACTACAGCAAACGGCCGCGGACACAGAGGCCTCTGAGGAGCTCATAAACCTGCTCATAAAGCTGGTGCAGCTTTTAACACACATAAACATCTGAGTAACAACAGCAGCAGCAGCAGCAGGAACTCAAGACTGGACGTCCGTCGCTGTGTGTCGCTCCACTCAGCTGACGATGACGGCAAATTCCAATAACAATGACAGTAAGTTCCAATGACAAGTCACAGGGAGACGATCCAATCCCAGTCGGAACGATTTTTCCCCATCAGGCCGCACGACAACGACGGCGATTGTGTAGCTCAGCAACTGTAAGTCTGAGTCTCGTGAAAGCTGTTAGTACAAAAAAATGAGAGAAACATTGAGAGAGAGGGAGAGAGAGAGAGAGAGCATTGTTGTGAATGAGTGAATGAGATTTTTTTTTCTCTCTCAATGGTGTAATTCAGCCCCTGGAGGAAGGAGAGAAGGACGGATGGCTCATTCAAGAAGCATCTGTGAAGAGTTTGGACGAGGAGGCAGAGAGAAGTAAATCCAATTGAGAATGTGGAGTGCAGCACGTGGTGAAAAGTCGGAAACAGTTCGTGGAAATTCACCATGACGGGCTGGGAGTGTTCCAAGGCTCTTTTTTTTTTTTTATATCCAGGGGATGTGTAACGAATAAAAGGACATGAAAAAGTGATTTTTTTTGGGGGGGGATTGGATCAAATAAAATAGAAGAAATGCTGCAATATTTGCATTATCTAGATTGAACGTAAAAGCACCCAACGCTGACGACGACGTTGCGTGACGCACAATTCCATTTCTGCCCAACGCAACACAACACGACTGGCTAACGCAATTGTTTGCACGTTTAGGCGAAGCATCGGAAAACTCATCCCCCATCGGAAAAACAAAACTGTCATTTTTTTAAAATTCCAAATCACTGTAAAAAAAATAAAAAAATAAATCAGTTTCAAGTGAGCCTGGAGATCGTGGAGGGAACACCAGTGTGTAGAAAGCGTGGAACCTCCAGCTAAATCAGAGCTGATTTCTGGGCGAGCGGCCTGACAACCGTTGGGTCATTTCCCTGTAATCCAAGACAAAAAAAAAAAAAACGTGTCCTTCGGTTGACTCCCGTCGCCGAGGCAGCAGATGAGAGGCCGAGGACGTGAAGCTCGACCACAGGCCTTTTAATTTCCACCCGGAGGGTTAAAAAAAAAAAAAAAAAGGCAGCGGGGAGGAGAAAGACTTTCCCAGTCGGCCCCAAATGATAAACACCGTCTCTTTAAAGTCACGCAGTTTGGGATCGTTGTCCACATGTAGTAAAAAGCACGCTACGGAGAATTACGACGCCCCCTGTTGCTCAAAGCCTTCGCTTTCCCCCTAAAATATGCACGTGTTTTGTTTTGTTTTTGTTGCAATGAACGCAAACGTAGCATTCCAGCGTTCCATCAAACGCTTCGCTTGGCGAAAGCATGTGCTTTGAATAAGGCACAGTTCTGCTCGTGACGATCGATTCAGAAGATGAGGAATGCGCAGTGGCAGCAGAGGGGCAGAAAATGCGGCTGATCACAACCGGGGTGTTTGAGCGCAAAAATGGCCGCAATGAAAATATCACAAGTTCACGTCGGATTGGCGCTCGGCTTTGAAACAAATGGTAGAAATTATTTCGAATGACAAAATCACGTTTTAAAGTCTGCAAAATGAAGTCTTGAAGTCTAATTATTCTTTGAATGAAGGAATTCTATCCTTTTCCAGCCCTGAACCTCTGTTTGGATCAATGCGCAGGTCCATTTTGCAATTGAACAATTAAAGTCGGAATAAAGTCGGTTGCGCACAATGAAAATTTCAAACAGCGGCTGCACTGAACAGATGCGTCTCTCCTCCAGAAACACTTCGGCCTCCACGTTCCAAGCTGAAAAAAAAGGCTCCTGAGATCTGCTGGACGTCCACGCTGGTGAAGGACAGCGTCTAGAAACATCTCCCCGGATACACCCCCCAATCATTGTATGAATGCACAGATGTTACAAAGCTTTGTTGTCGTCGTCTCATGCAGTTTCCCTTCGGAGCTCCAGTTCAAACAAAGGTCCATAAAAGGAGATGGGAAATACACAAAGTATGTGGCCCGATAACACACCGAGCCACATTCTGTGCTAGCATGTCTTCGCTCTCATCTGTCTGTCCGTCTGCCTGTCTGTCACTTCTCCACCGCCTTCCTGTCTCTCTCTTTCTGGGTTCTGCCCGCCACCTCTTGCCAAACCACACATACCTCAGCGGGATCACGGCCTTGGGAACCGTGGGGTATTTCCTTTTGACTCATTAAGCTTCTCAACAATGGCTGAATGAACAGTCGGCCGGTACGAGACGGTGAATACCAAGAACATTACTCCGCTCACGTCATCCCAATCACTTCACATTACCGAAGAAACAACTAAGCTAACTAAAAACAAATAGAAAACATTTGGACCGGCCCGTGATTGACAAGGTCTCTAACAAAGCTGGCGATGCTAGCTTCTATTGTTGTTGTTTTTTTTCAAAGAGTAAGGAAGTAACATCCAAACTTGTCTGACCTGGATGCGTGAACCTTGAAATTCCCGGCATTGTACGCAGCATCCAAGCAGACCAGGATTTAATCCTATGTGGTAAGCAACTCGTACCGGTGAACTGCAGTGACCTCGGAACACAGTCGGGCAGGTCGGACCAGCGTCGACTGCTAGTGGTTGTCATGTAAGGACAAGATTTCCGTTACAAGTCGGTGAACGTGTTCGTTGGAACTCTGTACACATCTTCTGTCCGTTGCTGGGAAAAGGTAGAGAAAGAAACCGAAGGCGCAGGAATCGTTTCTAAGGTGCTTTCTTTTCCTGGACAGCGAGACAAAAAGCACCTTGTTGTCACCTCGCTGTTGCAACATACAACCGCAAGACACCGTGACTTTAAGGAAAACAATACTTCCTGGATCTGTTAAGAAATGATGGCGTATCAGTGCTGTCGTAATAAGTCAAGTCAATCAAATTTTGACCAAAATAAACCCCCAAAAATGATCAAAGGCCCAACGTTTAACATTTGCAGGACATTGAAATAATGTGTAGCCACTGAAGTAGCTGCTTCAGAAACATTAAAGGCACATATATAGGGGTTTTTTTTCCCCAAGTCAAGCTGTGAGTACATTCCAAGCCTCAGTTCCAGGACAACATTTCAGAAATTCTTCTATATAATCAACCAAAACGACTTTGTGGATGGTTGATGTTGCTGAACTCTCCTCCGGCTCTCTCTGCTCGGCTTTCCTTTTTTCCTCTTCAACCTGCTGTCCTTTAAAAAAAAAAAAAAAAAAAAAAGAAAAGGGGCGGCCTTCTTTCCCAGCAAGCCTTACATGGACTTGAGAGAGAGAGAGAGAGAGAGAGAAAAACACTCATCAGTCACTGGGTACAAGTCCACGTTCACTTCCAGCTGCATCACCGCAACACAAACTCCTGTCCGCTAGCTCACGGCACCACTCCTGGACCAGGAGGGAGAAAAACAGACGCGATGACAACGTGAGAACACACACCTGTCATCGACTGGGCGTTCATCTGCCGAGGTCACGGCCAGGTTCAAGCCCAGCCTGCCGCCTTTTTTTTTTTTTTTTTTTTTGCACAACTTGACTAAAGGAACAGAGACGAAAGAATTAGAGGGAAAAACAAACCCCCAGCAGGTCTGCTCCAAAAGCTTTTTTTTTTTTTAAAGCCTCTAAAATGTCGGAGCTTGTGTGAAGTATACATTGAGTTTGAGGTCAATGAAGGGAAAAAAACTGACTTATTTTTAAACTAAAATTAACGCAGCAGCCAGAAGTTAAAGATACCATGATGCGGTGGAGACTACAGAGTGCAACATAAACTATCTCAGAGCCGTAAAATGCTCAGAATCTCTCCGTCCGCCAGTTAAAATAGACAGGCAGCTAGACAGCAGCAATGTTAAAATAAGCCACTATAATTGTTATCTTTCACTTTGCAGGAGCGACACAGTACAGCCACAACTGTCCAACCCCCGAAAAACAACAGATGTGAAGTCACGATTCCGCAACCTGCCGTGGTCCTAATGGGGCTAATGTAACATTAGCTACATAGCTGGAACGAAGTAATCCAGTCCGCCAGACACGCTAACAAAAAACGTCTTTCACACAATAGCACAGAGCCTGTTTACTCCGCTGCTCCTTGGTTGAAAAGTTAAAAGAAGGACACCACCCTCTCACCCAAACTCTTTCTAAAGAAAATCAAACGCCTTTTTAACTCAGGCGCTCTAAATCTGGACATCCTGCGTGAAACCTCCGGTACCACTCCAGCAAAGTTAAAGGACCAGTGAACAGTCCACAGGTGACTGATCGGCAAAAATAACACAGCCTACTTTTGTTAAACTGTAGAGAACAGCGTGACCTTTGGATTTACGATGCTTCAAACAGAGTGGTTTTTAGAATTTCCGCATTAGCCAGTGTGCTAGCTACCAGCAGAGACAGTTTCAACAGATTCCACCCAGTCCTCCTGGTTTAGCAGAGTTGGCCAGCGCAAGTCGACAGTTCCTGCTAACTTATTTGTCTCAGTTGTAGTGTGAGGAGGAGACGATTGCTTTTAATTAGCAGAAACAACTGACTTGCATTGGCCTAGATTAGCCTAGCGCAACCAGCGAACTCTGGCAAACTAGGATGAAATTTGTTGAAGCGGTCGAACTTGCGGTCCCAAAATTCTGAACCCCTCTAGTGGAATTGTGTTTCCATTCTTATCCACAAGATGTGATGTGGTCAACAGGAATTTTTTTTCATGTGTACAGCTGTGGTTTAACATCTTCTGACGGATGTTCAGATGTTCTATATTCAATTTATATAAAAGTTCTGATTGAGCCTAAACCATTGAGCATTTCCAACACACAGCACCCTAATTTCCGGCACTTGTATGAGTCTTCGTAAGTTTAGTTAATCACATTGGGTTCAAAGCTGATTTAGTCATTTGTTTCCATAGGAGCCAGTTCCTGAAAGGCCTCCTTAAGGTTGCTAGGATGGGAATATGCGAAGCGGAAATCGGTGTCATTATCCATGGCATACAAACCCCCGCATACAAGCAAAACATTTGTCTTCCACTAACTCTGCTGCTGTAAAGCTGATATTGCTGCCATACCATGAGGCTCAATGGCATAGTAGGATTAACCAACTAGCTAACCAACTAGATAAATACACGAATGAATAAGCAAATCTGAAATAAAATAAAACATTCAAAGAATGTAAAAAAAAATTAAATAAACTGAAACTGTTATTATTAAACCCCTCTGAAGAATCTCTCCCAGCCTGTGAGCCACCGACACTGATTCATTGCAGCCGACACAACACAATACAACACGAGCCAATCCGACACAACGGTCTCAACAGGTTCAAGTGAGAAAAAAAAAATTGTTGGTGTTGGACAGTTGGAGGAGGAGAGAGAGAGAGAGAGAAAGCCTCTGACAGCCAGACTGAAATCAGCTCTCTGATGTTGAGAATGCGACTCTGTCAGTCTGTCTGCTTCTTCTGCTCCTCCGTCGTGGAGGATGTGGTGAAGCGAGTCGTCCCAGGGGGACCCGGTGCCAGCTCACACATACTGCTGGCAGCTGCAAGGCCGCCTCAATTAAGACACAGTTGCGTGTTTAAAGTGGATGAAACCGCGGGTACAAGTTCAAACCCCTGGGCTGAAAAAAAATTTCAAAGAGCGTTTTCCCAGGTTCGGCAAAAAAAAAAAAAAAAAAAACGAGCGTCAGAGACGCCATGTCGCAATCGGCTGTTGGATTCGATGGGGCCCGAGCGTGGTGACCTACATTGACCCCGTAACTACCGACCGTCATCGATGTTAACGCATAAAGACGTGGACTGAGAGAAGAAACTTACTTCCTGCTCCTGAAGCAGCCGTACATCCCAGCCATGACTCAATAACACACACTCGTCTTCTCCTCCTTCTCCTTCTTCTTTATAAAAAAAAACGTACGGAATCTCTTTCTGCCGATCGGCGCTCTTCCACATCGGACTCCTTCCTTCCCGTCCTCCCTCCCGAAAGGCCGACGACGGACTCCTCTCCCCTGTTTCTGAATGCGGAGAAGATGCCACTCCTCAGGAGACGATCGTCCTTCTCTCCCAAGTCAAACCATCCCCTCCGCGGTTCCTCCTCCCCCTCCTCCTACCCCTCCTCCTCCTCCTTCTCCACCCCCCTCCGCTTTTTTTTTTTTTTCTTTCTTTTCTGGAGCTCCGCCGAACTCAGATTTCAAACAAACACTCTGTAAAGTCTGGCAGCAGCAGCAGCAGCAGCAGAAGGGAAGGGCAGCGGGCCAAACCCCGAACATGCCCGGCGTTCACGTACAAGGAGCAGCAGCCACAAACACAGAGGGAGGAACTACAACAACGACAACCCCCGGAGGCACCCGGAGGAGATGAGTTAAGAGTAAAGTTTGCAAAAAGAACCTCTGAATCTACGGCCCGGAGGAAAATCCACGCAGCCGGGGCCGACGTTGCAGCGAGGAGGAAAAGAAGAGGGTAAACAAAATACGAGACGGAGTGGCTGCTGCCGCCGCTGCATGCCTGGCCGTTCTCCTCCCGTCGCCACGACTCGGAGGAGGGAGGGAGGGAAGGAGGGAGGAGGAGTCTGGGAGGAGACAAGTGCGAACAAGAAACTGTATCCTACATGAAGCAGCAGAGGAGAAGAACCGCGGTTCCTCCAGCTGAGAAGAACCAGGTCAAGATTTTTGGGGGAGGCAGGGAGGGAAGGAAGCAGGGTGGAGTTGCTGCTTTTTTTTGCAACTTGTACTGGTTTGGCTGTGTTGAGTTACACAAGGGCAAGCGTCGACGCTTTGACACTTTGACAGGTGAGAGACATTCAAAGGTCAGAGCCCTCGCACCTTCACAGAGGAGAGGAAACACCAGAAGGCCAAGAGGTCATTTAAACCTCTTCCGGTCGACACTGAGCTACTGACAGTGATCCCGGAGTCGGAACCGGGATCCGCCGGTCGGTGAAGTCACTTCCAAAAGATTGTTTCAGACATCGTCCATCGGACCCTTCGATAAGGAAACACGCCTCTCGGTCAAATATCAAATCTCCTGTTTTGCCGTCTTGAAAAGACTTTTCTCCTCTCATCCAAAAGGCAAACAAGACACCAAAACCAGTCCAGCCGCCTCGACTTAAACAGCCGTCTGCGCTAAGCCGACCCGGACGACAGAGAACCTTCCGAATCAGCAGGACCGGTGAGGTAGATTTCCCTTTGGAAGGGTCCGATGGACGACGTCGGAAACTATCTTTTTTTGGAAGCGACCGCCGCAGATTCCCTGTTCAGGCTGCGGGATCACCGTCAGTAGCTGCAGGTCAACCAGAAGATGGTTTGAGTGCCTCGGTCCCACAGGACAGGGACGGACGGCTTTATCTTCATTGCTGCGGAGTTTCAACGCTAGCAACGCTAGTTTGCCATGACAGAAGTCCAACTATCAGGGAGCGAGGAGCAACATCTCGTAGATGTCACGGTACCATCGAATCCATCGTTATTTACGGCTGCATTTGCGTGCGGTGCAAAAGTTTCGGGGAAAAAAAAAATCTATGTTGACTCAAAAAAAAATTTTTTTACGTTTTCCAAACTGCGATAGCTGCATTCTAAGTTACAATACTGACGCTCAAGAGGTGCTTTTTAAAAAAATGTTCTTATAACTGAAAGACTTTTAGGAGTTTAACTTCTGTAGTTTTAAGACCTGGGCCTGAACGAAGATGGACAAAGACTCTGCGAACGCACAAACGCTTGAGAAAAACAAAGAAGTAATAAAGAGACGCAACACAATAAACACAGAGACTACAACAAAATCTCAAATATTGAGGCACTAATCACGTTTACCTCTTTTATCTTCCTCCTGCGCTCCCTTCCAGTGTGACGCTAGCACTCCTCTTTAGCCGCCTGACTGTGTGGCTTTGCTCTACTTTCCTGTGATGGATTAGCATTTTCACAATCCGTCAATTTGCAGCACTTAGCAGTGACAGCATTGATTTCCTCGGCTGACAGATGCGTGCGAGTCGATGTCCATAATGGAGGCGGCGGGCTGACTTCAAAAAGCAACGCATGTAACCGTGTTTATTAAACACAGATGTGGACAGAAAAAATAAAACCGCTGCGTTTCCCAATGTATAGAAATGAATGAAGTCACATATGGCAACAACGTGCTTTATATTAGAGGGGGACAAATGAGTTGCGATGGGGGAAGAAACCATGCGCCCCAGCTTCCTATACTGGAAACTCTTTTGTTCGACAAGGGAATTTTGGAAGAAGTCCAAAATGGACAGGTTTCCTGGGAACTGCCAGGAAAGAAGCTAGCAGGAAATTTGACAGGAATAAATGGGAAGTGAAAAACCATAGAAGTACTCATTCAAAACTAATATATACGCATTGAATTCGATGAAACAAAGGAACTTACATGCTGACACCGACATCCTGATGAGCAGCCTCTTATAATGGCAATGAGATGTTGCTAGCTCACGGGCCTTTAGCTCGTATTTTGGCCGGTCTGGATAGCAAGCAAGCTGCCTTAAGATTTTTTTTTTTTTAATTCGCCAATTATAAACGTATTCAACATTACAATAACGCATCGCACATTTTACTTTGAACGGGCATGTGATGAAGTTCAGACAGAATTTTCAAAAAAAGAGAATTTAATGCTAAATCTGGCTGTATTTTATTTTCAAATTTCGGCTAAAAAAAAAATGTTTAAAAATCCTTTTTATTCGTCCAGCCTAGCAACAGAAACGGAGCCTCGTGTGACTTACTGTATCCGTCTCAGTGGAGGAGGGTGGTGGGGTGGGGGTGAGGGGTGGGGGTGGGGGGTGAGGCGCGGGGGTTGTAGTTAGTAGTCATGCAACAGCTTGTCGCGGCTAATCGCTATAAGTAGGGAGCTTATGTACCGGCAACCTCTACAGCTGCGAGAGCTCCTGTGTGTGTGTGACAGGGGTGGGGAGGAAGTAGGGGGGGCATCAGGCGTGACCCTGCTGCTCGATCCTCTGACACACACACACCCACACACACACACTCAACGTGGAAGGTTAAAAAAGAGACGTAAGACTTTGGTGAATTAAAATTGCACAGATTTCTATCTCCCCTCAAAAGATGACGGAAGTTTTATTTGACGGTTAGGACTTTAAAAAGAAGAAAGAAATTCCTCCGAGACCGAATCCAGTGACGCAGTAACACACACCAGTGTCAACCGAGTGTCGACTTATCAAACCCAGAAAAACCGCAAAGGTCCAAAATTATTAATCACCTATGACGATGAAGGTGCGATAATTTTTTTTTTTTTACAAATTTCACAACCTGGACAGGCTCAGACGGAGCGCAACCGTTTTGCGTCATTCATTAGTTTGTTTTTCAGTTTTAAAAAAAAAAACGGTGTTGAAATTCTTCAGGTTGACGTGTGTGTCAGTCAGTCAGTCAATGAGGGAGGGGGAAAAGTTGTTAATCAGTATCTCAGCAAGTCAATTTCAACACAACAGACACAAGGGATCAGTTTTGGCTTGCCGGGATTGAGAAATAACACCCCCACCCCTCCCCTGCCTCTCTTTCTCTCTCACTCTCTCCTCTCTCTCACACACACACACACACACACACACACAAACGCACCCTGTGTGTGTGTGTCTATGTGTGTGATGAAGCGCTAACAAATCAACTCCATTACTTTAACCCACTGCATGTGTTCAACAGTGTTTTCCACCACTGTGTGTAGTGTAGTGTTGTGTTGTGTTGTGTTGTGTTGCCTAAGCTTTTCGATTGGTTCCAGAGGAGCAGAATTCTGGGATTTCCCACTCAGACTGCAAACAATCTTGGCTACAGCAGCGGCGGCTGCAAGCAGGGAGGACGCGAGAGGCAGGAAATTGAATAAAACCAGGCCAGAAATCTACATGAAGCACATGATCCTGACCACTTTCTGTGTGTGTGTGTGTGTGTGTGTGTGTGTGTGAAGCAGTGGGAAGGAGTTGTGCAACAAACACTTAGAGGAAAACATCCTCTGATCCCAAGAAACTGTTGCAATCAGGTAAGTAGACAGGTAAGCAGACAACAGGGGGCGACGGTGACTCACAAGTGCGTCGCTGAAAGTGGCCCCGCCCTACCCTCAGCGTTACCGTCGTACCGTAAGACCTCAGTCCACTGCTGTGTAAACGAGCCGTTTGACCCGGAAAAGAAAAACTAGCACAAAGACAGTTGAGTAATAATTAGAAACAATTTCTGAATATTTTTGATGCATTTTGAATTTTTTTGTTTCAGTTTAACTACAACCTGAAATTTCAAGATGCAGCCACGAGTCATGTTTTCACTCTAACTCCTGAAAAAATGAAAGAAAAAACAAACGAACCCCCCTTACTGCTAAATGCTAACTGCACTCAGTTTGCTAGCTGCTAACCTTTGGCTAGGAGAGTCTGGAGAGTTTTTTTTGTGCTTCCCTTCATTTTTTCCACCACACTACAAACTCTCAGCGCAACACTGACTACGTTTACATGCACAGCTCATCGGATTTCTCTCCTTGTCCTAGTACACAAGCAGCTGAGAAAATCAAATTATTGACGGGAACACGTCCTCCTCCCCAACACTAGGGGGCAATATAAGTCTTTTCGGCGTGGTCATTTCCGGTTAACCTCTTTCCCTCGCACAACAACAAAACAACTGGAGCGCGATTCAACACCGGTGTCACGCCCATGCTAGCTTTCAATTGAACAGGTTCACAAACATACATAACATATTACTGCCGATTTTACAGTTGCAGCCCACATCTACTGCAGAGAACACACTGCTGTAAGTGAGTGCTATCTATCAGCTGTCTACCTCTGCGAGCTACTGAGACTCACAGCAAGCACGACTTTCTTCAGGTATTAGTAAATAAAGTCAGCATCCAGGGTATCATGTTTTCTTTACTAGCATTAAAATTGCTAGTATGTTTGTGATTTTTTTTTTTTTGGAAAACCCGCCGACGGCGGCGCCAGCAGCTGTTCGGTGAGGAAACTGATGATTAGGAGAGCAGACAACAACGCTGTGTGCTGTTAGCGCGCTACAACAAAACCACGTCTTGGATTCGACACTTTGTGCCGTCACCGTGTCGAGTGATCCGGACCCTTCGTTCTCGGTGCGTGCGGGTTCGGAAAACAGACTGGCGGGAGAGGGTTTGTAATTGCAGTGTATGGAGATTCAGTGAAGGCAGTGAAACGTATCTACCGACTGCTTTTTATTGTGCTGATAAATAGCAGTAGAAAACACAACGCTAATGAGAGCGTTTTGAACACAGAATGGAGAGACGATTCCCGAATAACGCGCAGATCATTTGAGGAACTTTGTGGACCGGCGAAGGTGTTTCGAACCTCCCAAGAAGGAACTACGAGCGCCAATTCCGCTCCGGGTGAGAAGCGCCATTGTTCGGTATGACCCGGCGAGTCGTACGGAGCACCGCGTTGTCGCAAACTCTATTTGGAGGACACAAATGAACGTAAATTAAGGTTGGCGTACTGCTTCCGCAAAGGAACTGTGTCCTCCGTTATGCACAAACTCGGAATTGGCGCCAAGCTGGTGTCGTGATTGTTTGGTCCGGTTAAACTTTGACGAAGGAGAAATTCGAATTCCAATCGCGGAGTTTGAGAACTCCGATTGCAGGTCGGACGAAGGCGTTCGCTCGCACCTCGGTTGTCCAGTCGTCGTCGGGCTGAGGCGACAATTCGGTTTTCTCGAGCGTCATGTCAACGCGGCGACGGCACCGCAACATTCGACACGCGGCAGCCGTTGCGCCGATAGGAAGCCTCCGCCGAATCGGAAGATTCGCAGCCTGTACGGAGGTCCGTGAAAACACCCGGTTCCAAACTTCCAACTGCTCCCAATCCCGAGTCAGGTCGAGGAATCTTCTAAAACACAGTGATCGAAAGTCTCCAAGCAGGAACAGATTCGGCAGCGCGGCGCAGTCCTGCGTGTGTGTGTATTGTGTGTGAGCGTAGTGTGTGTGTGCGTGTCCGTGCGTGTATCAATCTTTAAAATGTGTGTTTGGACAGCCGAGGGGAATGTTGCTCAGGTTTCCCCTCCGAGAAAATATGTTGGTATTTCCTGAAAGTGCCAGGAGTGTCTGGAGCGGCAAACAGAAATGTGCGCAAATATTTGTGTGTGTGTGTGTGCGTGTGTGTGCGTGTGTGTGTGTGTGTGTGTGTGTGTGAAAGCTAAGCCTCTGACATCAAAAACGCCACATTCCTTTGAGCATAAAAGTAATACTGAAACTTGTATCTAATACTTGGGCTCTTTGCTGTTGACTTTTCTATGCTCTACTACACAATAATCAGCCAAGGCCACCTGTACTCAGTTGTTGTTATCAGAGGCTGGACCAACCGCTAGCTGACCTTAACGACCTTAACGGCTCCCAAAAAAAAGTCGCTGATAACACGATTGTTTGTATCTGACTAGCGTTCTGTTCCAATTTTAAGTTCCCGAGTCAAACGATCGTAATAGATGGACACTGGACTTCCAATACGGTGGCAGGGTGGTTTTTTCCCAGTGGCCACTCGAGGTACTGCAGCCAAAGAAATCCCATGTGGACCAAAAAGCATTTTTCTCCATAGACTGCAATACAAAAATAAGGAAAGACTTTATTACCAGCACGACGTCACGGGGCGTCACCTGCCATGTCTCGGCTCGTTCTGATTGGCTGACGTGTCTTGACGCATCATGGGAGTTGCAGATGCATGGTGGGAAGTGACACTACCGCACATGCTCTATAGGGGGCCACGTGATGCGGTAAGTAAGTCACCAGGGAGTCAAAGCCGTTTTTCCCAGTTGTGCAACTTGACTGCCATGAATGAAGGAGTGAGTGGATGAGTTAAGGGACCGACGTGTTGGATTCTGGGGGGGGGGCCCGAGTCGTAGACAGGGGCCCCCTGCTGGCCGCCCCTTCCCGCTTCTTCACCTCCATAAGTTCTCCTCCCTCAACATACGACATTTTCTCCCAATGAGCCGCTCCTCTGTCCATCATGAACAGAGGAGGTGGAGGAGGAGGAGGAGGAGGAGGAGGAGCTCTGGGAGACCCCCACACCCCTACTCCTCACATCTGGAAGCCATCTTCTCCCTCCCTCCCCTCCTCCCTCCCTCTCTCGCTCCTCCTTTCTGCCAGCGTCTCTCGCCCCCTTTTTTTACTTGAGCTCTACGTTGTAATGTAAATAACCCTGTAATCATTCTCCAGCGTGTGTGTGTGTGTGTGTGTGTGTGTGTGTGTGTGTGTGTGTGTGTGTGTGTGTGTGTGTGTGTGCGTGTGTGATCCACCAGATCTGGAGCTCACTCCTCACATGGGCCCAACAACAGTCTGACACACACCCACGCTCTCTGCTGTTGCAGACACGCACACACACACACACACACACACCAACAACGACAGAGAGCCACTTGTGCTTCAATGAATCGATGAGATACTGACATTGGTTCAATATTGATTCATCCTCCGACCCAGATGTCCTAGATGTCCTAGATGTCCTAGAGAAGCAGTGCAGAGCGTCGCTGCTGGTCCTGACCGGAGTCCGTCGACAGGGAGAAAAACTGCACCGGACTTTAGGAAATCACAACAAATCTTTGTGAATTTCTCTTTTGGAGGTGAATTAAGTATTGATCTTGTCCGATCAACTGTTACTATTCAAACAGCTCCACAGAACCAGTCCTGTTACCCAGTTCATAAGTAGGTTTTTTCCAACTTGACTCGCTATCTAAATCTGGATTAGGTAGAATTCTTAGAACTGCCAGTCGTTTCCCGCCAAGTTAATTCAGGTGAGTATTATTGTTTTGTTTTAGTTCTTTGAACATTTACAAAACTAGTTAGGTTCACCCAATAAGCCAAAGTGACATCCATGAGTTTTCTAGCTAGCTTAGCATCACACTTCCAGGCAGCGGCAGCAGCAGCAGCAGCAGCAGCAGCCGCCGGTGGTCCGAGCCGCACAAACCGACGTGTCTGAACGATCCAGCCGAAATCGGAGACGGAGGGGGAATATTCTGCGGCCTTGACGCACCAAAGTCCTCGGGCACTTCTTGCCTGAACTGATTTACAAGAATCAGTTCCCCGATGAAACACACGTGGCTTCACTTTACTTCACTTGTTGCTGACGCCAACCGAACCGAACCCGAGCCTTGGAGATCCTGACGTATCGTTCAAAAGGTCTGAAATAAACTAAACAACAAAAAAAAAACCTATGAAGAAGAAATGACCTCTGACCTCTGCTACCTGCGTGATTTCAGCTCCTTTAAGACACGTAAAAGGGACGACAAAGCAACAGTTTCGAGACAAACAGAGGGTCACCAACACCATTTTTTTGGAGGGATCAATAAAGTTTTTTTGGGATAAGGATCCAGGCCAGTCCCCAAATACTCAAACATGAGCACAATACAAGACCTTTAAAATGATTTTTTTTTTTTTTTCCCCTGACTGCGACTTAGCTGTGACAAACACACTGAGCTCATTCTTTATTTGACTAAACGCCCTTTAATAAAAACAGGAAATCCTGCCCGGCTCAAAGTCTAAAAAGAAAAAAAAAAGGAAAAGGAAGAAAAAAAAGAAAAAAGGAAAGAAAAAACCCAGCTTTCTCCACCAGCGGAGAGAACTTTCAGCGGGCTGACAGCAACGTAACGGGTCGTCTGATTGGGCCTCGGCAACAAAAGGGGGCGGGGCTTGTTAAGTGACCCAGTGACAGACAGCACTAATCAGGCCCCCCGTAATAATAGGGGATGGGACCTGTGAGAGTAGACCACACACACACACACACACACACACACACACACACACACACACACACACAGGTTCAGAAGTCATCTTTATCAATCCTCCTGATCAGATTAGCTGCTCTGACGGCTTTAAGCTGATGTTTCCTGATCCAGGCTCATAATTCTAACTGCATCATCCCTCTGTGGAGGCCCTTTCATCCAGCCAGTGACACGATCCGCAGCAGCAGCAGCAGCAGCCGTGTCGCCGGCAGCAGATCAATAAAAGCCTTTCATCCTCTCACGCCCAGCAACAACACGACTCTATTCTGAATCGGCGGGCGTCTGCGTGGAGGATTACAGCACGGTGAAAGATAACCGTCTAATCTGGAGCGTCCGTCCTTGACCGGCCGGGCCCCGCAGCCACACAACACTGAGCTCTGTCTCTCAACACACACACACACACACACACACACACACACACACACACACAGAGTGTGATGTCATGTCACAGCGAGGAATGACTGAGCGAGAAGCAGAGAAGAAGAAAGAGGGCGAGTTGAGATGTGAGTCAGTGGAAGTGAAAGAAAGGGAGAGGGATTTTTTTTTCTGGGGGTCGGGGGGGGGGGGGGTGGGGGGTACAAGTGAAGATTTCAACACATCATCATCATCCAGTCATCCAGTCATCCGGGCAGCACAGTTAGACACATTTCACCCCTTCATTCATCTCCTCGATGATAGAATAGAATAGAGTAGAATGACTTTTATTGTCACGATACACTTGTACAATGAGATTGATTGAGAGCAGTTCATTCGGTGCAAACCTCCATATGGCAAAAAAAAAAAAAAAGTTTCAATGATATCAGCACACAGCAGAGGCTAAACCTCTCTTCTGAAGGTTGAAGAGCCTTTTGAAAAAAAAAAACAAACATTGATGAGTTTGGTGTGTGTCAGTGACCAAACTCCCTGTCCACTGTGACCACTGAGTCCACTGTGGCCAGGGTGTGTTACACTGATGGGGGGGTCCTAAAAGATCTCAGCAAGAGAGAAGCAGCCTGCTGAGAAACTTCAACAGCCGTGTTTACGGAAGCTGTTCAGAGAGCACTTCAAACCCCCGCCACTGCCTCACACAACACATTAAAACACCCAACAACAACAAAACAACAACAACAACAACAACTGCTGCTGCAGACAAAAGGGAGGATCTGAGGAGGTGAGAAACAGTGAGGACCTCACCAGAAGACTCATCGATCAGCCTTCAGACGGCGCCGAGGGCAACATCTAGTCCCCAAACAGCACGAGTCGGAGGGATATTAGTGATGAAAAAGAAAAAGAAAAAAAAAAAAAAAGGAGGGGGGAGAAAAGTTTGCCGCGAGCTCGGCAACTCTTACCGTGTGTGCTGCTGCAGCTCGAACGGCCTCAGACTGAAGTCATCCCGCAGGGAGCGCAGCCACGACGACATCAGCTCCGTTATTGCTCGAATGATTGGATTATTTGTCTCGGCCGGTCCAGCCCCGAAGTCCTCCGCTCCCTGGCGCCGCCTTCATGGACGCCTCGGACTTTGCAGCTCTATAGAAAACGGCGGAGCGCGGCATTCTGTTGGAAGCTTATATATGGAAGAAGGGGAGGTGGAAGTTAGGAAGGTTGGGTAAATATGTAGTGTACTAATGAAGAAGAAGAAGAAGAAGAAGAAGAAGAAGAAGAAGAAGAAGAAGAAGAAGAAGAAGAAGAAGAAGAAGAAGAAGAAGAAGAAGAAGAAGAAGAAGAAGAAGAAGAAGAAGAAATGATGTCATATTTTGTGTCCTTCCCAAAGTGCGTTATCATTTTCTTTCAAAGTTCAGTCTGTCTACCGTCGCCCTTTATTTCTTCTACAAGGAAAATATGTGCAACACCTGGGACCTAAGCCGCACGTGGCTAGATTGAATAAAGAAACTTTACAAAGGCGCAACAAAGAGAAAAAGCAGTAACCAATGCTGCGGAGTCTGAACTGCTCAGACCGATCTGCCGTGCCAGGATACGACTTGCAACTCCGTTCATCATTTTTACTTGCTTTTTACGAGCGACACTCAAAGGCACCACTGGCACAAAAAAAAAAAAAATGAAGAACCGCCCCGCTGGAGATAAAACTGGTGTCCGCGGTACAAATAATGTAAGCAAAAGATTAAATCGCACAGAAATGACGTGTTTTTGTGTGCAGTGAATATATCCGCCTTGCCTCAAAGAATCTCTCATAAGCCCGCTGCTCAGTACGGTTCTGTCTCTGGAGGACTGAGTGTCAGAGGAGGGAAGACACGGGAAGAAGAATGAAATAACACGTGACGTGGTAAAAAACCATCGACACTCTGAGACCTTTAAGACAACACGTGTAGCTCTCACATCCAGACTGTCCCAGAACTCACCTCAGTGTCTCAGTGCCACTGCGGGTGATGCCGGCGGCAAACTTGTCCTCTTTTATTGCAAGAGAGGTCAGAGGTCATCCAACGTCCAGTGAGCTCTGAAAAGAGATGGAAGAAGAAGAAGAAGAAGAAAAAGAAGTTTGCTAATAAAAGATTCAAAAAAAATAATAATCTTGAGTTGACTGCAGTGTTTTTTCACAGTGTTTACAGCAATCCTGCAATTCTTTCTTTAGAATGTAAAACCATGCCAGACCCTGGACAGTTTTCAGAGGTAGATAGGAACAGCCTGAGGCTTCCTATTGCGGGAGCGACACATGAAGAATGATGTACCATTGATGAAGAAGAAGAAGAAGAAGAAGAAGAAGAAGAAGAAGAAAAAAGAAGAAGCTTACCAAGAAAATCAATCATCTCTGCTCAGGAAAAGCCCACTAATGCTGTTTATTCTTCTTTAAATGTAAAATGACGTCTAGTTCTGGGGGGAAAGCCGCATTGATATTTTTATAGCAGCAGCTGTGAGCTCACATCCTTATCCAAACACTGACTGGGAAGCTGGATCTTTTTATTATGATTCCTAAGAGACAGAAGTCCATCATCGGCTGACAGGAATGAAGCAGCCTACAGCTTTGTATGACTGCCACTGCTATTAATTACTCTGGCATATTTGTAGAACTTATTTTGTGCAATAACATTGACAGCAACCGCAATTTTCCAAAGACAGGAAACAATGTTTGACTTATTAATGTGGCAGGCAATAAATAGATATCATAGGATCTTTTTAGGATCACTACTGCCATCTAGTGGCTGCCTGGTTTAGTTTCAGCCAGAACGGAGGGAAGTGTGTTCTGTGCCTATTACAGGGTGGTTTGATGGCTTAAAGTGTGATAATGTGTTATGTTAAGGTCTCCAAGGGCTGGTTGTTATGAAGGGATTCACCAGGCTGAACTTGGGTTGGATCTCTCGCCAGGCCATGCAAAAAATAAAATATAAATTCATAAATTATCCTTCCGCTCCCACATCCTTTAAATTCCTCTCCAAAATAGTAAAAGAAAAAAGGTAAAGATAAAATTTCAAATGGAACAAAATGCTAATGCTCTGACAGGCTTTCTATCCAAACATTTAATAACGGTGAAGTACATGAGGCTGTGCACACACAACGCTACAAAAGGTTAAAACACATTTTGAAAAAAATCTTTAAAAAAAAAAAAAAAAAAGTATAAAAGAGATGTGGTCTGTCCAAGAGGACGGGACGTCACAGCCGTCCGGCCTCTTTGAACTTCTTCAGAAGTCCGTGTTCGGCACTGAGGGGGAAGTAGAGGGTGGCCGATCTGTAGTAGTCGCACTTGAACTGGAGGTTCTGGATGACGTCGGCCAGCAGGTGAGCCCGCTCCACGCCGCAGCCTGGTGCGTCGTAGCTGAGCCGGGTGAAGTGGACGTGGAGGTGGTAGTAGGAGGGCTGGTAGTGCAGGTAGACCCTCAGCTTGGAGGCCGGCAGCTTGTAGCGCTCAAGGATGACTTCCTGAAAGACAACGAGGTCCTTGTGTGGTAATTAATCCATCATGATGTGACCCTGTAGCGCTGACGGAGGTTCTTCACAGTGACGCCGTCCCTCACCTGTCCCTTCTGGAAGATGTTCTGCAGCAGCGGCAGGTGTTCCGAGGTCAGGTCTCTGAGGCTCTTGATGTTCCTCTTGTTCACGATGGCGATCAGATACAAATCATCTGTCTGGAGGTAGACAAAGCCATCACACCACAGAACTCCAGTTCTCGTGATGTAGTTTCTTTGCTTGGATTCCATAACCAATCCCACAATATCCCAATAAATCCAACAATAAATAAAATGAATGAGTTACTTTCTTTATTGTCATTTTAAGCACGCTTTCCCCATTAGCAATATTTAAGGCTACAAAGGACATGTGACAGCTGGGATTAATTGTTGGTGATACAAGCCTACTTTGATTTGATTGACCTCGATTTATCACTGATTTGAAGAGGCAATTTCCTTCATCATGCAAAACTTAAAATGCAAAAAAAAAAATAAAGAAATCATTTGTTGTGGGAGAAGAAGAAGAAGAGTTGTTCTTGCAAAAAAGCGGCATTGTTCTCCAACATTGTCATTCCATGTTAACAAATAAATAAAAACAAAACAAACATCGGCATCACACAACGCTTCTATTTAATCTTATTTCATAGCTTTGTTATGCAGTACAGTATGCACTAGCTCACCTGTTTCTGGTCCCACTTGAAATCCGGGAGGAGGATGAAGCCGACCTCAGGGTCGTGGTCCTCGTACACGACCCTTTCGCTCTCGGCCTTCTTCTCCAGGATGTTGTAGACCCACTGTGAGAGCAGCGAGACAGCCAAGATGAAATCCTTTAGTCACACAAACACACACAGGCACAGAAGAATGAATGAAGTCCTATGAATTGACAGCGACCCTACCTGCACGCTGAGGCAGTGCTTCTCCACGTACGGCAGGGTGACAGAGCCGTAGTCGTCTTCTCGCTCCTCCACCAGAAAGGTCTCCTGACGTCGGTACTTCTTCACATGGCTCTCAGTGGCCGGACACACCACGGTGGTCTTGATTTCTACAATAACAACAACAACAAAAAAAAAACCCTGGTTAATATCTGGGCGGCATCCAGGTGATCCACCGACCATCCATCCATCCATCCATCAGTACCTACCACTGAGGTGAGCCGGTGCCTGCAGCCTGTAGGTGCTGTAGATGTCGTTCCTCATGTCCAGCTCCAGCCTGGAGCCGCTGAAGATCTCGGCCAGGTTCTCCTCCCTGATGGGGGTTTTCTCCATGATGACGACAGCCTCCTGGTCGTCCAGCTGCGTGATGGTGAGCATCTCGTTCATCAGTAAACATGGCTATGCACTGGTCACGAAGTCGATTCGAAGGCGCGAAAGTACAGCTAAAGCTAAAGGAGGCTAAAGCAGCCGTGAAACGTTCTCAAACCTTCCCGTGGACGAAGATCTTCTTCTCCCGGGCAGAGTCGTTCAGGATTTGTGACGTCACAAACCCAGACAGAATATTTCTTTTGCACGCCGGTTCCCCCTCGCCCTGGTCTCCTTGGCCGTCTGTGACGTCACACTTGGCTCTCTTGGCATTCAGCTGCGACTCTTCATTCTCCGGAGCGTCTCCCTCGCGTTTGGCGGCGACGTCTGACATGTTGCGGCTGTTCTTTCTGTTGACCGCAGGTTCAAAATTGACGTCTCTCTCCCCTCTTCCCGGTTCTCTTCCTCATCTCATTGGATTCGCTCCTTTGTCTTGCTCCTCGTATTTCGAACGCGACACTGTGACGCACTACCGCCGCCAAGTGGTCCGGAGACACTTCGACGGGCATCCTATTTCTCCTTTTCACACAAACTGTCCAGTAAAACCAAAAACCAATAATTCCACTTCACTTATCAAGCGACTCCTTTTCCGGCAGATCCATTAAAAACTCATTATTTCCTGAACTTCTCACTCAAATATTATATTATTAGTTATTCAGCGACTTCACCTCTTCTCAATGATTACCTCAAGCTTGAATTAATAACAACTTTATGAAATCTGCCTATTGAGTTGCATGTGCTCTTTGAAGAGTAGAATAGAATAATAAATAATAACATTCAATCTTTATTTACCACCACCACAGTGGAGAAGAATGACAGATTCAGTGAGAATCTGAACCAGTCATACAAACTCACGGGTGCATGGAGTGATGGACTGTCATGGGCAAGATGCAGCAAAAGTGAGATACGATATTTTTTATTAATGCAGAAACAGCAGGGCACTTCAGGTCAACATATCAGAAGGTCAAAATGATCAAAATGAGTTTTGTGGTTTGCCCACAAATTTCTCCTCCCACAAACAGACAATGGAGCAAATCTATTTAAGACCTCTTCCTCTGAAGGAGCGAAAATTAGAGCAACACCACGACCATTTAGCTAAAGCTAGTTCAAAATTATTTTTTTTATTCATTTGTTGTGTAATGGGGAGAATGGGACCCCTACCCTTGACACAGCGCCCCCGCTGGTACAGTGTAGGATCGTACAACCTCGGTCGCCTGCCCAGATGTCTGTGCAGTCTTCGTGCTCGGCTGCTTGTGGCTCTATCACCGTAACAGACATGAGTAGTATTGAGGTAGCTGAATTCATGTGGTCAGACATGAGGCTGTCAGAAGGTTTCAGTGCTGCTGGTTGATCTTGTCAGAGATGGTTGGCAGGCAACCCAAATCCTCCACCAGATTCAGACGGACAAACTCAGCGTTGGAGCTTCTGCTCTTCCTGGTATCAACATGATCCACAAATGAAAAAAAAAAAAATAACAAAAATAAGCTGACTGAGGACTTTGAATACAACAAGCCACCAGATATAGACAACACTGGAGCGCGATTCACGGAACACTCAATCAAGAAAAGAAAGAAAAAGATAAAACTCATCCTTTTCCTGTAAACACAGACCTTCAGCTGCAGAAGGGTCAAAGCACCAGAGCTTCCTGAACTTTATTCCCTAAGTTTAGAGGTCCGTTATTTTAGGTCTGTGTTCACATGACCTACTTGACAGACTGGGAAGCTGAAACTGAACGCGCCTTATCTACTATCTATCAATACTAATCCTTTGTGTTAAAAAAAACAATAACAGTTAGTCTGAAATAACCAGTGACCTCCCATCAGTAAATATGAAAACATACAGCGATACAGTGGCTTTTCGCCATTGACGATTTTTAATTCCCATGATGTCTAACTCTTGTATCTTGTACCATTTTCTTATAAATTAAGAATAAATACCCTCGAAATCCTATTTTCTTCTTTAAAAGGAAAATCAGTCCAGACGCACTGCAAGGTCAAAGCCTCCCGGCCTCTTTGAACTTGTGCAGCAGTCCGTGGTCTTCGCTCAGGGGGAAGTACAGTGTCCGCGACTTGTAATAGTCGGAATTAAAATGCAGGTTCTGGATGACGTCGGCCAGCAGGTGGGCGCAGTCCATACCGCAGCCCGGCGCCTCGTAGCTCAGCTTGGTGAAGTAAAAGTGCAGGTGGTAGTACGACGGCTGGTAGTGCAGGTAGGCCCTCAGTTTGCAGGCCGGAAGGTTGTACTGCTGAAGGATGATTTCCTGAAGCACCGAGAAAGGCAAGAAATGCTTGTTAAGACGCTTGAGACAAGTGAACGGTCCAAAAGTCTGGTCTGAAACAGTCCATCAATAATAATAATAACCAAACCTCACCTGTCCTTTCTGGAAGACGTTCTTCAGCAGAGGCAGATGGTCTGACGTCAGGTCTCTGAGACTTCTGATGTTCCTCTTATTCACGATGGCAATCAGATACAAATCATCCACCTGGAAAAAGAAAAAAAGTTAATGAAGAATGAATGACAATAATTAAAATCACAAGAATTGTAATCATTATTATAGTTATTGAATTAGATCAAAGAAAAGTAAATAATTATAAGTCAAAGTCAAAGTGCCAGTGATTGTCTCAGCCCGAAGGATGCAAAATTTGTCCTCCGCATTTGACCCATCATCCCCTGAGGGAGCGGTGGGCAGCAGCAGTGCCGCGCCCGGGAATAATAATACTAATAATAATAATAATACTAATAATAATGAGAAGAAGAAGAAGAAGAAGGAGAATAAGAAGAAAATTCTTCATCCACAGTTATATCCTCTTAGCTAATGGTTGCTTGGTCATGCAGGATGGTGACCGTGCTGATGATGGTCCACCCACATGCACTTCTCAGCATTTGATTGAAATGTTGGGTTTTTTTTAAATAAATGAACGAAGAGATGCACAGATGTACAAATATTCCTTTTCATTTATCAATCAATATCTGGTGTAAAGAATCACCTGTTTCTGGTCCCACTTGAAGTGTGGCAGGAGGATGAAGCCGACCTCTGGGTCGGGGTCCTCGTACACGATGCCTTCAGTTTCTGCCTTCTTTTCCAGGATGTTGTAGACCCACTGCGGAGATCGTAAGAAAAAGAAAACAGCAAATTATGAATATGTATATATTTATATGTATGTTCTTCTTCTAGTTGTAGGAAGTCTGATGCCCACCTGCACACTGCAACAGTTCTCATCGATGTAGGGCAGCGTGATGCTGTGGTAATCCGCCTCCGTCTCCTCCACCAGGAAGGTCTCCTGCCGCTGGCACTTCTTCAGATTGTCCTCTGTGGGTGGAGACACTACCAAAACCTTGATTTCTGTGACACACAACCCGCGTGGGAGGAAAATGTGAAGTGGAAATTTTACCAACACCAATACATTTTTCTCAAAGGCCCAATCGATGACCTCTGCTGACCACTCCGTACCGTTGAGGTGCGAGGGCGCCTGCAGCCTGTAGGTGCTGTAGATGTCATTCCTCAGCTCCAGCTCCAGCCGGGAGCCCGTGAAGATCTCGGCCAGGTTCTCCTCCCTGATGGGGCTCTTCTCCATGATGACAAGAGCCTCCTGGTTGGCAAGCTGGCACGGACACACGAGCGTCAGAAGCTGCTTTTCTAATATTCAAGCCTCATTTTGGAAGATTGTCAATTCGTCACAGTTTTTGCATCTACCACAACTTTATTACCAGAGACTGCTCACAGTACAGGTACATTAAAGGTCCCGTGTGTAATACATGGCTTGATTTAGATTATTTTATTGATAAGTTTAATATACTGCCTATCAATACAATAATAAAGATGTACAATCGCAGTACAATAAAAGCAATTTGGTTTTCCTACCCGTTCTCATGTATATAAGAATATTGCTAGATTAATAAGAGTCTTGCTGCCAGTTAGCTGCAATCTTCCACCACCATATTTTCTAAGCAAGTCTGGTGTGGTCAAACCAGCTGCCTGACAGCATGTTTAGTAATTAGGGTGACTGCTCGCGTCTTCAGAAAAACAAATGAAGAAGGTGGGCTAGGTATCTAGGTTTGGGTGTGTAGGCCACTGTAGTTTACTGGCAAACTTCGGAGAGGAAGGGAGAGTGAAAGAGGGCTGCAATCTAAAATGTAACCACTTCATGTCACTGTTTCTTCTTCGAGATCTCCAAGTATTGCACACGTAATTCTTTAAAACCAGTCTGACAATGATAATGTGCCATCTTCAAATGGACTGCCTATGTGGTTTATATAATGATGCTGTGCGGCAAAGCATTGAGACCTTTCCATGGATGAAGATGATCTTCTCTCGGGGCAAATACTTCAAGATTCTGGATGTTTTGAACCCGCACAGAAAGTTTTCACACTCTGATTCCTTCTTGCTTTTCCCCTCTGTTTCAACTTGACCTCCCGTCTCCATCACGTCTCACTCGATCACCGGTGCGGACACCAAAAACTTTTTTTGGGGGGGGTACGTTCACGCTACTCAAATGCCTCAAGTGTCACTGTAAGTGCCAATTATAAATTCCACCATCATCATCGTCTCCCTTTTGCCATATAATAAAAGAATTTTGAGATTTAAGTCAGAATTTTGAGATTAAAGCCAGAATTGTGACCTTGATCAGAGAGCCCTGGACTGGCTGCTGGTCTCAGGCACAGAGGACGCGGATGGATGTTTTCTGAAGATCACGATTGAATGCACTGATGCTTCAAAACTATTATTATTTTTTTTAATTCTCGTAAATTCTGTAAAAATGTGAGGGACAGTGAACGATTTTCGAGAGCGGTCGACTTCTACGGCGAGTATTTCTGTGAGTTTGTTTCCAGATATCGTTGTCCGTGCAATCGGTTGTGTGTCTGGTGTGTGTGTGTGTGAGAGAGAGAGAGAGAGATTGATGGCCTTTGTAAGTGTGCGTGAGCTGTAACCAGTTGGACGGCTGCAGCCCAGATGTCTCTTCTGGGAGGGTTAGGTAACTGCTGCTGCTGCTGCCCTACTTCTCATACACGCATGCACACACAAACACACACATAGAAATGCTGCTTCTAGAGCAGCAAGGAAGCACAGTGTGTGTGTGTGTGTGTGGCCTGCTTGGTGCTGCTGACCTTCTCCTTTACAGTTTATGCAACCGGCCAACTGGGCAGAACAGATACAAGGAGGAGGAGGGGGAGGAGGAGGAGTGAAGATCTGAACGTCCACCTTCTGCCAAAAGAGAGATAAGCCCACCGTTGAAGTTCGAACGTTAAAGTTTCAGAAAGTGCACTCACTGGAAATAATCATGTCCTTCGAAACTTGCCTTGAAATGCAGTTGATTGTGATGAACAAAGGAAAGAAATATAAACAGCCGCTGTGTCGACCTTAAAGGTCGGAACACCAGTGATACGCCTGTAAGGTCACTTTTCTTTTCTTTTTTTATTTTACTGCATGTTGAAGCAATGAAGTTCCATTGAAATCGATAGTGAAATGAAGTATCTCTGTAACATGTGTTGACCTAAATCTGGTGAATCACACACACTCCCCAACCTCTGACCTCCTTCCACACGGAGCCGCCATGAAGACGGAGGTTGGGACTCTTCAGGAAGCATACTTGTGGTTCCTGTGGCTCGCAGTGTTTTCTGTTTTGTTTTTGTTTTTTGCTGCTCCTAACCAGCCACCAGTCTGACTGTAGCCTTTTTAAAGATAGAGCAATTTAAAAAGGCCAAATTTGAGAGGAAATCTGGAGAAAATATGCACGTAGCTTTGGTTTCATGGTCAGCACCGCCATGAAAATACAGCATCTGACTTAGAATACTGAATTGTATTGTTTTCCTCTTTTTTTTTTTCTTTTTACCAAGACAGAGAATCATAAGACTGAAATAGTTGAACGTTTCGGTCAATGGGCAGAGGACGAAGAAATAACAACAAAATTCTGGATCTTTCTGTTCATAGCCATTAGCTAATTGCAGCAGGGAACATTTTTTAAAAATAAATGCACTGAGAGTGCATAATAGTGTTTGAGCGGCCTTGTGAATGATTGATCTCGCCGCCAGTGATGTAACCTGTAACCGGATGCCTCGATATCTACCAAAGATCTGCTCTTAGTGCACAAACAACCTGCTGCTGCACCTTCACACTCCTGCAGAGATGATGCAGACTACAATTTTATTTATTAGTTTATTTTTGTATTTTTGTATTTTTGTATTTTCTTTTTTAAAAAAGGACATGTTTTACACATACATACATTCGTCATGTACAAAGTTCAGCCGGACACATTTCGAGGCCGTGGAGTCTCGGAGGCGATGTACAGAGCATGGAGTGATGATCGCTCCAAAACATTTGCAGTGTTCATATCTTAGTACATATTCTTTTCATAAGGTATTTTAATCTATCACATTGTGGGGTGTTTTATGCTTAGTTGATGAACAAACAAATGTAGATTTATACAAATAAGTGGCAGAAACATTTTGTTGCTTTTTTTTTTTTTTAAATGTAACATTACCCATTTTCTAGAT
The DNA here is from genome assembly GCA_009823395.1 of Thamnaconus septentrionalis. NCBI lineage: Eukaryota > Metazoa > Chordata > Actinopteri > Tetraodontiformes > Monacanthidae > Thamnaconus > Thamnaconus septentrionalis. The sequence goes on along the minus strand of CM020509.1, from coordinate 19,891,806 downwards.
ATGTTATCGACACATTTGGACTTACGGTCATTAAAAATAGGAAACAATGCAGATGAACTCCTGCCATGTAATGCTTTCAGTGAGGAAGCCAAAGTGTGACAGGTTGTACAGGGAGTCAAAACAACACTCACACAGACACCAGCTTAACAAACAACTCTCGTGTGATGGAGTCCAAATGGAGGTTATTGCCTTTTGACATGAGCACCTGAATGCAAACTTGTTATATTCAGGACTGAACTATTAATGGTTTGGGGTTTTAACACTTTGAACACAGACTTTAAAAAAAAAAAAATCAACGACAGGGAAAAACACAGTTAGGAAGCACACGTTTCACAAGTCCTTCTTTCTGCGTTAGTGCTTCATTGTGTATGTATGAAACACCATCCCTCCAGAGGAGTGGCGCCATCATGCTACTGGGCTTGCATAGCTGAATTTTATTTATTTATCTTTTTGAAAAAGAAGCTCTGGATATGCTACTTCTCCTGCAGCAGCATTGTGATACATCAAGTTGAACTTTGTTGTTTTTTTTTGCTCCACAGAGTGAGAGCTCAGTGCTACAAAACAGCCTTGGATTTAAGTGTCCCAACACCGACAAGGAGTTTGTGACCTTCTGCTGCTCTCACCATCAACATCTTGGTTTCTGGGGTCATTTTCTACAATCTTCCAACTGAGTTCCATCGGTGACGTAAAAAAAAGACAGTAATTTTTATCTACTTGGGGGGACAGGAAGACATGGATGAGAAGGAGCACAATATTGCAGCCGGTGTCTGTTATTACTGTGTTGTTACTGGTTTTTAATGGGAGGCGATTTCAATACGGCTGATAGTCGTTTTTCATCCTGTGGTGTTTTTTTTTTTTTTACGTATTGAAAATGTATTCAGCCATCTGTTACGCAACACATTTTTCCGAGGGAACCTTTGCGTCGCTCTAATTAAAGCGCCAGGAAATAGGCTTAATGGGCGCCACCCAAAGATTAAATGGGTTTACATGGTAGCTCTTTAAATATTCCTTCAAAAATAAAGCGTCGCGGCCTTCACCGGCATCATTTAGCGAGTTTGTTTTACCAACTAGAGGATATCTTGTTTCTTTAATTTGCGAGGTATTTTCTTTGCTATTGGCTTGAAGTTTGTGTGCCACTTTTATTATTTCCAGGTTGCCCCAGTTGTCAAACTTCAGCTTAAGGCACAAGAGCTGCTGCCACAGAAGGAGAAGGTTTGCAGACACTTTTTTTTTTAAGCCAGAATTTATATTTATGTGACGTCAGATGATTTAATCAAGTTGTGTTTTTTTGTGTGTGTGTTTTTTTTTGTTTTTTTAGATAAAACACAATTGATCTAATTTAGTTGGATTTTTTTCTTGAGCTTATTTATCAATGCCTGGTGTTTGTCTCTGGCCAGACATTAGTATTTCATACTTGCACATAAATAGCCTGATCCTGATCAAGATTTTTTTAGTGTTCCTTCATTAGTACAAAACAAAACAGTATCCAAAGAAATTGACAGTTGTGGCAAAAATGCAACCAAATGCATCAACAGAATATTATTAATGGGAAGAATATTTTTAACAGCGTTCCATGGCTTTGGCCCTTCAGTTTGAAACGAAAAACAAAAACAAATGAGGATCATGTGACACGAACCGAACTAAGGAGAGAAAGAAACATGACAGGCATTTATCCATGAAAACTATAAAATACAAAGAATCCAGTCGGCATAGAAACGTAAAAAGCAAACGCCAAGTATATAAAATAAATTATTCTCCAGGCAAAGCTCAGCAATCTCTTGCAAATTGTTTTCAGCAGATGAGCCTTCGCCTTGTAATAACAAAAAAAAAAAAAAACAAAACAAAACTACAGTCATGTCACAGACATCAGGAAGGCCTCCGTATTTCCATATTTCCCTCAGAAGCAACAGGAAATGCCTCTTGTTCAATGAAATCTCACACTGGACAGACAGAAAAGCTTCCAGGAGGTTGGGAAGTGAAAGTGGGTCTGTGACTTTTCACATCTCTTGTTGATCCCACAGCGCAGTGGTGCTCTGTGGACAGAAGGCACTGGCTTTTTTGTTTCTTTTCTTTTTTTTCTTTTTAACTAACTGCAACACAATCCAACCAGTCTGGTTGTTCACACGCACACACACACACACACACACACACACACACACACAAGCTCACGATCGATGGGATCAGTTCGAACCAATTCCACCGCGAGATCATTTGTGGTGGTCAGGAACGTCATCGCTTCACTCCGCTGGATCGTTCCCTCGACTTCTTAAAGTGCAAAACAAGCTGGAATAAAACTGTAAATACAGCTGGAAGATACCAGGATGGGCCAAAAGGAATGGAGTCTGAATATCTTTAAAAAAATAAAATAATATACAGACTTGAAATGAGTCATTTTGGAAGAGTATCTGTTTTCAGTTGGGGAGTTGCTCCTGTGCAGTGTTACAGTGTTGCAGTGTCGCCCCACTGCCTGCAGGGTCAGTGTTGCGCCTCTAAAAAAATAGTTTCAGGATTTTAAACGACGGAAGAGAACTTCATTAATATGGACGTACAGTTACAAAACAGCCTTTGGAAAAGCGAGCAGCTCGTCAACTTTTGCTTGTAAAATGTAAACCATGTCACGGCATGCATAAATAAAGTCCAAATAAATAATAATAAAATAATAATATTAGAAAAAAAAAAAATCCCAACACGCGCGCACACACACACACACACACGCACACACAAACACATACAAACAAATGAATGAATGATACATGAGAATGTGCTCCTTAGAGGATGTAAAGGGCCAGTCTGTAGAGCGACGGTGACGGCAGCGTGTTGCAGAGGGAGGAGGCGGGGCTTATGATTTCGTTTTGCTTTTTGTAAAGATGACAGTCCAGGTGGCCAATCACCGGCGCTGATCTGTCAAACATTGATCTGATTTAAATCCACAGATTTAAATCAGAGGGCGACAGCGTTTTAATCGAAGTAATAATGATGAGAACAACAAACCCAGGTAATGAGTATTTAAATGATTCACTCATCTTTAGAGAGCACGTGTACAAATGAAAAGGCAGTTGAAATATTTGGTCTGGTCATTCTGAAGCTCATTGAAAGCGGGACTGAGGACGATGAGCGTTTTCACTCGGTTTTACGATTCTGACTCAGATTGTTGTTATCATTTAACCTTGGCGTTGCTTTGATGCTGCGGCTCATTTGGTTAAATAAGAGCGGAACTGCAATTGGATTTTTTTCCTTTCTCTCGTGGGGGTTGAATCCAGCGTGGGACACATATAGCTGCAGCTGGAGGGGACCGACGCACAAAAGTTTGTGTTTGAGAGGGCGGTTTTCCAGGCGGTTTGTTTTTTTTGTTCTTTCCAAAATGAAACTGTCAGTGTCAATCAGAGGAAGCAGGTGAAGCTCCTCCCAGATGCATGGTGAATGGTGGAGAGTCAAGACTTTGAACGCCTCGTGGATGGAGCCCAGAGCGGGTCGCTGAAATGGCAACAGTGGAGCTGAACGTCCACAGGAAGAAGAACACCAGCAGCAGACAGACGGACAGACAGACTGACTGACTGACTGACTGACTGTTTGACAAACTGCTGGACAGGAAGTTGTGCGGCAAGCTTCGGGGGCGGGGCGGGGCGGGTTGGAGACTGCTGGGTTGGTCACCGGTGCCTGGTGCTGTGGGCCATGAAGAGCAGGACTTTGCGGATGCCGCTGAGTCGGTCCTTCAGCGAGGTCAGAGCCAGGAAGGGCAGCTGGGCTCGGCCGTCCAGCGGCAGGACGGCCAGCAGCCACCAGCACCACGACGGACCGTTGGGACCCGGCTGAGTGGAGGGAGAGAGGGATGGAGGGAGGGAGGGAAAGAGAGAGAGAGCAGAGGAGAGGTTTTTCTTTTTTCCAGTGGGCACTCGAGGTACTGCAGCCTAAAAAGTCCCACGCAGCCCAAAAAGCATCCCCCTCCCCCCCATTGGTCCACAATCTAAAAATTAACGGCTGTAAAACGGTTGGATGACCTTTGACCTGTGACACGACTGCTACATGCTCTATGGGGGCCACATGATGAAGTGGCCCAGAAGTCTAAAACGTTGGCCTCCTTTCATATCACAAGACACCTGATTGGTCTGTTTTTTTACTCTGGGACGGATGGATGGGAGCTTTTAAATATGGATCAGTTACAAATCAGACTTTCTCTTGTTACAATAAAAAAACCTCTGAACTGTAGCCCAGCAATTGGTCGCAGAAGGTCATTTTTGTTGACATTGTCAGGTTTAGAATCTGTTACATTGCTGTTTTTTTGTTGTTATTTTGCACTAGTGGCTTAAAAAAAAAACAATTGGCTGTTTATTAAAAGGGGAATTATATATATATTATAATATATTATATATTATTATATATATATACATATTTATAATGTTTAAACTGTTAGTTACTTAATAAAACCATGTTTATTTGCCTAAAATCTTGTTCAGTGTTTCAACTAACTAAAGGCAAAAAAAAAAATCACAAATTAATTCAATGATCTTGACATTTTAGGTTTGTGTAGTTTCCCAATTTGGGATCAATAAAGTACATCTATCTATCTACCTACCTACCTACCTATCTACCTATCTAGAAAGTATTGGTATCGAAATCGGCGATACTATCCCTGTATTTACTAGTACGAGTATTTACGAGTATTGGGTCAATGCCAAAATTCCAACGCCCACCCCTAACACGCACACACACACACACGGTTCCGCAGAAATTCTAGATGAAGCCGTTTAAATACCATTTCAAAACAAACAAACAAACAACCAAACAAACAGCGGCTTGCGTCTCTACCTGAATCTCGGTGTCTTTCCGCGGCATCGGCCCAAAGTGTCCCTCGATGCGCTGCTTCTGCTCGCTCTTCAGCGAGTTGATCCACACCAGGGCCTGGTCGTACACCGTGTCGTGCAGAGAGCGGAGCTCCCGCTCGGCCACACCCTCCACCTGCACGCACACACACACACACAGTAGTCAGCCACCATGGCCTCCTCCTCTTCCTCCTCTTCACCACGCCTCTGTTAAGCCCCCCCCTCACCATGACGTCCTCCAGGTACTCGATATCAGCCGTCTGGTATCCGTCCCTCTCGCTGTGCTGAACGACCCTGAAGCGCCGCCGGCCGATGGTGTCCACTACCGAGCGTCCGTCCGAGAAGAACTTGACGTCGCGGATCTCAAGCAGGCAGCCGTAGTCTGCGAACCTGTGGTGGTGGCGGGAAGGAGAAGAAGAGAAAGAAGATGATGAAGAGGAAGAAAAGAGTTGGTTGGAGCTCACTTCAAACTGATTTGCTGACAATCAATACTTTTCGATACCAGATCTTTATGCTCTAAAATCAAATTTTCCAATTGAAATATCATTACTTTTGAGACTGAAATAAACTATCGACATCTTGCAAGACAGACATCCCTGGTGGAGCACTTTGGTACTGCATGCAGGCACTACCCAGGTACAGAGGGAGAAAATGCACAAAGCCTTTTTGCTGTTGGAGTTGTTCAAATTAATAAATATGGTTGTGAAATAAGTGACAAAATAAATAGAGAAAAATATTATTCACAGTGGATTACACCGACTAGGTGTTGTCACATTATACAAAGCAACTGCGATAAAATGGCCTCAATGAAATTTGAGAGTAGCCCCATCGTTTGTTTATCCCTACACACACACACACACACACACACACAGGCATTCGCACGAAGCATCAGTAGCAGATCAATATCGCCAATGTTCAGCCTGAATTTTACTCCGCTATCGGATTGGGAAGACAGTCGGTGGTATGGAGCGTCACTGGACGCCAGCAGCCACTTCTCACCCTTTGAGGTTGTCGGCCAGACACATGCCGAAGCATTTGGTTCCCGCCTCCATGCATCGGCGAATCATCAGCCTGTAGCAGGGCTCGAAGATGTGCAGAGGGCAGGGCACGGTGGGGAAGGCCATGGTGCACACAAATATAGGCACTTTCTTGTTGAGACTGTGGAGACACAACACAGAGACAAAAAGGACCGCTTGAGCATCTGAGGTGTGTTTTTGCAAAAAGAAATGCGACAACTACCAAAAACAATCTTTTGGGTCCAAATCTGACACATCAGACAGCACATTGACACATTGACTTCAATTCTAATTGTGACTACTGTACTATTGGTTCATCCGCCTCTTTAACAAAACTCCAGGCACAGCCAATCAGTAGGGAGGGAAAAACGTTGATTCGTCCAAGGTGATTTTTTTTTTTAAATGTGATAAATTTCTCTGATTTTTCAAAAGGTGTGATAAATTTCTCTGAATGTTTTTTTAAATGTGATAAATTTCTCTGATTTTTCAAAAAGTGTGATACATTTCTCATATTTTTTAAATGTGATATTTTATGTGCTACATTTCCCTCCATCCTGCATCTTTAAGGCTAATCTCTTTCACAGCAGCAGCAGCTGCGAGGACTGTTTCGTCGTCACTTCCCGGTTTGTAATGTTATTTCTTGGGGCGTTTCAGGAGACTTTGCGGAAGCTGCTTCCTGGTTTTGTCACAACTAACGAGGAAACTGACTGGCTTGAGAGTTCAAAGGTCGATTAGCGACGCTTCCTACAGGAAAGTCAGATTTCAGAATCGATATCTTAGCGATCCAGCCCCTTCAAACGGTGTCTTTGTGTCCCTAAAAACATCTGAAGACAACCAGACAACTAAGTAGCGCAAGACAGGTCGGACCAGTTTTGCCCATTCAAAGCGCATGCTGTGCCCAGACTGACCTAGTGAGGTCATTCAGAGGCAGAGAAAGAAAAGACTTGTTGCACGTCAGTGACACTTGATGCCATGTGAGATGTTCGCTAGGAGGTCAGTGTGTCAGATGGACGTAACAGTAAGTCAGTGGGTCAAACAGCAAGGGGACGGAGAGGTGTGGCGTGCGGGGGCTATTTTAACAGCGGTCGTGACCTGAAGTAAACACAGCGGCACCGGAGGGGACAGAAACACTCACTTGGAGAACTCAGCCATCTCCTCCAGGTGGATCTTCTGCCTCTCCTTGAACTCAGCGGGGAAATACTTGGAGATCAGCTTCTCCATTAACATAGTCTTACAATACTGCCTCTGGGCCAGGTACTAGGGGAGACACAGGGACACACACACATACACATATAAGGATATATAAGGACATTCATTGATGCACCAGCTTTACATTTGCACACACATGACACGATAGTCGCGATATTTCACACATTTCCTGCATCAGTGGCCTCCTTGTGAGATCATGTGTCAGCCGTGACGCAGCTGATTCCCAGTGAAGGTTTCTCTCTTTTTTTTTTTGCATCAGTGCCATTAAAAAAACTAAAAATTTAAGCCGGCCGCTCACATGGCAGGTCACCACCTCTATCTTTAGCTCAAACCAGTTCAAACCCCAGCGAGCGCCACCACTGGGTGGTTGGATTTTAAAGGTCCAGTGTGTAAAATTTTAAAAGGAAGCACGTTTGGTATTTAGGCCACTGTCAGGCTGGCATCCCTAAAAGATGGCAGTGCAAAGATGGCAGCTAACGGGCTGCAAGACCCTTATTGCTCTGTGTGTATTCTTATATATATGAGAACCGATCTCAGGGTAGGAAAACCAAATGACTTTTAGTGTATTACTATTGGATTGTATTACTGTTATTGTACAACGAGTACACACTTTTATGACTGTGTTTATGGGCAGCATGTTAAGCTTTAAAGCAATACAAAAGTCATAAATCAAGCCATATTTTCCACACTGGACCTCTACGATTTGGACAGCCTACCTCAGAGAGCGCCTCCTTGCAGAGCGGACACTTGGAGTTGTGGTCCAGGCACCTCTCCAGACACTTCAGACAGAAGGTGTGACCGCAGGGCGTCGTCACGGGCTCGTAGAAAAGTCTGAGGGGGGGAGAAGGAAGCGGGCGGCAGGTGGCAAATTAGCGCAATAAGTTCAGTTTACATCCGACAGGCTGCACTGCGAAGCCGCAGTCTGGCGCGGCTGGTTACACAAGGGCTAATTGGTTTATCGCGCCACTTGCAATTATATCATTATGCTATAAAGAGGAAAGGGGCTGGAGGTGTTAAAGAGACTGTAAAGTGTTATCTCACCTCATGCACAGTGAACAGTCCAGGTCAGTGGGATCCATGATATCAGTGAATTCACAACTCAAGGAGTCTGACGGCTCTGAATAGAGACAAATAAGGAGTTCAGAAGAAAGAACGGGAAAAGGAAAGAAAGTGCGAAGCTGCAGCAGGTGTTCGAGCTCCTCACCAAACTTGGATCTCTTGCTGCTCCTTTCCGTCCCTCCCTGGTCCACCTCCTCCACGGTGCTCCTCCGCTTCCGCTTGAGGATTAGACAGGTGTCGACCCTCCTGGTCTCAGCCTCCCCCTCACATCCTTCACTCTTCCTCCCAGGGCCGGACGGGAGGCCGACCTCTGAGGAGAGCAGGCTGTCACTGAAGGCCTGACGAGAGGGAGGGAGGGAGGGAGATGAAGTTTAAAGTTCTCACACTGAAAGGCTGCGAGCTGCGGTGGTGGTGGTGGTGGTGGCGGTGGAGCTGCTACTACCTGGGAGGAGTAAGTGTTGATGCTGCTCTTGATGAGCGCTCGGACCGACGGCACGCCGCAGAAGTCTGAGATGTGTTCGTGGACCTGGTCTGATACGGGAGCCAGGAGGTCGCTGAGGAGCTGAGAGGAAACAGACAGTCACTCTCAAGTCAGACCAGCGCCAATGTTGCATCGTGTAGTATTCACATTCTGTACTGAAGTAAAATGCTGGATACTTTTGTGGATAAAAAAAACAAAAACAAAACACTAGTAAAAGTACAGATTCAACCTCTTTACTGAATGGAACAGATTCAAATAGATCCACTTCAAGCAACAATAACAAGAGTAAATAAGAAGTGAATTACTTTGAACAGAATTTGTATCTTTTAAACACTTTCAAACACAACAGTCACCAGTGTGTTTTAAGCAGTTTTCTATTTGTGTATAAATGTGACTGTGAATCAAAGTAAAAAGTAGTCAGAAAAAGAAGTACAAAATAAAATTACAATAAAATACACAGTACAGTAAAATCTACTTAAGTACAGGAAATAAGTCTTTGTACTTTGTTACTTCCCACCTCTTAATATTCACAATATTGAACATTTCACAATGAATTAATGACCGATCTGTTCTTTAAAAACAACATTTTCCAACGATGGTTCTGTGTCTATTTCTTAAAGGCTACTTAAAATCAAGCACAACAATAGTTTAGAATCACTGGCTCTAGAATTCAGTGAAGGGATCATGAAGGATTTAGAAAACCAATGAAAACAGCAGTGTAATCACCTTGTGAGCCTCAGTCTTGGCTAGCCTGCAGTCCGGCTCGATGGATAGACACACCAGGAACTCCCTGAGAGCCTCCTCCATCCTGCCCAGCGACACCAGCGCCTGAGCCCTCCTGATGTGGCCCTGCACGCAGGCGGACGGAGGGAAGACGCGTCAGTCACTCACTCTGGCAGCTTCTCACAGCTTCTCACAGCCACAATAGTCTGATTACTACATTAATGGTTAGGACCCAGACGAACCTTGGACCAGTGGGGCATCAGTCTGCAGGCCATCTCAGCATCCAGCAGGGCCTTTTCATAGTGTCTGAGGCTGGAGTGGATCTGGGAGCGGTTGCTGAACAGTATGTGGTCCAAGGGTGCTGAGGAGGGACATTTACAAGAGTCATTTCACTTCACTGCTGCATTTGCCAAAATCGCACAAAACTTCTGCTTGAATCGTCAAAAGCGAGGGCTCGTTTTCACAAAGCTGTAAAATAAAAGTCTTCACATTTACATGACAGGAAACACTTGAATGTTTCTTGTAATTACTGTATAGTTTATTTGTTACATTGTTTTTAGTGCTGCAACAGTGTAGTTTCCCAATTTGGTATCAATAAAGTACATCTATTCTATTCTATTACATTACACCCATCAAACTGATCATTTGATCATTTTGAGTTGAAGGTCAACTAACAGATTGAAGTGCCAGAGTTCCAAGACCAAAAACTGAAACTCTTAAAAAAACAAAGAAAAAAATATATTATTATTATTATTATTATTAATAATAATAATAATAATAATAATAATAATAATAATATTTAACTAATCAATTTCAATCAATGACTTGTTTTATTCCTGTACAAGACTTTTGGCAGCTGCTTCACAAAATATCGGACAAAAAACGATGGCCACTGAAGAATAACTTCATTCTGTTGTGATGTATGATTTTCAACTTATATTAAAGCGCCGCTGTTCAAAATAGCTCCCTTTTCCATATTACAAAATCCACGATGAAAAAAAAAAAAAAGGCAGCGTCTTACAAAACCATGCAGCACAATCAAGGTCACCCACATTCCGGGTTTCATAACTGTAAAAAAAACTTATGCAAATGTCGCAGTTACCCCGTGGGAACATGGGAAGTATGAGCCAGGCCTTTTATTCTAACATTTTACAGGAATGCATCATACAGCAGTGGCGAGGAAACAGAAAGTTAAAGTGAAGGAATGTAACATTTGACTCTCCAGGGCACAGTTCACTGCACTGTACTTATTTTTAAGTGTCATCCTTGTTCTGACTTGCATTATTTTCTATGGGACCTGACCAGGGCTGTAATTATGAATACGAATATTACTGCTCCACAACCATGATCAAAAAAAAAAATCCAACTTCAGCCCATACAGATGTCTAAAACTGATTATAAAACTGTTAAATATTCAACTAAAAGATCATTGGATGTTCAGGAACTCCTGTTCAATACAGACTATTAAACTAGATCTTTTTCATTCTGGATGAGGTACAAACTGTGCAGGAAAAAAAAAAATCATAGCATTTACCAAGACTGCTGTGTTTTGTTTTTTTTCTTAACTATGTGCCAAAACTGAGTAAGGACAATCTCATCAGCCTGCATCAAACACATCTCTGCAACCTACACCTGGACGCTGACCCACTTTGAGCGAGACCAACGTCTCATCTCTCACAAGCACTCAAATCCGTCTGCACAATCTGACGCCTCGCCGCCACCTATTAGCTTCGTTTCTCGAACCACAACCACAAAATACCAAAAAAAAAAAACTTTGCTAAAACTTGTGCAGGCAGTTTGAATTGGAGCCATCACGCTGCTGCAGCGTAATTGGCAGCCCGTCACGGGAACGAGGTCAGATGAAGCCGGAGGGCGTTTTCAACTTAGTTGCTCCTTTTGTTTTCGGGCAACTCCTTCTTCATCAACATATATATGTATATATAAAAAACAATATCCAAAAACACACACAGTGGGTGAATGTAGGGCATCAGGACCAGTGCATTGATCTATATTTCAACTGGTCCACACACATCCAGCATTTCACTGCTAATGATGATGATGATGATGATGATGAAGGTGTGCCCACTTAACATCAGGTCACAGGTGCCTCCACTTCTTCTCCACCTCCAGTAGCAGCAACACATTCTAACTGCGACGGTGGTCCCTAGCGGTGACCTGTAATAATACCCTTGACCTACATTAGCCTGAATCACTGACGTTATACAATTTAAAAGGGGCGGGTTACGTGCTTACGCAATGTTTGGTCCACTGGCCCAGCCTACATAACTGCTGTTACCCAACACATGGCGCCCCGCTCCGGGCTGTCGGGGATGGCTTCCCCCCCACCCCCCGGGCAGCCGCGGCAGGATATGACACCGTTTACTTACAGTCCCGGCGGATATAATATGTAACACTTTAAAAAAAAAAAAGAAGGAAAAAAAAGTAACATTTCATAGATGTTACTGAATGTCTCTGCTGCTGCTGCTTAAAGTTACGCAAACAACCAAGTATACACAACACAACGCAGAGCTGAGTTCCCCCCACAAACAGACAGACACTAAAGTCCAATAAAGCACCGTACCTATGCTGATGGCCCGGTCGTACTTCTCCAGCGCCTCCTCCGTCCTCCTCTCGGCGTACAGCCCGTTGCCCTCCCGCCGCAACCGGCCGGCCTGGTGCGGGCTGGGGAACCACTTGGCCAGCAGGCTGCTGAGCACCACGTTGACCCGGTAGCTGCGCAGCAGGGTGGAGCTGCCCCGGCACACCCGGCACACCACCGGTAGCCTGTCTTTCTCCTTCTCTTTCTCCTTCTCCTTCTCCTTCTCTAGGCACGTCCTGCAGAAGCAGTGTCCGCACGGCAGCGTCACCGGCTCGAACAGAAAGCTCTGACATATCCGGCAGCTGAGCTCCAGGTCACCGGCTCCAGCTCCGGCTGCCTCCACTTCTCCTCCTCCGGCCGTGTCCCTGCTCCTCTCCTCTGTGTCCTCTTCCGCCTCCACCCAGTCCTGCCTCCTGATGCTCCCGGACAGGTACTCCACCAGCCGGGCCAGGTGCGCCGGTCGCAGCCTCTCGATCTCCGCCGCCTGCCGGTACACGTCGAAGGCTTCGGCCAGATTGCCGCCGAAGGCGAGCGCGTCCGCCTGCTTGAGCAGCAGCTCCAGGCGGCCGCCGCGGTCCCCCAGCGAAGCCAGCTGGCACTGGTAGATGTCCGCCGCCAGGTCGAAGTTGCGGGAGTGGAACGCCTCCGCCGCGAGCTGCAGCATGCTCTCGCGCTCCGTGGAGCCCATGGTCCGCGCGAGCTCGTCTCGTGTGACTGTGTATGCGTGTGTCCCTCACACCTCACCTATGTGGTGGTGGCGGTGGTGGTGGTGGTGGTGGTGATGCTGCGTATGATGCGGCCACTGCCATTCATGTCTGCGTCAGCTGCTGCTGCTGCTACTGCTGCGCGGTCATGATCCAGTCCAGTGGCGAGGTTGAGAGGGGGGCGGGGTGCGACGGGTGGGGAGTGGTGAGTGGGGTGGGCTGATATTATTCTCAATAGAACGGCAGAGGCACGAGAAGAGAGAGAGAGAGAGAGAGAGAGAGAGAGAGAGAGAGAGAGAGAGAGTTACGTAAAGTTGTGTCATGTGACGCCGGCCAGTTGTTCTCATTGGCTTAAACTGGGACCTGTTACAAAACAATTTGCCATGTAACAGTTTCGGTGTCTGCCGGGCCGGGCCGCCCGGGCCCGGGGAGGGCTGGGGGTAGGCTGGGGGAGGGCTGGGGGAGGGTGCAGGCCTGGCCTTGTCTGCTGCTGGGCGCTGGCTGGGGGACGGTGGCGGGTCAGTGAAGGAGGCCAGCAGGGGCCGCAACCACCAGCTGCCGGGTCACCGCTGATACCTGACCGGAGACAAGATCACAATCTGCTAGCTTTAGTTCTACACCCACAAGAAAGGTGCCACAGACACTCCAATAGTTAATAGTGGATCAGTACTAATACATTCAGTTAGGTGAAGGAATGTTTATTTTGCATGTAAATGGAACGTCAGGTTCGAGATTCAAGAGTTTATTTGGTTTGCCACATGTAACAATTAGAAAACATGTAATTATGCAACTTTCTCCCTACTTTTCTATTAACTGGGGAACCATACATGCTGTTATCCCTGGAAACGTCCTGTTTTCACGTCCTGCCCTGTACGTTCTGAGTTGTTGGTTTTAAAGCGATTAAAGTGTTGGAAATGTCCCAGTTTTCTTTGTTTGTAATGAAATAAGCGATACCCTTAATTTACATCCTTACATTGCAAAGTTTGTGAGAGGTAAAGTTAAAGTTTTGATTTAACAAAACAATTTCATATTTATTTATTTATTTTTTTAAAAAAAAATCATTTCATTTGCTTTAAAAGATTTTCTCACAGGCCAATTTTTGGTAATGCAAAAGAGGCATTAATTTCATTATTTCATTTTAGAGTTTTAGAGTTTAGAGTTTTCAAACTTATTTTTGTTCCATTGAAACTGTGTTCATTAAGCCACGATAGTAATACAATATATTGAGTAACCTCGGAGAGAGCTCTCTTTCTATTCATTCAGAGGAGATAAACTTTAAATATATTGAAATTATATCAGGAAACTTTAAGTATCATTTGAGTATCTCATTGCAGAGTGACCTGGTTTAATCAATAGTCAAAATATGGTCATATTAACAGAACAAATTAGTTTTTGTGTCATCTAAAATATGACAAAAATATTAGGTACCGATTAAACGTTAAAGTCTGGGGGCTTTTAGTGCCATTTGATGGTCCAATCTAGATGTGCCCAATGCAATACTAATATTCCTTGTGCTGATGAAGCGCAATCTGATTGCACCTTGATTGCACTGGATCACGTGTTGCCGAGGTCACACAAAAGTCTGCACACATTTATTTAGGTCACACGACATCCCGACTTCACCGACACCACCAGGGGTTAAAAATTAGCCTTCCCCCTCCTATTCCTGAAAATCACATCTTCACACTCGCTCACACTCATCGCCCACGTCGCCGTGACGCAGGTGTGCAAACCGATGGGTCGCAGGTCGGTCCAACTTTGCCGCGTTACATATGTCCTGTTTCTTTGGGTTCACGGGGACCTTATCAAAGTATGGCACTGACACAGAGCGCAGCCTTGGATAACGTTTGGCCGCACGCAGCCAGAACTTTGACGTTTTAACGGGTCGCCGTTGCATAAAGGTGTTTGCATAATGACAATGAACGCTGCTGACTCAACAGCCAGAGAATTTAGTGAAATAAAAGACTGCGCGTGGATGTCGCACAGTCGCAGTCTGCTCCACTTCCAATCATGAAGGGCTGCGTTGGTGCCAAGTAACACACTTTTTACGTTGACAAGCGCATAAAGTTTCTCAGGGGGCCACATCTGTAATTTTGATAATGACAGATACGACAATGACAGCGAGTCTGTACATGGTTCATGCTGTCACAGTAGTTATATTCAATATAGTCACTGCGTATTGCATTTGATATATGATAATATACATTTACTAAAATAATATTAATAATAATAATGGACTGGATTTATATAGCGCTTTTCAAGGACCCAAAGCGCTTCACATTGAAGCTGTTATTCATTCACAGCACATTCATAATGGTGGAGGTAAGCTACATGTGTAGCCACAGCTGCCCTGGGGGTAGACTGACGGAAGCGTGGCAGCCAATCTGTGCCAAACGGCCCCCCCCGACCACCACCCAACATTCACTCACATTCGTACGAGGCAATGTGGGTTAAGTGTCTTGCCTAAATACTTAAATAAAAAAAAATAGAATCAACCTTGTTTGTTCTCCAAAACAAGGTTGATTAAATTAGCACTCACGGATGCTATTATTCACTCATTATTTAAGGTGGCTAAACTGCCGAGCTACCTTGTGGTTGTGTTACTTCTCTGCTGAGCTGCTCCCTAAATTTTTACGATTTTTTATCCTGCAATGTTTCCTTTATTTTACTGACATACCATCGTTTCCTAACTGGGACCTTTTGCCACGGTGGCAGGTGTCTGGCAAAAAAGGTTACGTAAAGTCGCTTTAAGACGAGTGGAGGGAGAAGAAGTAGGTTAAGGTCAGAGTGTAAGGACTGTGGTTAAGGGATTGTATAAAATAGCTCTGATACTAGACTATAGGTGTATTATTAGCCTCACCTGGGCGAGTATATCCTGGGCCTCCAAATAAAACCTATTTGCTAAAGGGGCATTCTGTGTGACCGTGTGTGTGGGTGTGCGTGTGTGTGTGCGCGCGCGATGTGGGTATTATGGACTTGTAGGAGTGAGTCGATCGGGTGTAGTAGTCGGGCTGATAATATAGGTCGAGCGGTCTGGCCTGTGAACTCAATCCCGCGCGGAGACACCGACACAGGCACCGGCCGACACAGAGACAGACGCGCTTGATACTACAGACAGACAGATTGACAGACTGACATATATGCAAATGAGGTCGCCGGTTATGAAAGCATTATATAGCATTATACAGAACACGCTGAGTGACTGGCAGGGACAGCGAGAGACGGCTATTACCGCCCTCGCCTCCCTCCATGCTTTATGCTCATCAAGTGTGAATAATTGGCACATCGGGCCAAATATTCCAGCAAAGTCTCTTAAAATGGTTCACTCGGTCGTAAACAGACATTATCCTTGAAGGCCCCATCTTTGACCCATTTCAGAACTTATTTCTCATCCTGGGAGGATCCAATGGAGCAGCCAGGCACAATCATTTATCAAATAAATAAAACATGGGCTGATAAACCTGTACAAGCAGACCCTATTTAATCAGAGGGAGTTGAAGAAAGTGCTATTCTTTGAACACAAATGTGCATTTTGCAATGTAAAATTTGAGGGGGGGAGGATATTATTACTGTTTTATTCAAATCCCCCAAAATGACAAGTCAGCGCTAAACAGATGTTTATGCTCAAACACTGCCATGAAGTCTTCGTTACGCGACTGTAAACATCATTTTACTGTTGACAGAGGGCTTTTAAATGACCTCTTTTCTTCACATGCACCGCATTTTTAAAAACATGTTGATAATAAATGTTTTCATTACTTGAAACAATGCAATGTTAAATTTTTTATTAATTTTTTTATTAGAAATGTTAACAGAACAGACAAACCCGTCATCATTAGGCTGCCTCAGAATGGTTTTCGTACTTCGGTCAGTGCTGCGAGGCTTAACGTGGTTCCGCACAAACATCGTCAATGTTCAATTTAGTCTTTGTGAAAACCCCCCCCACACACACACACACAAAAAAAATCATATCAACAGACTGGCCAGCTGTCATGTGACATCAGCTGAGAGAAATACATTAGTGGAAATATGGGTAGAAATCAATGCTCAGCTTCATTCCTTCCGCTGGCAGAGCCGCTCGTCTCCGCCGAGTGTGTGAACAAAATGTTCTGTCTCCACCTCGCCGGCCTCACATGACACCGGCTCAGGTCAGAGAGAGACTCTGACTCGGAGCGCCGCTCGCCAGAGAGAACTCTGTGTTATGGCACACGGGAGGTTTTTGCACAAGTCTCCAGTGTCTGCGCGACACTAAAATATTCAGCTTGGAACAAAGGGTAATGCACTCGGAATTAGGATGTTTGCTGAGATATGCATTTACGTATAGACATTATATATATGTATATATACACAAGGTGTGACGCGCAGCTTTGTGTTCAGCGGCGTCGATGTAGACATTCAGGGAGTAGACCCGACACATTACTGCGTCGGCATGTTGTCCGCCAGTTCAGAGACCCTTCGCATGCAAACAGGACGCTGGGTGGGGGAATTTACGGCGATCGTCGGGAGAGACGGGAGCAGTTTCTCTGCAGCCGCTCCCCTTTGCTTCTCAGTCCTGGATCTGGAGGATGCTCCTCTTCTCCAGGTTGTTCATCTCCTTGAGGATGAGCGCCACGTTGTAGCGCAGCTCGTGGAATTTAGACACGGGCACCTGTGGAGGAGGAAGGACGGAAAACACAGGCGGTCCTCGTTCCATTACAATTCACAGGCTGGAATATAATACCTTATATAACATATCTTATATAATTTGGGGGTAAAAACCAAGCACAGAAAAAAAGGAAGACAACAGCAATGAAACTTTGGTGGAAAAATTAACAATCACAACCGTCAGCATTTTCACTCTGAAAAGACATTGACTTAAATACTGTTGGTGATATTTTTCACTTGTAATCCTTTTTCTAATAAAGCTAAAGACCTGAGTTCTGAAGTTTTTTTTTTATTTCCACTAAACTCAGCACACATTCAGGGATTCCAGCCTTCTGTCAGTCCAGCGCTGAAGCGTGAAGCATTAGGAACTAAAGCAGAAGTAAAAAGTTTGAGTTTAGCAACGTTCTCCATCGACATTTGCCCACCACTGTGCTGCAGTGGGAAACACTGAGCCACGGCGACCAGGTAATCAAGATAAGTCCAATCCAATCAGTCCAATCTGCGCGTCGGATGTTGTGGCTGCCAAATCCCCTCAACTCGGGTGCAATCTGATTACATAACCTGTGCCGCGCCTACAGGCGTGGAGGAAGCGCTTCCTCCTGCCGCCCACGGGAAAAGCCATCGGAGTCCACGCTGATGGCGTTCATTGGAAAGTCAAAGAAATGGAGTTTGGTGCCACCTATTGACTGAAGCGTCTAAGTAGCTGATTGGTTGATGGACGGGTGCCCTGAAGACAACGAGTCCTTTTTATTCTGTTGTCTGAAATGAATCTATGACTGTGTTGCACACCAGAAGATGCCATAACTTCACGTTACTCTGTTGAGTTGTGGCGCAAACACAAAGTAGTGACTGGCAACAATCATCAGCTACTACCACTATTCTCCCGCTGATTTTATGACATAGTTTTGATAAATTAAAAATAAATCTGTCCTTATAGATGCAGTTTTGAAGTACCTCAAAACGCTGCAAGGTCCCGTCCGACAGTTTCATCTGCATCAGAAGCGATGGCTGCAGGGCCCTGGCCAGAGAACTGCACAGACACACAGCAAAACAGTGGGTTGATTTTGAATGCAGTTTGTTAAATCATTCTCTCTGGGTGATGCTGATCTTCTTTAAATGGCAGCTATTAAGCAATTACCAGTCAGCTTTATGAGCAAATGCCTTATTGTATTTGACATAAAATAAATAAATAAATAAATGAAGAATGAACACACAAACCATGGATAAAATAATAATGTCTGGCTACCTGTTGAAAGACAATCACAGGTCATGACGTACCTTGTCGAAATGGTGACATCCACCCTCCACTTTAAGTCCTCCACTGTAGGGAGGTGAGGATCTTTCTTGGCTGCCGCTGCCTCCAGAGTCGCACGGCTTCGCACAAAAACACAGGCGTGAGAATACTGGTACCATCAAACAAATCCAAACGCTTTCCACTGCAGTAGTGGTGTGGTGAAATTCTTTAACAGGTTAAATACTACCGACTAAATACTAATAAATTTGGACTTCTGTTAATAAAAAATCATTACCTAAAATATAACACAGAATACAAAGTAATTAAATAAGGAACAACTTGCTGCCGTTTATTGTCATTGTCAAAGTCCTGTGAGGATAAATCAAATGAAAACACATCATATTGCCAGTTAATTAAGAGTTTGTCAATTCAACATACCGACTGCCGAAAACCACACTTGAGAAATCAGTGATAAAATCTTCGGGAATCCTAAAAGACACACACGCACACACACACATAGAGATTTAAAGGCTGAAACTGCCACCGTGAAAGAAAAAGAAGCTCTTTAAAATAGAAGATGCAGACCACTACCTTAATTCTCGAAGATCTTCCTTAAAGGCCTGAAACAGGGCACACGTCAGGATTTTATTTTATTTTATTTTTTAAATATAATTTCACCTGATCGAACCACCCGTGTAGAGTATTTCTGGGGCCATCACTGAGCCGTCGCTTACCTCCTGTTTGAGCGATGCGGTGGGGATGCGGATGGCCTCGGACAGAAGTCGGTGCATCCCAGCCACGATGTGCCGGAGCCTGTCCGCAGGGACGGGGCTGATCTCTGCTATGGACTTCAGCACCTCCCTGCAGTCTTTCCCCTCCAGGGCGCTGACCACCGCTGCACGCAACAACATGTACCTCATGACTTTTGATAATAGTGCTTATTCAGAGTGGTTAAAAGCTTTAAATCAACAATGAGAGGGCTGCCAGTCGTTATTGTTATTTTTTAACAGCTCGTGACAAACATTAAATACAGCAAATACAGCATTTCTCGGAATCACGTTACTCAAGTTTACCTTTCAGTATTTTTCTGAACATCTCTTGGTCCACATCTTTCAGGTTCTTGGACAACGACTCGACTTCAGGCGGTATTCTGCTTCCTAAAAACGTAAAGTCCTTGGAGTGACTTGAAGACATGGCTCACCGCTCACCTGCCGAATCGGGAACTATGCCAATAACATGTAAAAATGAGAAAATCTGAGCACAAATGTCCCAATTTTCCCTCTGCGTCCTGTTGATGTGCCAGCTTCCGCCTTCATGTCACATGACGCTGATTTCACGTCCCTGAGGTCTCGCGATGACACGTTGGATTACCGACAGACGGACCGATTTGTAAATGGAGGTATCAGAGACGGAGGCTGTTTAAACGACATAAGGTTGGTGTTTTTATTGTACATGTGTCGTTCAAATTGGTTCTGCCGTGTTCGTAAATGACCCAGAGCGGTTTTGTTGATGAAAATATCGATTCAAAGTCTCTTCTGGCGTCGTAAACAAGACGTAGACTCTCACCGCTAGCAATCCAGCTGCCGATGCTAACTAGCGTTAGCAGTGTTGTGTTCTCGTCTCGTTTTTTGTTTTTTTTTTTTTTTTTTTGGACGACTGGTAAAGTCTTGATTTTTCTCGTGAACTTCAACAAATACGGTCAGTTTAACATTCTGTACAATGATGTCCTGACAGTGCTTATATTGAATAACACGTTGTAATGTACTGTATGTATTTCCGTTTTTTTTAAAATCCGACAAGAATAACATTTAATTGGTAAAATGTCAATAAAATCTTTTCTTTGTTCGTCGGTTGAAGTTAACCGTCAGTTAACACCTCTAAGTTGATCTCTAAGCTTTAAAAGACCAACTAGCTTTGCCCATCACACCAATACCAACTGTGTAGACTCTCGAGTGCGTTAAACAATCGCAGTTGCCGACGTGAATCTGGAACCGGCGGTTCCGTTTCTCGAGTTGACGGCCGGTTGAGACGGCTTAACTTCTGGAGCCATTCACAGATGACTGGACTTTCGTGTTTCATGTAGTTTAAGTAACAACAACAACTAGTTTTTGCACAGAGACGTTTACCTCTTCTTCACTATTTAAGACGAGGATTTCATCTTTACGTTGTTTGTTCGTGTTCCCCCCCACTCTTATGCTCACCTCACTGTCTTTTCTGCCTTTGCCACAGGTAACTGTGGCCATGTCAGAGTCTCTGTATGAGAAGTTTTTGGCCCCGGAGGAGCCTTTCCCCCTCCTCTCCCAAAGGGCCAACCTGAGCGATGTGGGGACTTTGGACGTGAGTGATTTTGGCTGTCAGCTCTCGTCGTGTCACAGAACTGACCCCCTGCACCGCTTCCACAGCAACAGGCAAGTCAAGAGAAAATAATCATGTAACTGATTATATTGTTTATTAGGGCTGCAACTAACGACTATTTTAATATTCGACTAGTCACCGACTATTGAAACGATTAGTCGACTAATCGGATAATTATTACATTTTTCTTAAATTTGAAATTATAATAAACACAAGAAAGATGTGTACTTGAATAAAAAAACAAAACAACCTTTGATTGAACTTTGCTGCTGATAGGCTGAGTCATAAAAAAAAGTCAATAAAGATTTCTTATCTTAAATCATTTGACAGGTGCATTGCTCAATCGGTTTGGACATAAATCCATAAATAAGTTAATTTAATAATAGTTGTCCCATATACTTTGTAAATAAAAGTATATGATTCACATAGCTTGAACTGCTTTATTGCCAATATACAAATTGTATTGAAATCTTTCAATTGAACATATTTTTACACAGCAGTCAGTAAAGTGCAGGATGGCTTTTAGGAGTTAAAGAAATAAAGCTGAAATGAACGAGTGATCCCGATTCATAGCCGACTACTCGACGCAGCCACTACACAGTTGTTGTGCAATGGTGTTGCCTGCAGCTACGTCGATTACCGTTTTGAACGCAAACTCTCTGGAAACGAACGTGAGTTTGCATGGAAAATAAATCGACGTTCAAGACAACTCAGGAATACGGGAACCCTCATCTGGTATCGATTGAAAACGGGACGCACAGTCTCACTGTCAGATACTGGACCGTTCTGCATTTTAAGGGACGGGTGGCAACTCCCGCGTCTCCAGTGTTGACTCGGTGAAGGCGGTCGCCTGTTGCGGGCTGCACGGCTGCTTGTTTTGCACAAAGGCCTCCACGGTGGCTGCTCTTCTGGGCACTGCATGCATTTGATTTAAAATGCTTGCGTCAGGCACAGTCGTGCATAACCTAAAAGCTCTCTTTTAAAGCCAGAATCTGCATATAAAATGTAGATTCAAGCCAATACCTTTTATTTGTGTTGCATCGGTCTGCTCGTTGGCTTAGAAGCTAACATTTCACCGAGTCCGAGTCCGACTCCGTTTCCATCAACTCTCCAAGTGTGAAGTTTTGCGCGCGTAGCTGCTGTCTGGGACGCCGCCATACATTCCCTACCGCTCGGTAGAGATGCTCCTGCACGCGTGCCACTCTGGACAGAGGTTGCAATGAAGTGAGATGGCTCACTGCACTGGAGAAACACGTCTGTCCGGCGACAACTGCCGGCAATGGGATTCATTGTCGACTATTTTCATTATCGATTTTTATCGAGCAATCGTTGCAACCTTACTGTTTATTATATTACACTGCACTATTGTGCTATTATTATTATTATTATTATTATTATTATTATTATTATTATTATTATTATCATCACTACTACTAGACAACTACTATTATTTTACTTCATTATTATTATTATTATTATTACTATTGATAGTATTGTTATATATATGGTATAGTGCCATGCTTTGCATTCCATGGGTTGCAGCTCATTAGAATAGAATACAGTAGAATACAACACCTTTATTAATCCCACGTTGGTGAAATTTTCACAACTACAGCAGCAAAATGCAGTGCAAAGAGAAAGAAAAATGATATTATATTACACAGTACAGTGTTGCATAACTCTTTAACACCCTCATCTGTACTCTCCACTTTTTTAATCTTCTTTTTAAACTTTTTTTATACACTTTCTTTATTCTTTGCATGCAGTCGTGTCTGTTCTGCCACACCAACGCCTCACTGCTATGCGACGAACAGCTCTTTGAATCTTGAGAGGAAACTCTTTCCCTTCAGCAGCTGAAGGTGTCACTGTGAACCACCGTGACGTTGGCGTTGTCTCTGCGCAGGTGGAACCTGACGTCCTGCGGCACCAGCGTGGCCAGCTCGGAGTGCAGCGAGGAGCTCTTCTCCTCGGTGTCGGTGGGCGACCAGGACGACTGCTACTCCCTCCTGGACGACCAGGAGCTCACGTCCCTGGACCTTTTCCCCGAGGGCAGCGTGTGCAGCGACGTCTCCTCGTCCATCAGCACCTACTGGGACTGGTCCGACAGCGAGTTCGAGTGGCAGGTGGGTGGCTCGCTCGGCCCGGGGCGCCGTCTGGGCCGCGCGTCGGTCGGACTCGGAGCGCTCACCCGTCTCCGTTTTCCCCCTCCTCTCAGTTGCCAGGAAGTGACATCGCCAGCGGCAGCGATGTCCTGTCTGACATCATTCCCAGCGTTCCCAGCTCGCCCTGTCTGTTCTCCAAGAGGAAGCCCAAGCCCCACCCCCACCGCAACTTGGACGAGTTGCCGTGGAGCGCCATGACCAACGACGAGCAGGTAAACGCGACGCGGCTTCCTCCTCGCCTCCGTGTCGGCGCCGGTTGATTAGTAGAGTCAGAGGTCCCGCTGTGCATGAGAGCCTGGCTCTCAGTGAGGTTTTCAACCTGGAGACGTAAAGGTCAAGTTGAGGAAACCAACAAGTGTCTTGACAATGGTACCAAGGTTTTCCTTTGTGCTGTTTGTTCTCCCTCTGTTTGCTAGTTGCCAGTCTGTTTTTAATGACACATTCCAATTATTTTGATTTTACAATGTAAAAATAAGATGAAACCGGTGAGATGAGAATGATTTACCTTTATAAAACAATATAAAAAAGTTATAAAAAAAAAAAAAGTAAGAAGTTTTACTTCTTAAATGAAGTAATAATTCATGTTCTGCACACAGATTTTTGCATAAAAAGTAAACCAATGCAGTGTCAGCATCGCCCTTTATTTGTTTGATTTTATTGCATTTTGGCCATCTTTTGTCATCTGCACATCTGGTTCTTGCCCTGCTGAGCCTCACTGCTGCCTGTGTCTCCCTGCTGCCTGTGTCTCCCTGCTGCCTGTGTCTCCTGCTGCTGCCTGTGTCTCCCTGCTGCGTGTGTCTCACTGCTGCCTGTGTCTCCCTGCTGCCTGTGTCTCACTGCTGCGTGTGTCTCACTGCTGCCTGTGTCTCCCTGCTGCCTGTGTCTCCCTGCTGCTGCCTGTGTCTCCCTGCTGCTGCCTGTGTCTCCCTGCTGCTGCCTGTGTCTCCCTGCTGCCTGTGTCTCCCTGCTGCTGTGTCTCCCTGCTGCGTGTGTCTCCCTGCTGCGTGTGTCTCCTGCTGCCTGTGTCTCACTGCTGCCTGTGTCTCACTGCTGCCTGTGTCTCCCTGCTGCCTGTGTCTCACTGCTGCCTGTGTCTCCCTGCTGCCTGTGTCTCCCTGCTGCCTGTGTCTCCCTGCTGCCTGTGTCTCCTGCTGCTGTGTGTCTCCCTGCCTGTGTCTCCCTGCTGCCTGTGTCTCCCTGCTGCTGCCTGTGTCTCCCTGCTGCCTGTGTCTCCTGCTGCTGCCTGCTGCCTGTGTCTCCCTGCTGCCTGTGTCTCCCTGCTGCGTGTGTCTCCCTGCTGCCTGTGTCTCCCTGCTGCTGCGTGTGTCTCACTGCTGCTGCGTGTGTCTCACTGCTGCGTGTCTCACTGCTGCTGCGTGTGTGTCTGCTGCTGCTGTGTCTCCCTGCTGCGTGTCTCACTGCTGCTGTGCACTGCTGCTGCCTGTGTCTCCCTGTGCCTGTGTCTCCCTGCTGCTGCGTGTCTCACTGCTGCGTGTCTCCTGCTGCTGCTCCCTGCTGCTGCTGCTGCCTGTGTCTCCTCTGCTGCTGCGTGTGTCTCCCTGCTGCTGCGTGTCTGTCACTGCTGCTGCGTGTCTCGCTGCTGCTGCGTGTGTCTCCCTGCTGCTGCGTGTGTCTCCCTGCTGCTGCGTGTGTCTCACTGCTGCCTGTGTCTCACTGCTGCGTGTGTCTCACTGCTGCGTGTGTCTCCCTGCTGCCTGTGTCTCACTGCTGCTGCCTGTGTCTCCCTGCTGCTGCGTGTGTCTCACTGCTGCGTGTGTCTCCTGCTGCTGCCTGTGTCTCACTGCTGCTGCCTGTGTCTCACTGCTGCTGCGTGTGTCTCACTGCTGCGTGTGTCTCCCTGCTGCTGCCTGTGTCTCACTGCTGCTGCGTGTGTCTCCTGCTGCTGCCTGTGTCTCACTGCTGCTGCCTGTGTCTCACTGCTGCGTGTCTCCCTGCGCCCCGACAGGTGGAGTACATCGAGTACCTGAGTCGCAAGGTGAGCACTGAGATGGGCCTGAGGGAGCAGCTGGACATCATCAAGATCATCGACCCCTGCGCCCAGATCTCCCCCACCGACAGCGAGTTCATCATCGAGCTCAACTGTCTGACCGACGAGAAGCTCAAGCAGGTGATTTGAAAGTCACACGAACTGAACTGCTGTGGTTCGACCGCTGTGTAATCAGTTGGCAAAATATTGGTTTTGAACGAATCCATCGAGGATTGTTTTTGTTTTGTTTTTGTTTTTGTTTTTTTCATGTCCGTTTTTCCCTCCTTCAGGTGCGCAGCTACATCCGCGAGCACGGCCCCCGGCAGCGGGCCAGCAGCACCCGGGAGGGCTGGAAGAGGAGCAGCCACAGCAGCGCCAGCACGGGCGGCGTCAGCGGCGTCAGCAGCAGCAGCAACGCCAGCATGGTGAGCTCGGCCAGCTCCTCCACCGGCTCCACCGCATCCAACTCCCTCGCAGGTGAGGCTGCATCAGGGCCAGGGCAGGGCTGTGCAGTGAATGTGTCACTGTCACAGTGCTGCATGAAGTTTCAAAGTGCCGTCTTTTCAATCGGTTTGTTGTTGCTGTTTGTTAGGCTCCTGATTGTTTACACCGTGTTGTTGTGGCGTTGCAGGTGGAACTGCATCAGCCTGCAGCGGCAGCAGCGTCGCCAACATCAGCAGAGCTCACAGCGACGGCAACCTGTCCAGCGCTGCCGAGCGCATCCGAGACTCTAAAGTAGGGAAAATGGGAGTTAAAGCTTTGAATGAATGAATGAAGGCTGTATTTCAAACATGTGTGAGTAATACAAACAAAGATAAGTAGGCATTCACCGAGGGTTGAGCACTCTACTCGTACTCATGAAATATATGCCCATACCAGCTGTATATGTATGCATACGACATGACTCCGCCCCTCACCCCGCCCCTCCCTCTGACCCTCCAGAAGCGATCGAAGCAGCGGAAGCTGCAGCAGAAGGCGCTGCGCAAGCGGCAGCTGAAGGAGCAGCGGCAGGCCCGCAAGGAGCGCCTGAGCGGACTCTTCCTCAACGAGGAGGTGCTGTCGCTGCGGGTCACCGAGGAGGACGACCACGCCGACGACCTGGACATACTGATGTGACGGCAGTGAACCAATCAGTGCTCCCTCTACGCCCCGCGCCCCAGCCGCCGCCGCCGCCGCAGAGCTTCTAGGCTGCACCAGACGCCCCCCCCCAAAAAAATTAATAAAACTGCACGTCAGCGCAAAAACTAAGCTAGGAAACAGACAGAAAAAGCCCACATTGCGTATTTGTGTCGTAAAAAAGCTAAAGCTAAGCTAAAGCCTCTCCGCTCAGTAGTGTTCCAGCTACAACAGAGAGACGCAGCTTTAAATAGACCCCACCTCCCCCCCACACACACACGCACACCCGCACACCCACGCCAGCGATCCCCCAATCAACACGAGCCGATCCGAGACTTGTCGCTCCTCGCAGCAGGGCTGCTTCTAGATGCCGAACCATTGAAAATACCCACCCACCGCCCGCTACTAACACAGCCACAGCTGGCAGGCGGGCAGACCAGGAAAGGCGGGTTCGGCACCGGCAGACGTTGCTTTGCTCGAAGGTCCGTTTAAGTGGGGCTGGATTTTTATCTGAATTTGAATGTCAGCTGCGGAAGACGGAGCAACGTCGGGATTAAAAATCGTCCGTCAGAAAAAGTCCAAGGGACGTCGGAGACTGGAGACCACGCGGTCTCCGTCAGTGGGCCGGTCTGCCTCCGTCTGCCACCGCCATGGTGCCATTCCACTCACTGAGGCCTAGAGGGAGCACTGTCACAGTGCATGTTCGACCCCTAACTCTCCCCCCACTCTCTCACGCGAAATCGTGACGGGATCTTAACAAATACTAATTTGCATACGTTTGTAAATAACGGATAAATAACAGCATATTTACCGCTTGCTTTAAGTTTTCCTTGGTGATAAAGCTTTGATA
The DNA here is from genome assembly GCA_009823395.1 of Thamnaconus septentrionalis. Lineage (NCBI taxonomy): Eukaryota > Metazoa > Chordata > Actinopteri > Tetraodontiformes > Monacanthidae > Thamnaconus > Thamnaconus septentrionalis. The sequence goes on along the minus strand of CM020509.1, from coordinate 19,864,847 downwards.
TAAACGTTTCATTTTTGCCGTGTTCGGTGTATATATAAACATATACATACATGCGTACATACATAGAATTATGACGAGCAAGATGTGCTAAAAATGGGTGTAGCATTCACATGCTGTCACTAAATACTTTGCTATATGTGAGTCTTAATTTTGAGCATTAAGCGATTTTAGTCACAAGTTATAACTTGTCCACCCTGTCATTTATTATTATTATTATTATTATTATTATTATTATTATGATTATTATTATTTTTTAAAAACCTAATCATTGTTTCCTTGAGCTCTGTGACTCACGCAGGCTTAAACTTTTTCAGACTCTTTCCTTGATTTTCATCCTTTTCCCTGTGTGTGAAACGACCGCCACCTGGTTATTCAACCATGGACTGATGGGGTCACACGGTGTTTGCGGCTGCTTCGCCACTGAATCTGAACCTCTGTGAGAATGCGCGCTAACCGCCACGCCGCCGATTCAGCCGTCTGGAATGTCTTCGTGTACTCTCTGATATTTACGTGCTGCCATGTGGCCCCCGAAACTCCCTGGAAAACATGTTTTTGTGGAGCGCTAGAGATGTCTTTTGGTCCGGGTCTCCCTTGAAAAGGAGATCTTTGATCTCAGTAAGACTAACTTGGTTTAAAGAACATCCTAAAAAAAAAAAATATATGTTTGTGTCCAAAAGCTGCCCTGTAGTTTTTGTTTTATTCTTTTCCTCACTTGTGTAAGACACTCTTGTGTTGTTCTTTTGTTGCCAGTGGCTTTAAAACCCCGTCTGAAACTTTTTAGCTTTCTTTTATTTGTGGTTATGGATTTATTAAACTCCACACAGTTATGCTTAATACAGCTTTATGTAGTCCGTAGCTATAAATTGCTAAAAAAACAAACAAACAAAAAAACTCTATTTTGAAGATAAGATCATTTTGGAAAAAAAAATGCTATTGTGATGCGATGGAGGTACTTGTGTATAAAGAATGTAATTGAAGAAACTAGATCATGCTGACTTGATTAAAAATGATGGAAAACAAATGAGGCCAAAATGTTTTTTTGTGTCATTGTATTACTTCTACTATTTTGTTTACATTGCGTTTACATTGTTACATCACACTGTTCTTGTGTCAATTTTTTTTTGAATTAGTCACATTGACTAAATGGAGCCCAGACTTTAGCAACAGTTTGTGATAGAAACAGTCAAATACAGCTTCATAGTATTAAGAAAGTAACGTAAGATCTGACTGTATCCTCTCTGCTCCACAATATCTTTTCTTTTCACCATTGTCTCCTTGTTCACATGGAGACGAAGTTTTTCAGCAGGGTTTTTTTTTTTTTTTTTTTTTTTCTTCCATCATCTGTGAAATGCTTTCGACATCTCAAATTATTTTTTCGTGAAAAAAAAAATCAAATAGCATTATTCACAATCTGATAACTTGAAATCAACGGAAACGAACCGAAGGTAATTATGCGCTGCCAGTTACGGTTTATTTACTGTTCTGGTGGAACAGTAATTAAACTGTTCCATCCTTGAAGGGAATGCTACGGTCTTATTTATACCAACGACGTCCTAACTGGCTGAAGTTTGGAACGCGGGTCAGGTGTCCTCCAGGCCGGTGGGGGCGCCAGACCTGACGGGGAGGGGCGGGCGTCCACGGCGCTCGCTCGAACACCGGAAGTGGAAAGGAAAAGACGTCACAATGTTTACACCGTGCAGTTGATGCAGTTGAACAGGATGCGCATTCTGTTCTCAATAATACAGGTTAAACCGCTGAATTAAATCACACAGGGATATTTCTATTGAATTTTTGCAGCCTCTGATAGAAATGGGTCACGGTGTTTTGGGCAACGAGCCCGAGTCGATCGACTACTCTGTGCACGAAGCCTGGAACGAGGCTACCAACGTCTACCTGCTGGTCATCCTGGTCAGCTTCGGCCTGCTGATGTACGCCAGAAAGTAAGACATTCCCTCAGGGTTGCGTTGACTGCGGTACTTTCCTACTCCGCTGAATGTTGAAACGTGAATTTTGAGGATAAAACAAACAAAGAAAACGAAGTAAACGAGTTAAGGGCGCATTACGCGTTACCGTAGGAAAATAAATAAACACGCATGCGTTGCACAGGTCCTTTAAAACAAGCTGTGTTGCAGGAACAAGAGGAAGATCATGCGGATCTTCACCCTCCCTCCCGCCGCCGGAAGCAACCCGGAGCCCAACTTCTACGACAGCCTGCAGAAGGTCCGACTGCGGCAGCAGCTGGAGATGTACTCCCTGGGTGAGCAGTGGCAAATCAATACATAGCATTCCACGTCACAACACACAAACCCCTAATTTGAAATACTTTTGCTCCAGAGAGTTTGTAACATTCCCCATGTGAAAAGTGAGGTAGTTTAGTTTTCAAAAAAAAACAAACAACCAAATTTGGAAACCGAATATCTGCTCTGTTACCAAAAAGAGGGGAGAAAACCTGATGTTACTGGAGCTTTTAAAGGGTTTCATGTATCAGAAGATTGTGACACCAGCTCCTGAGACTTGGAACAGAAGAGGACAATCCTGAGCTTTAGTTTGTCATCTTGTTTCCTTTGGTTTCTCCAGCCAGGAAGTTTGAGCAGCAGCAAGGTCAGACGGACACGGTGCAGCTCGCCATGGAGTGAAAGCATCAGCAGACTCGCAACAGCATCTCCTCGCGCCCCGTGGAAAAACTTGCCCCGACAGGGGAGGACTGGCTCGGATGGGCATCACAATCACAAGACTGCTTACATGATGCGACTCCCGGTTGTTGAAGGAGATGTGCCCACGCTTGCTTTACACCGTCTTATTTTAGCCATGCATTCCAGAGAGAGAGAAGTGCAAACTTGGTTTTCTCGCAGGTTTGTCGAGTGGAAAACAGCTGTGATCAACTACCTGTCATGCCAGCAAGACATTTTGCATGTGAGAAGTCCACAAATAATTTTTTTTTTCAGATGTAGCTAGACATTCATTTAGTTTTTGACAGTTTTTCTCAACTTGGTTGTAAAATCAAAATGTTTTGCATGTGAAAATTAAGTTTTTCTTCCCCATCATTTGTATTCATGGGTGAATGAAAAGATCCAGTGTGTGTGTAGTGTAGACAGCTACTATTTATGAAACTGTAGTCAATTGTATGTCATAAAATAACACAGTCAACACAAGCCACGGCAGATCATTTCAAGCAAAGCATTTTAATCAATTCTGAAGGTTGGAAGCCTCCACATCTGAGCAAATTCCCTGCAGACCTCCTGACGTCCCCATCGGCTTCAGAGTTCAAGTATCAACGCTGCAGTCTAAGCATGTCGGATTAGGACGGTGGTCAACATTATCCCCCCCACAACAACCCCCAGCCCCAGCAGACTTGGAGCTGTGTGTGATCACAGCAGCTCCAGGATCACCATGCACAGCTACAGCATCGCGACGCTTCTAGCAAGGCCCGTATGGAATAGGTGAACCTGGTTAGCTTTGCCTCGACCAGTTAAACTCACCAGCAGCACTGCGTATTGCTTGAGCAACATTGAATGGATATGTAACGTATTCATCTTTGGCCTGGGAACTCGGGGCGAAAAGAGCCTCGGTTCCGTCTCTAAAGCAGCGATCCAAGGAAACTTAAGGCAGCCCATTGTAAACTACATCATCTTCTACATTAAGTTTCTTAAGTTTGGCACTCGGGGGGGAAAAAAATATTTACAGAACGCTCCGGCGTCGAACGGAGCAGAGCAAATTTCCCCTGCAGCTTTATTCATGTGGAAACAAATCGTCAACCAGGCAAGAGTAGAAAAATAAAAGGGCTCAGAACCAAAATATAAAAACGCAAAAAAATTATTTACACACACAGAGAAAGAGAGATGAGGACAGCGAGTCAGAAAACAGCAATAAATTATCAAGTGTTCGTTCCCGCACCGTCGCATGCTGATTCTGGGGTCGAGCAGAGTGTCAAGTTCGAGCGGTCGGTCCCCACGGGTCAGCGAGGCCCGCGAGGACAGACGTCCCCGTCGTCCAGAGAGAGCGCGGCGGCGTGCTCCGACGTCCAGTCCCGCAGGAAGAGCGCCTCCGCCTGGCTCTGCAGCGTCCGCTGACCTCTCTTGACCTCGGAGCCGGTCTGGTTGACCACCAGGCCCACGCCGGCCGTCTGGGTGAAGTAGGTCTCGGACCAGTTGGACGTTCCTGGTGGGAGATCAGAGTCGGTTTGACCGCGGGTTTTCCTTTTTCCCCAACCTCAACACAGAAGCTAAACTGCAATTCATAGAAGACGAACTCATTTTTCATATAGAAAACAATCGAGCGTACCTATGTAGACCACCCTGTCTGTGACCATGTACTTGGCGTGGTTGACTCTCGCAAAGGGAATCTGGGCCTGTTCGGCGGTCGAAGGCACTGTGAAGATTTTCTGGACGGGCGGAAAAATTAATTAATTATCATCAATGTGCCTGTGAAGGTTCTCAGTGCAGGTCATCTTAGTGTAGACGGGGCAAGTCAGTGTTTCTCAACTGGTGGGTTGCGACCCAAAAGTGGGTCGCGGAGCTGTTTCTATTGGGTTGTGGCTTCGTGGGCAGTTAATTTTTTTTTTTTAAAGGGATTTTAAAACAGAGGGAGAAAATGTTGGGCATTTATTTTGCAGGACACACAATTCAATTCAATAATTTCGATAATTTATTTACTGGGCATGATAGAAAGTGGACTAACACTTTTATTTTTGTGGAATAAATTTGGGTCATGGCTTCATGATAAGGAAAAAAAATGTGAGTCCTGAGACTCCACCAGTTAAGAACCACTGGGTTGAGTTGAGGCAACTGGACCTGTTCTTGCCATCTTCAGTTCCGTTCTGAAGAGGCCTTGTATTATAGAATAATGCAAGGGTGGAGAGGTGAAACATCTTCAAGATGGCGAGAACCTCAAGGTCCAGTTGTCTCAACTTAACCCTTCTACGAGACCATTAATCACAGAAAGCGTGACTCAATCAATCAAACTGAAGTTAACTCACCACATGGACGCCACACTTGAGCGGCGGCCTGCTGAGCACCTGCAGCGACTGCAGGAAGGTGAACATGGCAGCAGGTGAGTGAGTCCAGCAGCTCACCAGCAGTCGGACCTCCACCCGCCTGGTGCAGGCGGCGGCCCGCAGAGCCGAGTCGATGACGGGCCAGAACCTGCGCCGGGGACAGGAAGTCAGAACGCAACAAGGTCCGACTGACTGACGGTGGTTTTTTTCTTACCGTGCCTCCACCCAACCTGGTCTCACCTGAGCGGCTTGGAGTACTCGGACAGCGGGAGGAAGTCCATGACGGAGATGAAGACAAACTCGCGGGCGTCGTGGATGACGGACAGGATGGCGGCGAGGTCGTCTGTGCGCCCGCGGGCCGCGATCTGGGGGGGGGCGCTCTGCGGGAAGCGACGGAGGCACGGACCAATCAGAGAGGAGGGGCGGGGGAGAGGGGAGGAGCTAGTCTGACATTTGATTTTTTTTTAGCCATGTGGTGGTGATTTAGCCAACGTCGCTCTTAATGAGAACGGATGCGTTCTCACTCAAATTAGCAAGACGTTGAGTCCGCACGCATCAGATCCCTTCAGCATGATGACAAGTTAAGAAGTAACAACACAAATAAAATAATTCACAATTCATTTTGTCAAAAATATTTTTGTATCAGTGCTTCATTAAATGTCCAGCGTGTAAAACTTGGCTTGATTTGTGATTTTTAGATTGGTAAAAACTTAACATACGGCCCATAAATGCATTAATAAAAGCTTGCAGTACAATGAAAGCAATTTGGTTCTCCTACCCTTAGAACAGTTGTTATTTATATACGGGGCTGTCGTGGACTAGCTATCCATGATGGCAGGAAAACACAGCCAGAGTCTGCAGTTTGGACCGGCAGTCAGCTCTTAGATCAAGAAGTGGCTTGGTCTCCCCCGATGCCTCAGCAATGTCAGTTCATATGGCCACGGGGCCCTGGAACTGCCCCTGTAAGTGCACTACAGTGAGGCTGAACAGGACTCTGATTGAGACTCAGGGTGACGCGGTCTCCCAGACTGGGAGATAATGGATCCCATCTGAGTCAGTACAGCAAGCAAACTCCGCTCTCAGACGTGGAGACGTTTGCAGGACAGGTGCAGCACGGGAGAGGCGGATTCGGAACCAGAACAAGCCGACCCACATGGCGCAGGGCAACAACAGGAACCCTCAGGAGAAAGTTGGTGGTTGCTGAGATCCGACAGCAGGCAGAGGCTGCGAGATGGGCAAAGGCGGCATCACAGTCCAAACCAGCCCAGTGGACTAGCCGGAACCAGGAGAACCAGGAGAACCTGGAGAAGCGTACGCTCACATGGAAGGATCTTTGGCTGCGGCCGGGAGAGGTGGCGGGTCGCGAGGACGTCCACCTATTCAGACTCATGATAACAGCTCAGCTGCTGATTGGATTTTGCTTCTACTCGGTTTATCGACAAATTCAGAAGACGAGGGCAGCGGGCCAAGGTCCCCAAAGGCTGCCCCTCATGATTTATGAGGCGGGCAAAGCCCTTGGCACTCAGACTGGAGCGATTTCGGAACTGAAAGGGGAACTTTCTGTTCTGAAGGCGGAGCTTTCTGATCTGAAGGCGGAGCGTTCTGATCTGAAGGCGGAGCGTTCTGATCCGAAGGCAGAGCGTTCTGATCCGAAGGCGGAACTTTCTGATCTGAAGGCGGAACTTTCTGATCCGAAGGCGGAACTTTCTGATCCGGAACTTTCTGATCTGAAGGCAGAGCGTTCTGACCTGAAGGCGGAACTTTCTGTTCCGAAGGCGGAACCTTCTGATCCGGAGGCGGAGCTTTCTGATCTGAAGCGCGATGCGGATGTCATCTTGGAGAAGCTTTCCGCTCTGCAAAGGAATATGGATCGTTTCGGAGACCAGTGTGGACATTCAGGGTTGTCCAAGTCTATTGGAATGCGACTACTCACCCGAACCCAAACAATCCTAATCTGTAATTCGCCCAACGTGGCTGGAATACCCAAGTGCTTCCTGGTGAGGTCGGATGCAGAGGCTATGTCTCTACATCCACAACCAAGCTTCAGATCTCTGGAAGAGGTTGCAGAGGTTGGGGTCAAGAGGAATGACCCCAACTGGGCTGCAAAGTGACCATCAAGGGGCAAAAGCGGAGGCGGGGGGGGGGGGGGCACACCTGGAACACCAGGTGTCGCCGTTGAGCTCTGTGGAGGTGTCGTGGGCTCATCATCAGTGATGCAGGGTGCCACCACCACCTGAAGACCCCAGCGACGCTTTTACCCCTATGCCGCTCATCACTAAGTGCTGACTTATGCAAGGGATTGTACGACCCAGTCCTGTGAGCTCAACATATGAACAAATATACAGGGACGTCCCGATCCCATCTGGCAGATTTTATTAGATCGGTGGTCGGCCGATCTGCGTTTGGAATCCCCAGATCCGATTTTGAAATATATCAATAACTTTATACATTTATAGTTCGTAATGTATAAATAAGAGCCAGGAGTGAAGTCCTCACCAAGCAAAGCATGGATTGATCACTAAAGCAAACAATTCAATTTATTTTGCAGTGCGCAAGAGAAAGTTTGAATCCAATAGATTCAGTTTACTCAAGGTAAGAAAAAAGATTGGGGAAAAAAAAAAAAAAAAATCGGGATCGGCAATTACTCATTACTAAAAATAAATAAATAAATAAATACATAAAAAATCGGCACATCCCTACAGATATACATAGATTAAAGGTCTTTCTCCCAGCTGCCATATTTCTAAGGAAGCCCACTGTGGACAATCGAGGGTGCCTGACAGTGTGTTTTCATACTTAGGGTGAACGTTTGAGTCCCCAAATAAACCAACAAAGAAGAAGGTGCACAAGGCAGCCAGGTTTGTGCTCGCACGCCACTGTAGTTCACTGGCAAGCTCGGTAGAGGGAGGGTACGGAGTCCCTCAGGGGGGGCTGCAATCTAAGACGTGGCCACTTGATGTCCCCGTTTCTTCTTAAAAATCTCCAAAAATCACCTTCAACACATGCGAAACGACTCCTGTCCTTGCAGACGATAAATCCCGAGCGACTCTCTTCTGCAGTGCAACTTACCGACAGGTAAACTCGAGCGGGAACCCCGTTGAGTCTGAGCTGCAGGGGACTCTGGGCGCTGGAGAGCGCCGAGAGGCGGGCGGGCCAGAAGGGCGGCAGGGAGGCGTTGACGCCGCCGAGGCTCCAGTAGACGCCGAAGATGCGCTGAGCGTCCTGGGCCAGGCAGCTGCAGTCCTCCAGAGACACGCCCACCTCCTTGACCTTGAAACGAGGACACAATACATCAATCAGCTGCAGTCAGAGCCTTCGGGATCCGTGCGCGACACCGCAGCGGGAAGCGACGTCGAACCAGCCTGGAATACAAGTTTGCTGTCCACCGAGATGGAACGCTGTCCTCTTTGGCTCAGCAACACAGGAGGACACAATTAAAAGACATGATACAGAGTAAACTTAAAAAAAAAAAAAAAATGTAGAAAACATGCGTCATTGAAGCCCCACCGTATTGAGATTTTTACTGAAATGACTCTTAAAACACTGAAAAAATGGATGATATACAGCCATTTTATCACTTACTATATGTCACAGACTACTATTAAGTTACTGACTGTTAATATAATTTCTTCCAAGTTCGGCAGGGCGGATTACAAAGCTTAACGGCCCACATATGGCCCCCGGGCCGTAGTTTGCCCATGCCTGAGCTAGAACCAAACGGCTGCTGCTGCCTCACTGCAGGCCAGTTGGTTTTACTTTGCGTTAAGGTGGCGGTCAGCTGTGCAGTGTTTTGGTCTCTGCAGAGCCGTGCACGTGCAGCCGTGCACGTTCCCTCATGTTTCTTTTCTTTTTTACCTGACTGAGGGAGCGCCAGTCCATGTTGGCGCTGCCCACGTAGAGGTGCTTCTGGTCCACCACCCACAGCTTGGTGTGCACGATGCCTCCCGTCAGAGCCTTCAGGTTGACCTCCCGCACTTCTGCCCCTGGAACGGGACCAAAAAAAAAAACAAACAAAGGAACAAACAGATGAAGTCAGCTACAGTTACAACCTCCCAGCTACAGTAGAGCAGGACCCACCTTGAGCAGCCAGCTCCTCCGTGTCTGCGGCTGAAGTCTGAGGAGCGTTGACAGCCACCCGCAGCTTCACACCTTTGGATTCCAGCTTTTTCAGTCCATCGAAGATCGTTCTTCCCTGGGAAAATTCAATCATTCTTTTGTTGAGATATAGTGAGGGGGAAAAAAAGGCTCCTTTTGTGGATTTTTGCAGAGGGGTTTTGAAAGAGAGAGCAGTGATGAGCCCACCTGGGAGTCGGAGGAGGCGCCGGCCTCCGTGTCGCTGCCGCGCAGGGTGAAGTAGAAGGCGGCGATGTCGACCGAGCGCTCGGCCTCGTCCAGCAGCTGTAGCCAGCGGTCCGCGATGCTCGGCTGGGTCGGCGGGGAGCTCTGGTAGGAGAGACCCTCGGGGAGGCTCTCCACCAGAGTCACTCTGGAAACACAGCGCCGACAAAAAAAACAGTTTTTAATTTGAAGCAGCAGATGAATGTCTGACTGTCTGTCTGTCTGTCAGTGTCTGACTGTCTGTCAGTGTCTGTCTGTCTGACCGTCAGTCAATGTCTGTCTGACTGTCAGTCAGTGTCTGTCTGTCTGTCTGTCTGACTGTCAGTCAATGTCTGTCTGTCTGACTGTCAGTCAATGTCTGTCTGACTGTCAGTCAGTGTCTGTCTGACTGTCTGTCTGTCAGTCAGTGTCTGTCTGTCTGTATCTGTCTGTCTGACTGTCTGTCAGTCAGTCAGTCAGTGTCTGTCAGTGTCTGTCTGTCTGTCAGTCAGTGTCTGTGTGTCTGTCTGTCAGTGTCTGTCTGTCTGTCTGTCTGTCTGACTGTCAGTCTGTCTGACTGTCAGACTGTCAGTCTGTCAGACCGTCAGTCAGTCTCTGTCTGTCTGACCGTCAGTCAGTCTCTGTCTGTCTGTCTGTCTGTCTGTCTGTCTGTCTGACTGTCAGTCAGTGTCTGTCTGTCTGTCTGTGTCTGTCTGTCTGTCAGTCAGTCAGTGTCTGTCAGTCAGTGTCTGTCTGTCAGTGTCTGTCTGTCAGTGTCTGTCTGTCTGACCGTCAGTCAGTGTCTGTCTATCAGTCAGTGTCTGTCTGTCTGTCTGACTGTCTGACTGACTGACCTGACTCCAGCAGTGTGGTCTGTCTGCTGTCTGTCAGCTGTCTGACGGTCAGTGCTGGGCCACAGTGGTCTGGTGGGTCTGTCAGGCTGATTTTCCTCACCGTCGGCGCTGCAGGACGTGCCGCGGGGACCCAGACCCAGCTGGGCGGTGAGCTGGGCCACGGAGGTGGGGAGGCCGTAGTGCCAGACGTGTTGACCCAGACCGCCCAAGAGGAGCAGGAGCGCCGGCAGGAAGCAGCAGAGGCCGAAGCTGCAGCCGCCTCCGTCACGGCCGCGGCCGCTCTGCAGAGACAGAGAGAGAGGAACAGGAGGAGGTCGGAGAGCTTCTCACATCTCTGGGAAACATGTTGGGATTGAACAGCTGCCTGCAGGCAGGGTGCGACCGAATTCCTCTTCTTGTATGACTGACTGCATCAGCTGATGCTTGTCAGCCAAGAAGTCAAGCAAAAAAAAAAACAGAAGAAAAAAAAATACTCACTTTGGCTGAGTGGGTGGAGCTCGAGGCTCCGCCAGGCTTCTTCTGTGGTTCTGCTCCAGTCAGAGACATTGGCTGGTTCCCCTGAGGTTCCTGAGGCTCCTCTACCTCCTGCACCTTCTCCTCTACCATCTCCTCCTCCTCCTCCTCCTCCTCCCCACCCGGCGACTCGTCTGACGACGACCTGCTGTCCTTCAGCTCGGAGACGCCGGCCCCTCCGCTGCTCCATGGCGGCTCCTCGTCCATGATGACCTCCACAGCGGGGGCGGCGGGACGGACGTCTGCGGGCCTGGTGAGGTCGCCTGCCCCCTCCTCCTCCTCCTCCTCCTCCTCCTCAGCTCCGTGGATGGAGCCGTCGCCCGGCAGGCGGGGCACGGTGACGCCCGGCTCGGTCTCGGCCTCCTGCATCTCCAGCTGCTTCTCCTCCTCCTCCTCCTCCTCCTGCGGCTGCCCTCTCAGGGATGGCCTGGGGGTGGCGCTCATGGCGGGGAGCTGCGCCGACTCGGAGGGGCCGAGGCTCCTGGGGGAGGCGGAGGAGAGGGGGAGGGGGGCCTCCAGGCCCACCCTGGGGAGGCGGACCGACGGCGACGGCAGCGAGCGGCCGTCCTGCTGCCTGGACTTGGCCGCCGGCTCGTGACCTCCGACCTCCGGGCCGTCTCTCCTGGGGACGCCGTGGTGCTCGGCGCCGCCGGCGGGCCGCTTGCTGAAGGTGGGGATGCGCGAGGCCGTCTTGCCGGCCCTGCGGTTCATGTCGTCCTTCTCCTCCGACTCTCGGCTCTCGGCCTCAGACTGCAGGCGGTTCAGCATCACGGCGCAGTCCTTCAGAGCCTGTGGGGGGGGGAAGCATTACCTGCGTTTCAGCGCTCACTGTTACCCATACTGAGTGCTTGAGAAGGCCAGTACATTAGAAGCTTCACTGCAGCATAAACACAATTTTAACAAAATGGTCATACACAACTGGTATCGGTACTGATACACGATACTGGTGTTAGCACCAATACCCAATACCAGTATTGTTATCGGTACAAATGCCGGATCCGTGCATCCCTATTAAGAACCTTTCCAGCTACTTTATGTTGCTTCTATTTAACGCAATTCCACAGCATCATATTGTTAATCTTGTGTTCGATGCAGATATGTAATAAAGCGGGAAAAGTCACAATGTTAAAGGAAGAAAGTCATATTATTATATAAATCACATAAAAAAATAGTTCAGAATAATTATATAAAAAATAAATTATATTGAAAATATATCTTTTAAAAAAGGACTAAATGAGTTCTGTCAATGGACATGACAATGTTGAAGGTCTTGGTGATGTAACCTCTGCAGTTATCTGGAAAATAATTGCTGGTGAGTGAAAGCTGCAGCTGCCCTGCTGCTGCTGCCTTGCTGGTTTCATTTTCACTTTTGCTTTCTTTCTCCTCCTTTTCTCCAAAAAAATGCAAAAAGCGTGGCCGTCACAAGCATTTGGATTAATTGTGTTATACTGTTTACATATGTAATTAAACATGTTTGCCTGTCATGACCGAAATGAAAACAAAATGTCAAAAAAGAAAATATCTTTAAAAAATTACAGCCATCAACCTCGGCCGACTTCAACCGGTTGTGCTAGTTTACTACACACACACACACACACACACACAACAACACAACAGCCGCGCCCCGTCAGATCAGGGTTCACAGTAACCGCTGCCAAGGAGCTCAAACATCTCCAGTTTACGTTGGAACCCGCTGCAGCTGAACACACCGCCGACAGCAGAGAGAGAGAGAGAGAGAGAGAGAGAAAAGACAACCGCCGACAGGTACGTTACATACACAACACGGGGGTGTGGAGTGACGGGTCCAACAGCGCCACCTTGCACTTGACGGCTGGGGCGCGACGGCGCGGCTTCCCGCGAGGCATTTTCGACGCTGAGGGGTCGACGCCGGAACGACTTCGATGGCGACGAGTCGACCGCAGCAGCTTTTATATGCGGGTCGCGATGTGACATTAAAGAGACGCTTCTGTTCTATGAAGTCACAACACTGCACTATGGGCGGTGTTTCAGGTGTTTTCATTCTTACTGCTGAAATACATATGAAAAAAAATCCTGCTATTTTATCTTGCTACCGTCTACCACAGAAACACAGCAAAACAAAAAGGTATTTTTGAAACCACGGCAATAAAGTCATAATGTTAAAGGAATAAAGGCGCAATGTACAGTTGTAGCAATATGGGAATTAAGTCATTGTTATACTGAAAACGAAGCTTTAACATTGCAGTGTAACAAAGTATCAAATCCTTGGAATTACGGCCACAGTGGTCATTTTAGTGTTTCCAGGTGGCGCTAGTGAGTAAACCACGAGATTTATTTTTTTCTGTGTATCAAATCTTAGACAGTCAGTCAGTCAGACAGTCAGATAGATACTTTATTGATCTTCAGGAGAAATTCTTGGACTCTTGCATTGACCAGGAGGTCAGTCATGTTGGGAATGTTGGGAATTTCGATTAGATGATTGATGATTGGCTGGTCAGATCTGGGTGTTCAAACAAAGCCAAGACAACAGGCCAGACTGGCTGCTCAGAGCCCATCAGCCCCAATACTTAACAGAGCAATGGAGTCTCGCCTTTATCAGGCTCTGTGCCCTTTGGAGAAAATATCTCTGACTGAAATAGATTCCTAGACACACCCATTTGCATGAAATACCCCAAAATGATCCCCTTAAAGGGAAGCAATTTAAGAGTCATTTATAAAGCCAGCTCACTTTAAACAACAACTCTGCTGAGCGACGATGTCACAACGCGCTAAACTAGTTTGGAAGCCACACTCAGTCAAATCAGCTGCTCCGCCTGGTCCACCTGTTCCACACGGCAGCTCGGCATTTCGCCTGCCGCCGGCGTCGCCGCCTTTGCTTTCAAACTCATCAAGCAAAGATCCAGCGTTTCAAGTGGTGGCGTGGACTTTGTTTAAAGTCACTGCACTAAAAAAAAATAAAACACTGAGTTACAGGTAAAGTGGTCAAGTTCCAAGAAAGTCGTGCAGATGTGGGAAAAGCTAGAATTTAAATAGTACGCCAAACTATAGATTTTTAACGATAGACAAAACTAATTGGAAAACGACACAATATGTTTGCTCTCAACAGTACTGTACAATCTCAGGTTAGCCATAACTGAGAAGAGTGTGCGTGTGTATTGTGAGCAGGTTGTGAGTTTATTTCTTATCTTCTTTACTGAGGCTTAATAGCTACTCAGGATAGAGAGTGTTGCAATACTGCCACCTTTAGTTTCCATTCTGCTTCCACTGCTACACGTACACACTCCAAGTACACCGGCCGACTCTGTCCCTTGACCTTTTTTCTTTAAAAAAAAAAAACAAAAAAACCTTTCATCTCGTCTTTGAACGTGCCACAAACATTCTAGAACAATGAACTTGGCACCCAAGACTGGTGGGCAGATGGAATGATCTATAGAGAGCTTTCTACCATATCCTCCTCCTCCCATGTACTGTTTTGAAATGTGAAAAATACATATAAGAAAAGAGGGGGCTACTTAGTTACTGAAGTCCAAAAACATGTGATTAAAACCACTGCTCTATTATTAGCGATATAACAAACAATACCGTGACCGAGGCTTTGCTCGGCCCATTGTGTTTGTAAATAGACTACACAGCGCTCACATAATAAAACTCTCGACATGAATTACTGCCCTAAAGTTGTTCCATCACCAGCAAGAAGTCGACACGACAGTTCCATTACTGACAATGTACAATTCTATGTCATTAGGCCTGTTTTGTCTATTTTAAATGTTATCAAAATCCACCCCTACATCAAAAACCCTCACACTTTATTCACCTATTAATCTCCTATTAAGATTCTATGATTCTTCTTTCAGTCCAGTCTGAAAATGGCCTTTATTTTCTATGAACATCCAGCTTCGATATTGACTTATCTATCCAGGAGGAACAACAGATCATGCAAAGCAAGTGTTGGAGCACTGACCTGAACAAAGTATCTGCCTGAGTATTCCTGTTTTTTTAATCTCTATAAATAAGCCGCCATCTAAATATATCAATAAGCTTTATCGCTCTGTGAGCAGGCTAAGACAGATTAAGACACAACAAATGTGTCTGGCGATATTTCCTGTTGCTGATCACAGAGAGGGAGGGAGGGAAAGAGAGAGAGCTACCGACTGACTCACACACACAAAAACACAGGCCACACCTAGCAGACTCTGCAGACGGCAGACCTTTTTCCGGCCTGTAAAACACATCTAACAACAAGGGGCGTGCGAGTGTGCGCGTTTGTTTGTGTGGCCCACGTGACGGCTGAGTAATAAACTTACCGTGGTCTCCCCGGAAGTGTCCTCATCCGGCCCGGCGGAGGGAGTCGGCTGCGTCTCCATCACCTTGTCCTCGGTGGACTGTGAGGAGTCAGAATCACTGAATTCCTGGGTGGACAAAATATATGTATATGGAAAAAAAAAATAACAATAATCAAATAACAATAGTCGGAACCCCGATTGCCTTGCAAATCAAGTCACTGTGCTATTTGCATTTGTTTTCCCTCAATGCGTTTCCTGTGGCTAGCTGCAACGATTAGTGACTTGTCTTTACTGGGATGACGGACGTTGCAGAGCTACAGAAAAAAAAAATCCTCCTTCGTACCCTAAAAGTCACATACTCACGCACACCTTCCACAGCGACACATGGATAAAGAAACTTACCGGTGCCGCACTAACTTGGTCCGGGTGGTTCTCACACTGACTGCGCAATACTAGCTAACTCTCATACGCATTTAAAGAATTTGTTAAGATAAATGGAACCGTCAAGCATTAGCACAAAACAATGAGCCGGATGTATGGTGCTTTGTTTGTATTTTTTTTAAAATTATTATTCGGGCTCTATTTTCGTAAATTTTCTTTCCGGTTAGCTAGCTTCTAGCGAGGCTACCATCCCCCGTTAGCGAGCGAGCTACGTGGCCGACTGAGAAGTTTCCCGCAGCAGCAGCGGCGGAGGAAGAGGAGGCGGAAAAAAAGTGTAATGAAAGCACCCACCTCGTACGTCGCCCTGTGCAGGCGGACCGACCTTCTACTGGGCCTGCCGCTCGGTAACTCGAGCTCGCCGCCGTCATCGTCACCGGGGCGGATGGATTTCCTAGAGCGCAGAACCATCGGCATCTTTTATTGAATAACGCAGCGCAGCTCAATCTCGGTCAATCAACGGAGCCCGGTGACAACAGATGGATGTTTATAAGTGACAAATGACGACGAGCGAAATCACTTTTTTTTTTACGAAGCGGTTTAAAACGAAACACTACTCGGGATAAAAACGATTTAAATAAAGTAGGGTTTTATCGCGGCGACATGGACGGAGGTCTGACAGAAGCTGCACGTTTTACCCGCTTTCAGTCACATTCCATAAACAAAGAAATTGAACTAACCGCGATTTCCTATCGTCGCTGATTGGTTAATAAAATCAAACAGCCCGTGTCTCCGCCCATCAGGCGTTATCCAAGTCACGTGGTACGGAAACAGGAGATTATCACCGGCTGGCTTTTTGTTTTTCCTCCGGTACCTCCCGATGTCCAGCTATGAAGGTATGTGTTTCTTTCCTCGCACACGCTTCTGTTCGGCCCAGTTCTGGTTAATCGAATGTGACGTCGCGAAAGAGTTGACATAACGAAGCCAGGTCCGCTCAAACGACTTTTCTTTCGGTGAGCTTTTGCTGCGGTGTTGACGTGACGAAGGGGGCTTACAGTACAGCGGTTACTGTAAAACAAAAGATCAGCAGGGACCGTGTTTACGGTCCAGCGTTCACTTCAAATTCGCTTGATTTAGTTGTTATAATTTCTTGTTTTGCGTTGTGATTCGTGACAAATGGCGACAGTGTGCAGTTTGAACAACCCAGTTCATCTTTTTGGAATGATCACTTCCTGTTATTTAAGGTTAAGGTTTTTGTTGTTGTTGTCATTACTGTTATCATCCACATAAACCGTGATATGCTATTTGAATTCAATTCAATGTCATGTGGTGTTTTTTAATTGTATATTTCGTATATTAGACCCCCCCACTAATATGTTTTTATTGATTTATAAATAGAGATGTTTCATATAGAACTGTAAATCGTAAAACTGTATAAACTTAGTGTTCATTATCCCTGATAGCTAAATCAAATGTTGCTGTTTTACTCACAAATCCCAAGGATTAATTTAGACTTTTTATGTGTTTAATGAATTAATAATATGAAATTCTCTGCCTTTCTAAAGACCTGTTCTTTTGCCCCGCCTCTTTTTTTGTTTTGTTCCAAATTTCCCCTATCGAATCCAGCGATGAGTGCTGTGTCCATGCCGACCCGCCTGGCTGAGACAGGTTTTGCCGGTGCCTCTATGGACAGTTAGTCCCGCCTCCCTCCGGAACCACCATGAAAGAAGATCCAGCAGCTCTTTCTCCTCCTCCTCCTCCTGCTCCCAACTCCTCCACCCCGCCCACTCCCGTGCCCCTGCAGCCGGCCGTGGCTCCGTCGGTCCAGCTGGGCTTCACCATCCTGTACACGGCGCTGTACAGGCGGCCTCTTCCTGGTGGTCTATGTCCAGCTCTGGCTCCTCTACCTGTACAGGCACAAGCGCTGGAGCTACCAGAGCGTCTTCCTCTTCCTGTGCCTGCTGTGGGCCGCCCTGCGCACCGTCCTCTTCTCCTTCTACTTCCTCAATGCCGTGGAGGCCAACCACCTGCCCGTGGCAGCCTACTGGCTGCTCTACTGCTTCCCCGTCTGTTTGCAGTTCTTCACGCTCAGCCTCATCAACCTGTACTTCACGCAGGTGAGGAGGCCGTCGTGGTTCACTCGATGGGACGCTTGGAGGTCGCCCCGGTTGCAAAGTAGAGCAAAAGATCGGTGAAAGCATCGGAGTAAAGACACTAAACAGTTAAAAAAAAAAAAAAAAAAAACTGTGATGAGAACCAAAGTCATTCTCACTGTATGTGGTCTGGTGGTTCTGCTTTCATTTTCATTCTGAGTGCTGTGGTTATTTTGTTGATCGCAGGTCCTGCTCAAAGTCAGGGAGTCCTACAGCCCGCAGATGGTCAGAAGACAGTACGTCAACACTGCTGACTAACACATTTTTTTTTCTTCGTATTTTTTTTTAATTGTCATCATAAACTCCGTGTGACCGCGCAGCTGATTGCGGAAATGTCTCACCGACCTCAGGCGGCTGGCCAAGTGCATGTACGGGGCGCTGAGCGTCACCTTCCTGTGCGTCAACATGGCGTGCGCCGTGGTCGGGGACCGAGGCGCCGGCCGCGGCTCCGGAGAGCAGAACTGGACCGTGGTGCTGTCCCGGGTGCTGGTCAACGACTCGCTCTTCATCCTGGAGGCGGTGCTGCTGGCCGCCTGCTGCTGCTGCTGGCCAGACACTCGCACTCCACCAACCCCTACCTCCTCAGACAGGTGCGACGGACCAGTGAGACTTTTCCCATTGGTTCTTTTTAAACATTAAGCACTGATTATTTTACGATTTATAACGAGTCAGCTCAGCCTGCAGACAGGGAGAATAAAACGATCATAAACTGATGACAGAATTCTTACAGTTAGGCTCAGAGATTACCCATCTGCAAAAGTCTCATTGGAGGATCAACTGAAGGGCAACAATGTTTGTTTTATGTTTTTTTTTGGTTATTTAAGGTACGAAAAGCTGAACAATAACCATGCGTCAAAGGTTGATGCCACAGTTGCTTTGCTTCACAGGCAAAAATTATGCAAAAATTGAATGAGACATTTTTCCGTCAGTTTGTCTGTGCAAAACGCCTTAATTCTTCCTGCTGGATGGATCCCACCTCCTCCTGTAAATCACTGCAGCGTCTCTCTGACGCTCTCTTCCCTCCTCCTGCCACCAGGGGACCACGGTGTGCCAGACGGCGGCGCTGGGGGCGGCGGCCATCTTTCTCTTTGCCAGCCGAGCGTGTTACAACCTGACGGTGCTCATCCTGTCTCAGAGCCGCCACGTGGAGTCGTTCAACTTCGACTGGTACAACGTCTCGGACCAGGTCGGCGAGTCGCTCTCGCGAGTCGGTCATCATCTGGCGGTCCCCCTCGTCACCTGGGTTCACACTGCTGTGCGTGTGTGTGTGTGTGTGCAGGCCGACCTGCGCAGTGACCTGGGCGACGGGGGATACCTGGTGTTTGGCGCCATCCTCCTCATCTGGGAGCTGCTCCCCACCAGTTTGCTGATCCTCATCTTCAGGGTCCGTCAGCCTGCTCAGGAGGTAATCAGAGCAGGGGTCTCTCTCTCACACACACACACACACACACACACACACACACACACAGACACGGTGCAGCGCCGCACGAAGACTCACCTTCCGCGTTTCCTCTCTTTGTCCTCGCAGAGCATCAACATCATCAACAGGGTCCAACCTCGTCCCTACGTGTTTGACGACCCGCAGGGCAGCGACGACGATGCACCTGTTCCGTGGGCACGAGCTGCACATCCATATGCAAGGTAAGGCGCGGTCGCCTCTCCGGCGCCGCTCACTGCCGTTCGACATTCAGCCGGTCCGAGTTTGTCGCGCTTTTTTTTGTCTTTGCATTCAAGATTCAAGATTTTAAATGTTTTACTGTCATTTAGTCCAGTTGAGTTCGTTATTGTCCCTCAAGGGGAAATTTGCTTTGCAGTGCAGTTCAACACACATCACAACCACAGCAACCATGAATAAGATAGGTAAGACCTAGCTGCCCATAACAAAACAACAATGCTAATGGTAAGTTACAGGACCATGTGGAGTGCAATAGATAATGCAGGCGGATTGAGTCCATCAAGACTCAGTGCAAATTCAGAACATTTATTGCAAATGGAATAAAAGTATTAGTAAATAAAATAAAATTTAAAGCTATTGCTTCTAACCCTGGGGAAGCTGTACCGCCGCCCAGAAGGAAGAAGAAGAAGTTCTCCCAAGTTCTCCTGGAGTCTCTCCGCTTTCAAGCAGAAAGAAAAAATAGAAATATGTGCAAGTTTGTTTTTTTTTTTTTTTTGCTATTCTTAATAGAAATATACAACACGTAAATACGTAAAAAAAAAAAGATATAGATTCTAAATATTCCCCTCCTCGCCTGTGGTGGGTGCTGCTGCGTCCAATTACCTAGAGAGACGATGAGACAAAACGTCTGATCTGCTGGCTGCTGTGGGAATGACTTGCAACCTTTTGGCAAGTTATTTTGCGCTTTCCCACCTCCCTTCTCTAATTGTATCTTCGTGGTGTTTCCAGCTGGTACGGATCAGAGTCGGCTCCGCTCCTGTTTGCCAGCAACCCGCCAGACCTGCACCACTCGTTCTACTCCACCCCCCAAAACTGACCCCGGACCGGCACTCCGTAGCCCCTTCAGCGATGACCTCGCCATCCTCCAGGCCCCGCCCCCAACCCCGCCCACCCACCGACAGCAGTTTTTGCACAAAGAAAACCTCAGGACGACGGTCACCTTGTAGCTTTTGAAAGGAGACAATTTATACTATTATCGTTTTTTTTTAAACCCAATAAGCTCAGAGAAGGCAAAGCTTTCGATAGAAGAGACAGAAGGCGTTTCTTCTGGGACCTCAGAATTGTTATAATACCGCATAGCAATAAGGGTAAGTATAGAAACCACTTCCTCTCTGCCGATAAAATAGGAACAAGTCATTTTTATGAATTTAAAAAAAAAACTTTCTGGACAGGAACCAAAAATTCCTCATGACATCAAGATGTGTCATAACACTGTACTGACAGTTCACTGACTAAAGCTGATATCTGACAGGACACAGTAAGACTGTTTGCACCAGCCACAAAACCATATTTATTCTTGTAACTGTAGCAGCACCTGTGCGTTAACCTATTATCATTACCGTTTTTCTTGTACAACATTCACATTGCCATCGTCCTCAGGTTTCGCTTTTATATCGCCATCGTCGTAAAGGCACGAAAATGACATCTTCAAACAGCCATGTGTCTGTGGTAAAAGAAAAACGCTAAAATAGACCCTATGAAGATGAATGAACCTCATTCAGTTATTGCGCGTTCGTCGACCGGGTGACTCGCCTCGCCCAGTTCGGCGCTCAGGGTGGAAATATTGAATCATACCTGGTCACCTGCTAGATATAAAACTCTCAAGTCAGGGTTGTTTCGCTGTTGTTATCTTCTTCTTTTTTTTTCCAACCGCAACGAGCAAAGTCCAGTTTTATTCTCCTCGCACGTCAGTTACAATCACGCTCACGGTGCTTCCATTTCCAAACTTTGCCACTTTGCAAACTAAAATTTTGAAAAGGGATGAAAAAAATTGGTTCTTCTTGTGTAAATGAATTGAAACGAGCAGGTCCTCTGTTGTGTTCTCGTTGTTATTTATTTGTCCTTTTTGATTTATCTTCCAACATTCTCTGGGACCAGTACCTGTGTGTACTTTTTACTTTTACTTGTAAAGTAAGTTTACAAAGTTCATTTGATTTTATCTCCTTCTGTATTATAGTGGATTGTTGTGGATTTTATAACTTTTTAAATCTATGAAAAAATAATGTAAACGCCTTTTCAGGCAGGCACTCGTCAGGTTTGACCCTCAAACTAATAAAAAGTTTGAAAGAATTATTTTTAACTGAAAAAAATTACTAGACATCCCATCATGTATTTTTAATAAATGTATCCATATTCTTTAAATATTTTAAATAAATAATAATAAAAAAGACTTGACTGTCTCTTCATATCTCTAAAACGCTCCCATCCGCAAATTTTCCTCATCACCCATTGTTAGAAATATTGACTTTTTTTTTTTTTGAATGTAGAAATGATTTAAATTCAGCGAATAAGTATTTTTCAAATTCAGACCCCTGCAGCCCTGACATCAACACCGAGCAGAGATTAATAAATATGTATATATATTTGAACATTAAAGGAGGCGACAGTGAAGCAAGTGTATTATTTTGCTATAGCTTTATTTCTCCATTTCACTTATTTTTTCAGACCACTCCTTTTATCTTTTGTTGAAGGAAACAAGGCTGCAGAGCCCCAGGTCGCCCTATAGAGTTTTCTTTATATATAAAACCCCCCCCCACAAAATAATATTATTGATGATAATAATAATTATAATAATAATAATTATAATAATAACCAAGCTTTGTCTCCACAGTTTCCATTGATCATTTTATCCTATTAAAACTCTACAGTATATACAGACTCAAATAAATCGGCATGTTATCATGATGATGATGATGATGATGAAGATGACAGCATCAGCAGCAGCAACATAAGAGAGACAGATGTTGAAGAAAAAAACAAAAAAAAAGTTTTTTTTTTACTGGATGTGGCAGCCATCCAGGATATTTTGCAACATGCAGATTCGTAAAATGACTTGAAACAAACAACAAAAACCAATTGAGCAAATCAGGAAGCAAAAACGGCAAAACTACAGAGCGCATCCCCAGTTTGTCCGTCTGTCCGACAACAGAACTTTATCGTCCATCTGCTTTCACTCCCTCCCGCGCTGCTTTTTTTATGCAGTAGTCAATCTGACAAGAGTGAAACCAAAAAAAAACAAGAACAAAAAACAGACATTGCGCTATTGCCTTCTGACACGCAGCAACAGTCCAAAAAACACGCAGTCGAGACGATCGTTGCCGAGTCTGGCTCCGCCCACCAGGTGAGGGGGTGGGAGGGGCCGAGCCCCCGCAGGGCCGAGCTGGGCGACCTCACTTCCTGTTGGTCCACAGCCATATCTGTACGTCTGAGCCAGAGAGGGGGGGGGTTGGTGGTGGTGGCGTTGCTGGGCGGAGGGGCGGATCAGTTATCCGGAGGGGGCGGAGACGACGAAGACGAGGAGGTGGACGCTGCCGCCGCCGCCGCCGCCATCGTCTCCAGCTTGCGGAGCCGGCGGCGCCTCAGCTCGGCGGCGCCGGGCTCTCCCTCCTCCCCAACCTCTCCGTCCGCTGCCTCTGCCTCCAGCAGAGTGGCGGAGGAGGAGGTGGAGGGGGTGGGGTCGGCTGGCTGCGGGGAGGCTGTAGCTCCGCCCACCTGTTCAGCTGGAAAACCATGAACGAAGAAAACGAGGATGAGTCCCAGAATAAAGCTTTGGATAATAATGTGTTTCAGAAGAGAACAGAACTTTGTTGTCATTGCACCTGAGTACAATAAAACCTGCTGTGCAACTACAGATACACAAACACATTTATCCAAGTCCGAGTCAATAACATAAATATTAAAGGTCCAGTGTGTAAAATTTGGCTTGAATTATGATTTTTATATTGGTAAAAAAAACACACTGCCCATAAATACATTTATGAAAGTGTATACTCGCAGTACAAAAGACAAGTCATTTGGTTTGACCAATGTCATTTGACCAATAAGGGTCTTGCTCTTAGTTAGCTGCCATCTTGCAACGTCATTATTTAGGAAGTTTGTCTGATTGAATACTAAATTAATAATTAATATCTAAATATCTTGCTTTTTATCTCGCTTTTTTTTTCTGTACATACTTACAAATATTTTATTTTTGTCTATATCTTCAGTTAATATAATTCTTGAGCTTTTGCACTGTAGCCAATTTCTTTTTTCTTTTTTGTTGTTGCTGTAATTATGCAAATTTCCCCATCATGGGATCAATAAAGGTCTTCTTCTTCTTCTTCTTCTTTAAATACAAAACGTGCTGTCAGGCGAGCTATCTTCAAAAATTTTAGTCACTGAACCTTTAAATATACAAAATCAGGCGTCTGAAAAATCAGTGCAAAAGCGGTGTTTCAGACTCTCCGATTGACGTTGGGACTCACGGCTGGACGAGCTCTCCTGGCTGTGACTGTCGCTGTTGCCGGATGCCAGAGACGAGGCGGCGTTGCTGCTGGCTTCTCCAGAGCCGCTGTCAGTCCGAGGAGGCCTGGGGGAGGGAACAAGCACAGCAGCAGCAGCTGTCAGCTGGAGGCGGAAAACAGAAAACTGCGTCGCTGATCCCAGAGGTGACGAAGCTTCGGTTACGTTAGCGTGGCCACGGTGCTGAGGTAGTGGTGGATGTTGAGCATGGCGGCGTCCAGCAGGGTGTGGATGTTCTGCAGGCACTGGAGCCTGGCCTCCAGGCCCCGCCGGCCCTCCGCCTCCAGCTCCCGCAGCTCCTCCTCGGACAGCTGGGAGAGGGAGGGAGGAGGCGGGGGCATCGACGACACTGAGGGAGAGGAGGAGCGGAGTGCGAGTGTTAAGAAGTGCAACCGTGTGACCTGCTATCGCCGGGAAGAGTGGACACTGCGCTGTCTTACTGAAGGGGGGAGGCGGAGGCATGGGCAGCCACGGTGCAGTGGGGAAGGGAGGGGGCGGGGGCAGGGAGAAGGGGAACCCTGGGATGGCCGAGCCTGGAGGAGCGGCAGCAGGGGAGTCTGCAGACGTGGTGGGCTGACTGGTACCTGAGGAAGAAACACAACAACAACAACAACAACATCACTTAAAGGCTCCAGTGTGTAGAATTTGGCCTTTTTTATGATTTTTATATCATAATAAAAGTTTAAATGCAATAATAAAAGTGTATACTCGCAGTACAATAAAAGTCATTTGTTTTTTCTAGCCATAGAACATTTTTATTTATATATGAGAATATACATAGAGCAAGAGTCTCGATATTGATCCTCAAATAAACCAACAAAGAACAAGGAGGGTGAGTTTTAAAAAAAAAAAGTGTGTGTGTGTGTGTGTGGAGGCCACTGTAGTTCACTGGCGAGCTCAGGAGAGGGAAGGTGAACAATAGAGCACTGCAATTTAAAAATGGAACGACTAGATGTCACCATTTCTTCTCGAATTATTCAGATATTCTACACTGGACCTTTAAACAGCCTTTTTCAACCTTTTTCGAGCCATTGAAATGAATTTTTCACGGCAGACCTGACATTATCTCACTGTACACTAATGTGCCGCGGCACAGTGGTTGAAAAACACAGCGTGGCCAACTTGCAAACTTTTTACTGCAACGTTTTGGTAAAAAGTTTGCAAGTTGACCACGTGTGCGGGATTTCTTTTTTTGTCAGTTCGGACTTCATTGTCCCCCTCCGACGCACCGGCCGGGTCAATAGATGTGCGAGGATTTTTGCCTCTTTAAGCAATACTGGATTCGACACTTATGGCCATAAAGCCAGAAACGATCCTTACCAGCCGCTTGCGCCGCCTCGGTGCTGCTCTGCGGAGCGTCAGCGGCAGCCGGAGCCGCAGCAGGTGCAGCAGGAGGAGGCACCGCCGGGAAGGGACCCCAGAAGGGGAAGATGCCCGGAGGAAAGCCAGGTAACATGCCTGGAGCTGTCGGACAGGAAGCAGAAAGGCCTCAGTTTCCCCAGGAAGCAGGAGACTCCCGGGAGGAAGCTCGTCGGCTTCAGACTCTCACCGTTGGCGGGCGGCGCCGCAGGGCCGTTGGCTGGGGCTGCTGGGGCAGGGGGCGGAGCCTGAGCCGGGGCTGGAGTCTGGTTGTTGTTGGACGCTCGGAGGACGTCCATGCGGCACGTTGGACACGTCTGCTGCCTCTGGAACCAGGAGCGCAGGCAGCTGGGAGGCCGACGGGAAGGAGGGAAAGTTGGTGAGTGAGTGAATGACGGTGACGACGTCCTGGACATCGATACAGTGATGGAAGAGAAGATGAGAGGAACACAAGAGGATCTGCCGTTTCTTCTTCTGGTCAGTCCTGAGCTTTGTCAAATCTTGACTTGTGTATTTTCCTTTATTCAGACATAGGTTTTTCTCCTACCTTTTTGTACAGTAGCTTGTACTGGCGTCTTTTGTAAATATTGATATTACCTTGTGTGAAATAATACTGACTCGTCTAGTCCTACTTTAATGTTTGCCAGTTCTTCTGCAAGTTCTTACAAGTGTTTGCACTGCAAAAACCAAAGACATCATGAAGACAACTGATCTGTAATCATAATCTTGATCATGTTTGTCAAATCTGATATTGGAGCTCTTGACTAACTCTGAATCACAAGACATCCAGAAGAAAACAGGTTCTGCCGCTGCTGCTGCTGCTCGACCAGGGAAAATATTTGTCTATTTGTTTCTGGCTGCTTCTCAGTCTGGCTCCCATCCAAACAAACGTCAGAAGGAGGAAGACTAACGTTGCTGTCGCTGTTCAATGTGCAACTGCAAAGTACAACTCGTGCCGCGTCCAATTTAGCAAGAGAAGTGCCCTGCTGAAGCGTCTTGCTCTTCATGTTTATGTTAACTTTCACCGTCGCGTTTTTTCTCACTCAGGCGGAAGAAGACGACGACGACGACGTACCTGGAGTGGAAAATGTGGTTGCAAGGCAGCTTCTTGGCTCCAGTCACCATCTCTTCTCGGCAGATGATACAAACGTTGTCGGAGGCCTGCAGGTCTTCCGGAGTCGCGTCTGGGTATCTGACCAGAAGGAAACACAAGGAAAAAAAAAATTAGCTTGGAGTTATATCTATAGCTTGTTTTGTTGACCAGCTAATTCAAAAAAGTCTCTGTGTAAAGTTAACACGTTTCAGTCAGAGTGCTGAATTTTCCAAATCTTCCAGAATAACGTATTCAAGGTCATGGGAGCCGTTTGATGGGCTGCACAGACAATAAGTGGAGCGGGAGGACGAACCGATCAACAGTCGGCCTCTGTGCATATGTGTGTGTGTGTGTGTGTGTGTGTGTGAAGAGCGAGCGAGTGCACCGATTAATTAACGGCAGCAGCATCAGATCATTTGAATGGTGTTGAGGGGGGTGAAGGGGTGAAATCAATAGACACCTCGGTCTATGTGTAGGAAACAACAATGTAACGATTACAACGCGATACAACAAAAAAAAAAAACCCAACACAACTCACAGTGTATTCATGTTGCGAATGGCTCTTCGAGACATTATGGCGTCTGTCACAGCTTTCTTGAACTGCCTGAGAGGAGAAAGAACACAGAGGCAATTTTAAAAACACGCCAAAACCTCTGAGGATGTACAGCATAATATTACACAATATATTGTATAGAAATGACAATAAAACCTCATAATAAAAACACAGACAGACTCACCTCATAGCAAGGTACATGGGCCGAATGGCAAACAGGGGGAAGGTGTGGACCTTTATCATGATGGTCATGAAGGCAATGTAGAGCAACACCTTGATAAAGCCTGGAGGGAGAGAGAGAGAGAGAGAGAGAGAGAGAGAGGGAGAGAGAGAGAGAGAGAGAGAGAGAGGGAGAGAGAGAGAGAGAGAGAGAGAGAGAGAGAGAGAGAGAGAGAGTGAGTGAGTGAGTGAGTGAGAGAGAGAGAGAAGGCAGGTGTTGAGGAGCAGCCAATAAGTGGAGTCACCACCAGCATGCAGGTGTGAGCAGACCTCTGAGGATCAGCGTGTGGTACCTGTGAAGAGCTCAGTGTAGAGCATGTAGACTGCCTTGTTGTCCCAGGGATTCTCACTCTGCAGGTCGATGGTGTGCAGGAGGTACTTGATGAAGGTGGTCAGGACCATGGTGAGCAGGATGGCGTACTGGGAGGGAGACACGGGCAGCAGGTTCAGACATACCGTGTCTTCTTAAGGGTCGCCCGGCTATCACAAACCCAGGCTGAAGGCCCATTCTGGGCCGAGCGTGGCTGGGAACAGAACCGCGTTGCGCTGCGGAAGCGCCGAGCGAACCGTGGACCAACCTCAAACCCAAACACCAGCTGCACCGATGCTCCTCGGGTGATGATGCTGTGACATGCGTGGTTGACAAACATGAAGTCCAGGACAGCCAGCAGTCCCATCAGAGCTGCAGGAAACAAAATAAAACATAACCAATCACAACAACAACAAGAGTCAATGTTGAGTGCAGAGGGACGGGAATAAAAGGAGAAAGACATCTGTGTGAGGGCATCGCGGGGAGGCTGATTCCTTCCTCTGAAGACATTCAAACATCTCGCTCGGTAAATCAGAGGCTGTACAAAGGCTTTCAGACAAAGCTGTCAGTTGCATGTAAAATAAAATGAAATCGAACCAAGATAAATAGTACTGCGAGTCGCGCAGGACATTGCACTGCGCTGCAGTTTCACTGATTTGAATTTAGTTTCAGTCAGACTCACTTCTCGTGAAGAACCAGCAGACCAGAAAGAAGACTAAAAAAAAAAAAAAAGCAATAAAAAGGAAATGTAGTAGGAGACTCACATAATACTCTCATGTGGAACAGCCAAGATATGTTTGGACTTCTTTCCATCTAAAAAGAAAAAAGGTTTGAAGTCAGCAACTAGTATTTGAAACATGTCTATTTCACTGTAGCGTGACAGTGTGTCACACTGACACAGCAATTCAGCGGCTGACTATCAAATATTTGTTTAGCACTTGCAGCCGCGCACCACCTGCCCATCTTTACTTGTCCTGCCTTAGAATAAACGGGGAAACACAAACTTGAAAACACGCTGACGGAAGTTCAGGTTCACTCACAAAGTCCACCCGGTCTTCGGCCAACCAGTGGAAGCACTTGAGGAAGAGCAGGAGGGTGAAGAGGGCCACAAAGCGCGGGGAGAAGTCGTCCCTGAACACGGTGAAGGCCAGGCACGTCTCCGTCACCGCATACCAGGAGCGCTCGATGAGGTGCTGACAGCAGAGAGAAGGTAAGGCCACTGTACTTGTACTGGAAGGTCATTAATCAAACCTTTATTTTATTTATTTATTTATTTATTTTTCTTAAGAGGAAACAAAGTAACTACCTCCATTTCTGCAGCTCTCAGTTGTCCAAAAAAGACTTTTCTCATGAACTTTCCCAGCAGGAACACAAGCACGAAGGCCTGAATGTACAACACCTGGTGGCATAAACACAACTGTGGGTTGACTGCAGTCAAAACTCCAAGATATTTATTCTGTTGAGTGAGAGAAAAAAAACCCCCCGCATTTTTATTATTTGTCTGCGGCTACACTTACTGCCATGCTGGGGCTACTCTTGGTGAGGTAGACCACCGTGGGATAGAACTGGTGCTTGAGGAGGTAAGCATGGGCCACCACAGCCCCAGTCAAGGCCAGACTGGTGGCAGTCACCAGGACTGCTCTCACCATCTTGGAAGCAGGTGCAGATCCTGAGAGGGAAGCATCGGGTCGGGTGGCAACAGATCATTCAGAAAAAAGCGGAAAGAGAAACTGATCTTTGAGGCATTCAGAAAGAAAGCACTGATGCATGCAGGCGAGGAGACATCCGCTCGGTGAACGAGAGAGGACAGAAAAAAAAAATAGAGCATGTGCAACCAGCCTGTCAATCTGAGAGAAGTCCTCTGTGTAACCAGCTTAACATAAAACAAAACGACTTTAGAAGAGAATAAGTGGTGAATGTTTTCCTGCGTTTAAACCTGTTAAGAGTCCCCACCCACCCACCCCTTCTGTTTTACTCAGGCCAGGCTGAACTAACGGATTGAATTCAGGCGTTACTCCAAAATCGTAAGAATTTACATGAGAGCTAGGACAGGCACACAATTAACATTAATAATAATAATAATAATAATAATAATAATAATAATAATAATAATAATAATAATAATTTAATTGACGATTTATTTTATTTTATACTATCCAGTTAATTATTATCAGCTTGACCACGCACTGGGAGAGACACGCAATTTACGTACAAATAACGAAAAACAGGACTTAAAACGAACTGGCACAAGAAAAAGCGGGCATAACTCGTCACGCATCATTCATTGTCAACACAGTCTCAGTTTCGGAAAAGGGTTCTTGCCCAGTTTATTTGCTCCAGGTGCTTCTGTTTCCAATCGCGTTGCACACCGTTCAAGCTAACTTGCTTCGATACATTATTCCAACCCTCCTGGTACTTAACTAACGTCTAAATACACGTCCTCCTTTGCTGCCACTGATGAAATATAGAAAAGACATTTCGGCTGACTCAACATTGGTAGATTAGCTAACGCGAAGGCTACATTAACTTTAAGAAATATAGCTAACCTTAGCAGGGCTACGGAAATAAAATAAAATACAAACTCACACTGACACGCTATAGAGAGACCTAAATATCACAAAATATTTGTTTAACTTGTGTTTTATACGTTACGTACACAATGCTCAAATACGGCTGGGTTTAATAAAGTTAACTAAGGCAGTTTGTGGAAGCTAGCGCTTTGTCGCTTGCTAACTACCTGGTAGCGTCACAGCTGTCAGTGGTCTGCAGGAGCCGCCGACTCGGATGTCTGGGGAAGACTCCGCGGAGTCCTCGGCAACTTTGACGGACGTCCTCCTCGTCTGCTGCTCAAATCTATATATTACTGGCGACTACTCCATTTCCCTAATTTTACCTTCGCCCCCCACAGCACTTGTTATCCTCACCCTGCCAGGCTACGTGTTTATCTTTGGCTTGCCCGTCGGAGCCACATCACATCCGGCTGTTACGGTAATTCAGCGCAAGATTAAAGTCGCGCATAAAAACTTTCGTCTTTGGCAGCCACTTATTTCTTTCTTTCACAAAAAAAAGGAATAAAATAGTTTGTCTTTGAAGTTTAATCGCACACTTTCATTTAACGCTGCAGTCTGAAACCAAATGGCTTTAATATTCTGCGAGGTGTTCCGTGGCCGGACTTTTTACAGGCTTTACGGTAGACGAAAACGTGGACCAATGAGAAGTTGTCTTTGGCTGACGCTTATTTGCTGTTTCGGTTATCCTTTTTCCTCAGATGTGCCCCTTTTCCACATCAAATAATATCATGCAAATAATGCATATTCATACTCCGCCAAGTAAACTTGTAATAAGCCCAAAGAGAATGAAGTAAAAGCAAATTTAACTTATGACGTCTAATTATTTTTTCCAATGGGGGAAAATTGATTTGCCAAGATTTCTGCTTTACCTTACATTATCATTTTTCTTAAATCAATCTTTCCAAACCACCATAAAATTGTTTAACTCATGCTTGTGTGGGGATGAATCTTTAATAATAGTTTGAATATCACAGTATGACGAAAACAGACAGCTGCCCTTACATATTTCTCTAAATGTAATTAATTTGTCCATCAAATTTCAGTTCACGAGGTAAACTAAATTAAATACCACTTAACTTTTTATGTCTTCATCTGTGACTGATTCATATTTTCAACTTTTGCACGCGTGTGTGCCGTCAGCAATGTGTGGCCTGCCAAGCGTGACTCCACTCAAACGGACAGAGAAGCAGACGTAAATAATCAGTGTAATCAAATAACCTGTTTATTTCATTGAGCTAATGAAGTCACTTATCTATCAACATAATGCCTTAGTACCCATGCCAAAAAAAGTTTTTAATACGCCTCCACAAAACGGATGAGTGCACAATTTTGTTAATAAGTGAATATGGAAAATACAGTTGCGCTTACTTGAACAAGGATCAATAGTGATAATGTCCATTTTCTGATTATATCATAAATGACTACTTCTATTGCAACAGATGTAACATTCACAATGTTGTTAGCTTATGGCATGTTAAACTTGTTCAGTGATCGCTCTCCCATATCAAAAACTAACAGTTTGGAATACACAACCTCATCTTAAAAGGCAGAAGCTCAGAGTTCATTTCAAGCAGGAGACTATTCTTTAAAAAAGAAAAAACAAAACAAAAAACAGAGAGTATTTTAATATATCCGAGCCTAACGATAAAACATTGTGTGTGTATCTCATTGTAAATATCTGACATCGAGACAACAATGTAAGAATTAAGTAAAAACCTCCAATTTCGTCTTTCGGAAACGAGGCAGAGACACAAACCGGTCCTGCATCATTAAAAACTACACATGTAAAGAAATAAGAACATCTGCAAAAAAACAAAAAAAACAATAAACAAATAAACAAAAACAAAACTTTTGTCAGATTCACGCTTGACAGTGGAGCCCTCGACTCCTGCAGGTGCTGCTGTTGTTGCCTCGTCAAGCAGTAGAGTGTCTGCGTTGTTGCCATCGTTCCAGGTCGTTTGCTTGTAACATTACCGTGTTCAAACTCCACCAACTCCGTCCGCCAGAGTTCAACGTCTCTCTTTGCCCCCCCCGCGCAAAAAAAAATCAAATGTAAACAGTTCAGCCATTAAGACCACCTTAATTTAGAAATCACAGAAGAGGTTAAAAGTTAAAAAAAAAAAAAAAAAAGAGAGGAAAGTCAAGAGAACCTGCCCTCTCCGTCATTAGGACACTGAGGAGATTGGGTTGAGGGGGGAGCCCATTTGTGTCAACACCTTGTCCAGCCACTGAAGCGGCCCGTGCAAGTGCACTTCGATCCAGCAGGGGGTGCTGGTGACATCTTGTCTGTGATACTCAGCGCCCCAGCCCTGAAAGGAGGAGAAAAAAGGAAAAAGTGGACAAGTGAGCCGTGATTCTCCCTCCCTCCCTCCCTCCCTCCCTCCATCCATCCATCCCTCCCTCCCTCCATCCATCCATCCCTCCCTCCCTCCGGTACCAACGCAGCGCGGTGCCTCACCTTGACGAAGCTCATCCTGATGGTGCACATCTTGGTGAGCTCGTACACGGCCTCGAAGCCGTGGTTGACCGACTGGGCCAGGAGCTGCGCAAACTCCTGGTTGTTGAAGATCTTGAGGCTGCAGCCGCTGGGGATCTTGCAGACGGTGGTGGGGTGGAAGCCGTGGTGGTAGTTGCAGTTGCGGCTCTGGACAAAGATGCTGGTGTCGCTGAGGCACTCGGCGTACACCTCCCCGCCCACGTAGTACAGGTGCACTCCTGCGCGGCGGAGAAGCACAAGGTCAGGGAACGCAGGTCAGCCCCCCCGCCTATCTCCACCTGTATCTTATTTATTGTTATAGTCTTTGTTGCTGGTATCCGCCCGCTGATACTGTAACTCTCTGGCGTATCTATCGCTGCTGTGACACCAAACATTCCGGTTCCGTTCCGCCGCTCCCCGCTCTACCTTTGCCGATGTGGCGGCGCGTGTTCTCGATGGTGGAGTTGCGGTTGACGTTGGACAGCAGGCCGAGGCAGAAGCGGTTCTTGTTGTTGGAGGGGTCGGTGAAGCCGTCCACCAGCACGCTGGTCGACGAGGCGTGGTAGGCCTCGCCCACGCGGTTGTTGAGCTCGTAGTAGACGATGGAGCACCAGTGGCTCGGCTCCTCGTACTCCACCGGCTGCACGTCTGAGGAGCGACGCAACGCATGGGGGAGAGAGAGAGATGGAGACACACACACACACACACACACACACACACACACACACACACACACACACACACACACACACACACACACACACACACACACACACACACACACACACACACACACACACACACACACACACACACACACACACACACACACAGGTGAGTCATGGGCTGGCAGTCGACTTCCTCCCACGCACTAAAATATTCTCCCCAAGGCTGAAGGCATAAAAGCACTTCTGCACGCTCAAACAGTTGCAATATAAACCTTCCAATGAGGACACAACACAAACACCCAATAGGAATGCAACCTGCAGCGGAGCCACTGTATCTGAGTTCAATTATTTTAGAGGTAAAAAAAAGAAGAGGAATTTTCAAGCATGGTATAAATGTAAGCAAACAACTGGTTTGAAATGATTTTGATACAATGTGCAATTCACACCCGCCCCCTTGAAGGTGCAGTGTGTAAAAAATTTTAAGGAAGCTTGATATTTAAGGAAGCCTGCCTGATGCCTGCGTTTTGAATTCAGTTCACCAGGTCAGGTGGGCTTCCTTAAAAAATGGCGGTGCAAGATGGCAGCTAACCAAGAGCAAGAGCCTTATTGCTCTGTGTGTATTCTTATATGTATGAGAACCATTCTAAGGATGGGAAAACCAAATGACCTTTATTGTACTGCGAGTATACTCTTTCATGAATGCATTTATGGGCAGTATGTTAAGCTTTTACCAATGTAAAAATCATCAATCAAGCCAAATTAAACACTGGGCCTTTAATAAATACGACCACTCTCTCACTGTGAAGTCACATAAAACCCGACTTCCTGTTTTTTGTTTTTGTTTTGTCTTGATGTACGGAGGGCCTCCCTGACTGGGTGAAGCGGGCAGTGTGCAGCTCTCACCTCCTCTGGCCATGTTCGGCGCCACCAGGTTGTTGCTGGTGTCCATGGACTGGCTCTCCTGGCCCATCTGCTCGTCAGGAGGCATGTAGGCCGGGGGCGGGGTGTCAGCTGAGACATGACGGGAGCAGTTAGTGAGGATGAGGCCAGTTGTCGTTGCTGGTAAATAGACACTCGTGCTCACACACACACACACGCACACGCACGCATGCACGCACACATTACCACCTCCACCCCCACCCATCCCCAAAGACTCCCAACAATCACTGCAGGATCTGGAGCCCAGAAAAGGGCGTCAGATTTCACGTATGCCATCTCCCTCGCCGGGCCACAAGATAACCCTGTTCCCCACAGAGTTGCAACATGAGCTCTCCAAGCAGCAGCCAGGTTGGGAAATATAAAAAAAAAAAAAAAAAAATGCAGGGAGAGGGAAAAAAAAAAATAATGGAAATACAAAGAGAGAAGAATAAACCCGACTCTTAAAATGACACTGAGAACACGTCACGCTTCGCCGTCAGCAGCTATGTAGCTGCGCTGACATCATCACAGTGAAGACGTCGAGGGGATTATTAACATCTCCTGCTGTTTCGTTCTATTAGTGTCTTGCAAATACAGGAGGCCTGTGTGGTGTCTCGTCATGAGCAGCAACGCAGGAGAAGATCTGCGGGCATTTCATTCCATCTCATACTGGGGCACGACTTCATCTCTGGTTAGCGAAAAATAAACCAATAAAACAATGATGGTCTGTGAAGGTTCTCAGTCATCCAGGTCTTCTTAATGTAGAAGGGCTTGAGTTGAGGCCACTGGACTTGTTCTTGCCATCTTAAAGCTTGCAAGAACGAGTCCAGTGGCCTCCACTCAACCCCTTCCACAACCCAACCATTCCAAACAAGATTCCAGTCGACTCCGTTCAATGTGTTCAACTACCTGGGAGCTGGAATGGACTGGACGGCCCCGAGCTGGCAGGAGAGTTGGGGTAGGTACCGCTGCTGGCCGGCGACGGCGGGTACGGCGAGTTGGGAGAGATGGGGAACGAGGTGCCGCCGCCTCCTCCTCCTCCTCCTCCTCCTCCTCCTCCTCCGCCGCCGCCACCCCCACCGCCGCCGCTGTGTGGCTGCTGGAAAGACTCTGGAAAGGTGGCGTTGAGCGGCATGTGCGGCTCGTTGTGGGTGAGGTTGCGGAACTGCACCAGCAAGCTGTGCTGCGGGTTGAACTCGCTGTGCCGCGGTACCAGGACGGGAGGGAGCACTGGAGAGCAAGGGAGGGAGAGAGAACGAAGTGCTTGATGTTCAGGCGGGAGAGCAGCAGGAGGTTTGCTGATAATCTGCTCATCCATATTTCCTCCCGTTAGCGTCAAAGTACGAGGAAGTCGAGATGCGCCGATGCCACGATCGGGGATCTGTACCGACAACTGGGTTGACTGCTCGACTCGGGAAATACGTGCTGATATCACAACATCAATACCAGTTGTGTATATGTGTGTTTGTGCCGTCAGCCTGTTCGAGAAAAAACTGCTGAGGAATGTTGTTCAAATAACAGGACATCTGTGGAAAAATAAAACCAACTGTGTGTGATGACATCATGAAGCAGGTGAGCAGTGACATGCAACCACTCGCACTCTACTCGCCCTGTAAAACAGTGGAGTCGGTGCCTCCCTGCTAGAAAAATGAATGAAATGCGGTGATTTTTCAGTTTTTCACCAGTGTAGGCCCACTATAGTCGTACGTATACACGCAGAAAAAAAATAAAAATAAAAACCATGGAAAAGCTTTGAATGACAATGCTTGGTATTTTTTACTTTACAACTCATCTTTTTTTTTTTTTTTTTTTAAAATCAAGACTACAGCTCGACTACAGGCTTCAACGCTGCCCGCCGCAGGGTTTAGCTTCAAATGGCACGAGGTAGCGTCTTCATCGACCAATAGGTAATCCCCCACCCCACCCCACCCCCACCCACCCACCCAGCCAAAAAAGGCGCGGGGGAGGGGGAGGGGCGAAGAGGATGTAGGGTGGGGATGAGGAAGCGCTGGTAGTTTATTCCGAGAGGTTTATGCCTTCAGTGAGCCGCTCTCTGATGCCACACCCCATCTGGAGTGCCTGAGGCACATAATCTAATAAGACTCCAAAAGAGCGAGTGATATTGATTTTCTGTGAAGCGGAGGAGGGGGGGCGGGGGCGGAGGCGGAGGATGAAACAGGCCTGTGTGATGACAGCCTCCTGACCTTTGTGGATCTGTTTACCAGCGCCGCAGTTGAGCCACAGTCCTGGCAGCCGGGCTCAGGCTCGGGCTCAGGGATGCATGCAATCATCTCATTGGATCAAATCGCAGTTGCTGCAAATTATTCGAATGATAAAAACACGCACCCCTTTTAATTGTTCTTTAACTCTCTTTGCACCTTGAACTGATTGCTGATGATTGATTGTGTGGCTGAGAAACTGAATTTCCTCTGAGGAAAATAAAGCACCTATCCATCTATCTAACCCTCCATCTACCCATCCATAAGACTAAACACGTGCTCATGAGACATCTCAACCCCCTTTTTTTTTTTTTATTTCCGAGCTGCCTCGACTGTACGGGTGCCTACCTGGACTCTCCACTCTCTTGTAGTGATACGGGTTGATGCAGACCTCCTTCTGCTTGGAGCCAAACGGGTACTCGCACACCTCCAGCGGCTTGAGTTCATGGTGGGACTGCAGGTCGGGCCAGCGCCACACTCGGCAGTAGATGACGTGGGGCAGGCCCTTCCTGTGGGAGACCTGCAGCCGGCCGTCCAGCGAGCGGGGAATGGTGACACACTTGCTGGGCTGGCCGGGGCAGCTCAGCGCCTTCTCCAGGTCCTCCATGGCGCCCTTCTTCTTCTTCAGCTTCTTGACCAGCGCGTCCACGGCCTTCTCGGCCCATTTCTCCTCCTCGTCCCCTTGTTTCCAGCCGAGGAGACGCTTGACTGCCGGGCTCGTGAAGGAGAACAGGCTAGACATTGAGGTCATGCTGGAGTCGACAGAACCAGGGGGGAAAAGTCAGGCGCTGCCTGAGGCGGCCCGGGACGCTGCGGCGGCGGCGGAAGGGGGAGGGGTGGGGGGTTGGGGGTCGAAGATCGGCGATCTCCCACCGACACGGCGCGCGCAAAAAAAAACGGGCGGCCGAAGAGAGCCGACGAGTTGAGGTTGTGAGTTTTAGAGGCCGGCAGAGATGAGGGGTGGGGCAGGGGAGAGGAGAGGAGGCTTTAGCCTTGTCTGACCAAGGACAGGAAGCAGGGGAGGGAGGGGAGTCAGCAAGCAGGACGCAGCTGCTGCTGCTCAGGAAGGACCCTGCAGCAAACTGTCCGGACTCGGGTGCCCGACGCTGACAGAGGGAGGGGAGACGGGGACCTCCGTCCAACTGACGCGCTTGCAGCAGGGTCTCAGCGGTCCAGAGGGAACGACGCTTCGCCAGCTCCCTCCCAGAACCTCTGCGGGCTGACGTTCCCACTCTCAGATGCGAGTGTTGAGCTTCAGCAGCCTCCTGCAGAAGTGGAGAGACAAAAGATGTGTGTTTAGAAACTGAGAAACAAGTACAAGCTTGCATTCATCTTTTTAAAAGCTACTCTGCGCTTAAAAGTTTATTTTTTTGTGACTTCTGTTGGATCACAGGCAAAACATGGTTTGGGGAGGAAAATTCACACTGTAAGCAAGGTAACACTTGTTCAGCTTATGAATGAATACCGGTGGACTGGATTCTGCCAGTAGCAGGTCAAATATTCCTAATGCTGTGAGCTAAAGAGAGAAATCATCTGGTAGCGTCGCATGAACCATGACAAAAGGCAAGATTGCCATCAGCATCTACATCCTTAAAACATCATCATGCTCTCATTGTAACAAGACAGATTCAACATTCATTTGAAGTGATACAATAAAC
The DNA here is from genome assembly GCA_009823395.1 of Thamnaconus septentrionalis. Taxonomy (NCBI): domain Eukaryota; kingdom Metazoa; phylum Chordata; class Actinopteri; order Tetraodontiformes; family Monacanthidae; genus Thamnaconus; species Thamnaconus septentrionalis. The sequence goes on along the minus strand of CM020509.1, from coordinate 19,827,378 downwards.
TATTCTTAATGGTTTACATTCAAAACGATCTATTGTTTCAGCATTGCACAGACGCGCACCACCAGTTCCACCAATTAATAAAAATAAAGACTTTCAAACAAACAATGTAGTCTCAGAAAACACACATACACACATACACACACACACACACACAGCCTGTGACAGTGGCAGCTGTTGGGAGGTTTATGAAATAGTCCCGAGTCAGAAAGGATGTTACCACAAAGAGCTGCTTCCTCCCTCATCCCATCCCTGCCACGATCCCTCCCTTCCAGCACACAGCTGTTCAGCAGCACTGCGCCCACTTGCACCTCTCATTGTTCTACATTCACACTCTGTAAAAGCAGACGAGAAGCTCCTCAAGTATAACGTGCAAACACTTCTTCTTCTTCTGCCGCATTATCTGGAGTGTGCAAACACACGGCGGCAAAAAACAAACAAACAAATAAAATAAAATCACCTGACAAATACCCTCAGACTGTATGACACCACATGCCGGTGGTTGTTTCCACTGGGATCTGATTCAGCGAGACCTTGTAGATCAGCAGTGATTCATCAGGTCAGTTTGGACGGCGTGCGATGACTAGTGACGAGATAACAACAAAGGGACGTGCCCTATTTCCCTAGAATAGGCAGAAACTATTGTTGCCTGAATATGGCTCGGGGAAAAAAAAAAAAATCTGTCAGGGTGGATCTGTGTTTGAAACACTTCTGATTAATCAGATTATCAAGATTATGACCAGTTTTCACTTGACTGTTGTTGGATATGGATCAGCTCGAGGCCCCAGTTTGCTGCCTGCTCACAAATAACCGTGGGTCCTTTCTGAACTGTACGTTATTCACCACAAGCCATCAGTTGCAGCTCCTCAGGATTCCTGAGCAGATGGGTGGTTTATAATTAAAACAAAGACACGCACCTGCGTACTGATTGAACAATCCCCCTTATATGACAATGCTTAGAGTAATCGCAATGTGTCACAATTACGGAGGGTGCACAAATGTGTAAAACGTGAGGGCAGATACATGTCATGACATGAGGCAATCATGTGTGGGGGTCACTCCTTTTTATGGCTCAAAATGCATCTAATTAGTGGTAAATTTTCAGCGGACCGTTCGGAAATCAATTCGTCAAACATAATGACAATTCCCACCTCAATTAAAACTTATCAGACCACACATACAAAAGTTGAAGAACAGCTGAAATCATCTGCCAAGTCCCTTCATCGGCTTTAATTTCGCACTTTTCGCTCCTTAATTAATTTGGGGCTAACGCTCACAACGCCCCTGAATGTTAATTTCGTTTGTGAGGTAAGTGTATGAAGTATAGCGAGCAGACAATATGGAAGAGAGAGTGGTTGAGTGGTAAAGTTGAACACCCTCCACCCAGGGAGAGAGAGACGCGATCTGAGGACGCACAACAATCCGACACAAACACCCCCAAAACAGCGGTGGAAATTGTTCCAAATTGATCTCTAATCTAAGCAAACCGCACCCCGCCTAACCGTAAAGGATCTTTTTATTCCACGTTTCTGGGCGTAGTATGCAGCAATCAAGTTGTGGGACATCGAAATGGTGCTAACTCTGCTAACTAGCTTCGACAACGCTACCGACCAAATTTTTTTTTTTTTTTTTTGCTAAAAAGTTAGCTTGAGTCAAACACTTCATAACACCTCTTAACTCGGTTCTGAAAAGTTACTTTTACGACCAGCAGTTCGACGGGACGTGGTTTTTAATGGTAGAGTACGACGATGTGCGCCGTCTTATATATATATTTTTTAACCGCTTTAGTCGTTAAGCCCAAAAATTATTTCACGTTCCTCCATTCCAGAAACTTTTTTTTGAACTTCACACAGCCGCCGAGCCTGAGCTAATGCTAACAGTTAGCCGCAGCCCTCCGAGGGAAAGTGCTTAGGCGATGCCTCTGCCTGCCCTGCGCTCTCTTCCTCTGATGCATGTAGCTCACTGGATCCCGCTTCTATCCCCTTTTAAACACAACGAAACAACCAAGCCTTGGGTCACATACCTCTTGACAGCGCACACCGACGGCAGCCGTGTCTCGCCCCGAAACGTTTCAGCGACCATTCATACTTTTCCGCAAATATTTCCTCGCGTTTCCCCAATACTTCTTCTCACTCCCCGTCAGCCCCGTACCATGTCCTCCAGACCTCCGAGGCAAAGTGCATATCACTCCGCGTTCCAGACAAACTAGTGCACGCTCTAATAAGAGGCGCTGCGGAGACTTTGGGCTGTAAATTATAAAATCCCCCCCTCCCAAAAAAAAACAAAAAAAAAAAACTTTGCCCGTAAGAAAACTGTCACGACGACTAATATGTACGAGCAATTTATTTTGTGGACTCAACCAAAGCACTCATTGCTCACTTTACCCCGCGTACGAAATTAATAACATTTACCAGTAAAGTATCGTTTCGAACACTTTGCGTGTTATAAGAAACGTCTCTGACAGCTGAATATATAATCATCAGACCAAAGAGGAGAAAACTCGGTACTTTTTTTTTTTTTTTTTAAGCTGTTTGTGGTGGTGAGTATGAATTCGGGTCTTCCTCGGTGGTCGTGCTTCGGCTCTGGAACGTCTCACAAGTAAGTTGCTGGCTCCACTAAGTCTGGACCGGTGTTGCATTGAAATCTGTGACCGCTCCGAACATTGTGACTATAGGGGGCGCTGTTGCACAAGTATTATTATTTCCCCTCCCCACCTCCTTCCCTCATTTATTGACGTTGACCTAAAGGAAGAGCGTGAATACATTGTGTTCAGTATATTAAACCAATAAACGTTGTGCTTTTATTACATAAACCGTTTTTTTTTTTTGAATGAGTTGACTTGTCCAGATGGATTAACATTACATGATGTCATATTTTTGAGAAACTGCCTCGTTAATTTGAACCATAACTGCAAAACAATAATGTGAATCAAAATGAGGAAAACCAACTAATGCGGTTGTTACTCGATTCATTTGTGACAGCAGCCGTCTACCAACTTGAATTGGTTTCACTTCTCAAGTAGCCTCAAGAAAATGTATGTCTTAATCTTGGGATAACAATTAACAAAAATCTATTTTGAGAGGCTCTACGGCAGGGGTCACCAACGTGGTGCCCGCGGGCACCAGGTAGCCCCCGAGGACCTCATGAGTAGCCCGCAGACCCGTTCCGAAAATTGCACAGCTCGTTGAGCGTCGACTAAAATTCAATTTTATCCAACCTTGTTAAGTAATTTTTGATAATTATTGAGAACTCATGAGCCTGATAAGTGTCTTCACATTGATAAATGTCATTAACAATAATATATAACTCAGAGTTTGTTATTTGCCATTGCATCCTTGGATTAAATGTCGACCCTGGTTGGAATTTAACTGTATTTACAATTTAACAACTGTAAGTGGTTGAAATTGGGAAGTTTTGTGAAAACACACAACTGTAAGCTGATCGTCATGATGCCCATCAATTCCAAAGCATATTCAATACATTGTTTCAGGTTACAGTTTTTTAATTTTATTTTCCATAAAAGTACAGTGATTTATCAGAGATCCCATGATTAAAGAGAGACAGTTTCAAAAAAGTGCTAAAAACAAAGCTAACTCTAGATCCCACGCTGTGCAAATCAAAGCCTCGGTTCTCCTTCACCCCTCTCCTCCTGTCGTCATCTGGACGCTGTCTAATTGTACCGTGTGATCCAGTTCAGTGGTGTTTCTGTTTGTTTTGTTTTTTTTCTGTACAAAGATGCTTACAGTGAAAGAAAAACACAGAGCGCAGTGCAACGGTGAACTATACTTTGGGATTAACAACAGCTGTGTAACCCTGCTCGAGCAAACAAAGATGGACATGAAGACGCATGGGGAAAAAAAACAAAAAAAAACAGCACCGGATCAATTTTGGTGGTTTTTGGTGGACTGAGATTACGCCACAAAGACATGACTGATGCATGAATGTTTGGTTGTGTGTGTGTGTGTGTGTGTGTGTGTGTGTGTGTGTGTGTGTGTGTGTGTGTAGCACATGTTGCAGCAGCCCAATCAGGATGGCTAAATGCTCTCAAATTGAGATGGCGATGTCTGAAATTTGTACCGGATTTGATACAAGGCATTTCAACAGAGGCACGTGATCTTAGCAGAGATGTCCAGAAGCAGCTTTTTGGATTTCATTCCCCCTCAGTGGGGATTTTCTTCACACGTCTGTATCACACAGCAGCCAGGTTCGAAACAATCAACCTGTGTGCACAGCGTCCTGATGTGAGGAGCATTTATTTCCCCAGACTGTGCTTAGAATTTTATCAACCATATTGTGTGTGTGTGTGTGTGTGTTATTCAAACTGCATCCATGCATCTAGACACTGAAGCCTTTAAGAATTACATTAATTATTTTGAAAAAAGATAATGCACTGCTGGTCTTCTTAATGAAAACAGAACAGTGAGAGTGTGTCATCTATATTGTAGGTGGATAGAGCGTTTGATCAAATGGGGGAAAAAAAATAATCAATTGATGATCTAATAAAACAGGTGAGATGCCACAGGCAGTCCCGACTGGTTCCCGACCAACATCAAACAGGTACAGTGGAAGCCCACTTCTGACTGGAGCAACGAGTGAGTGAAGCCTCCTTAGAACCAGAGGACATTCAGCAGGGGAAGCCTTGGTGCCTCAAACTCAGCACACGCACAGGCAAAAAAAAAAAAAATATTTAAATTACTGTCAGTCGGGCTGATGCAGTGCAGACAGACAAAGATGAAGAAAGATAACTCAATTTGATCGGATCCCAGCACAGAGACGAGCGTGAATCTGTGTTTTTTCAGAGCAGCGACATCCTTCAGACTCAAACAGACTCCGACGCTGCTGCTGCTGCTGCTGCTGCTGCGTCTCGCAGAGGTCAAAACCACCCTTATACCTCTAAACTCTGCCTCCGCAGCAGGTTTTCTTTTTTTTAAAAGTCCAACAAACAACATAATAATATAGACAAAAAAAAAAAAATCCACACCCTCTGCTGGTGGAGTCTCAGGCAAAAGAAACAAACAGCAACTGAGCATCCAATAGACTGGAGGCAGAGAGAATCCTAACAGCAGCGTCTGGGTTTGTCTGAGAGAGCACTTCAAACTGAGGAATTCAAACTTTCAGAACCAAACATTTGTTTTTGTTTTTTTCGTTTGCATCATGCAGTAACTTCATAAGACTGAGGGGGGCAGAGCAGAGACACAGCAATCTGCTAACTGGCTGAGGAAATGCACATTCTTTTGTTTGTTTGCAGCAAACATGCAAAACACAGTGACACAGAAACGGACACCGCGTCCAGCTGCTCCCTGATGACACATGTGGTCCATCGTTATATACCAGAATACCTGTAGACTGCAAAAAAAAAAAGATATGAAGGCGCTCATGGATGAATTTGTCCAACAGTAGGAGACAATGAGGAGTTGTTTTTTTGTACAATGCATCAGATGGTCGGCTGTTTTGGCAAATGAAGGCACTGAAAACATGAGTATTGAGAGTTATGTGACACGTTCCAACCACCAAGTTTCATCATATTACATCACATGAAAGGAAAGTGAGTAGATTGGTTTTTTATGATTGTTATTTTCCAAAATAGCTGGTGAGCCTGGAATGAGGAGGACGTTGACGGTCGGTCCGACTTCTTCTCCTTCTTCTTCTCCTTCTTCTTCCTCTTCTTTGGTGGCGGACACTATCTGTCCTGGGTGTCCAGCCTGAGGCTGCAGTCCGAGGAGTTCTCAGTGGGCGTGTCCAGGACGGGGTTGACGAAGCCCTCGAACTCGGCGCCGTCCGCGCCGTCCTCCGGGTGGGTACTCACAACAAAGTCGTTCTCCCACTCCAGGGCGTTGGAGTCCTCGGAGGCCGAGGGGGGTCCGCTGGCCACCAGCTTGCTGCCGGGCCGCAGCGCCGCCCGCAGGATGTCCTCCTCCGTCCGAGACCGCTCCCACGGCGGCAGCGCTCGGTTGATTCCTGGGAGAAGGAGCGAGTGCGGTACTGTTTCTTATTCTGCGTTCCACTGTTTGCAACTAATTCTCTTCTATTATATTGTATCGTCTTCGAACACCCTTATCTGTACATGCTATTTTTTAATCTTTTGGCAAACTTTTGTTTTTTACTTCAGTAGAACTTATGAGCCACTTTTTTTTTTTTATAAATCCTTTTTTACACTTTGTTTATTCCCCGTTATGCACAACCACGCCACCTTTGCATAAACATTCCACTGCCATGTGACGTGATGTGACAAATAAAAAATTTGAATCTTAGTAGCAGGAGTGAAAAAACAAACAAACAAGCAAACTGTCAGTTTTGGTTTTACATTCAGAACTTTGTTTCTTGTGAAGTCAACTGTTTTTATATTTTATAGAGGCGAATAAAGACAAGTAGCTCTCATGCATCAGTGTAGCAGAGACACTCTTGCAGTCTTTGGCTTTTATCATATTATCTATTTATCAAGGCAGTTCTCGGCCAGTGACCGAGAGTGTTTAAATCCACGTGGACTCGCTCTGCAGTGTTACAAGAGAATGAACAGGAAGTGTTTGAAATAATATGACTAATTCAGAAAGAGTCGGGTGTTTGCAGCGAGTTAAATTCGATTTTTAGATTTGCTAGTTTTTTAACATCTTACCTTTTTGACCTTTGGCGTCGTCTTTTTTTTTTTTTTGAATGAGAGTGTTTGCTAAATAATTTAACTTTTAGTGAGGTTGAGATGAATTATACCGGCCACTTTTATTCAAACTACCTTCCTCGTCCTCCCACTCCAGGTCCAGCGAGGTCCCGTCGTCGTTGGTGGAGCGGGTCTTGGTGGTGAAGTCCCAGCTGCACTCGGTGTTGGGAGTCACCACGTTGGTGTCAGACGGCAGTCCTGGAGACAGAGGGGTGTTGGTGGTGTTGTTTTTTTTTGGTTTGTCAATGAATCCCCGTACGTGCCGGTGTCCAGTCTTGCTCGTTCACTTACTGTTGCTCCTGAAAGCCTCCGACTGGGCTTTTACATTCTGGAGATAGGTGTCAAAGTCCTCCCCTGGGGCGGGTCTGGAACCAAGAGGCAGAACTGAGAGCCCGACTCCTCGCACAACCCACCGCTGTTCCCCCCTCAGGCTGAGAACGTGCTGAGCTTTGCGTGGCACGGTGAGTCAATCGGACGTTCTCCAGCAGATTTTGGTAGTGTAATATTAGCTTAGCAGATTTCAGTATTAAAGGTCCAGCGTGTAAAATATTTAACTAAGCCCGTCTGACAACACGTTTCATATTTAGGCCACTGCCAGCAGTGCCAGGTGGGCTACCTTAAAAAAATGTCAGCCAACTAGGAGCAAGACCCTTATTGATCTCTGTATATTCTCATATATATGAGGACTGTTCTAAGGGTAGGATGACTTTTATTAATTCATGTATTTATGAGCAGTATGTTAAGCTTTTACCAATACAAAAACGATCAACCAAGCCAAATTTTACACACTGGCAAATTTGAAAACTAACGTCTTGCTTTTTTTCCTGAGTAAACAAGAAAATTGGAACTCATCAAAATTCTATTAAATTAGGACATACAAAAAATATATAAAACAACCTTTACTTTAACAACTTTTTTATATTTTTATATTCCAGCTTCAGGAAAATATGATGGAAAAAGTGCAAAAAGTTCCTAGCAGAAGCACGCAATGGCAATTTCTCACAGACAATTTACAGAAAACAAGTGCTACCAGCAGCTGCGGTAAAGAACAGAGTCGTGCCTGTATTCAGGCCGTCACAGCCGAACGCAGATAATCTAAACGACACAGTTAGCTAAACATCGGCCAGCGGGCATTATCTGCCAATTAAGATCAACGGCGGTGCTTGTTCAGTGGACCGACTCACTTTCTGGGCTGACTTTCACCCCCGGAGCCGTCGGCTCGGCCGCGCTTCCTCTGGGCAGACAGCTGCAAAACGGCAAAAACACGCATCGTCATTTTCCTGCGGTTCGCACAACACACTTGGACAGCGTCATCGAACGAAACAACAGCTCGAGTGTTGCCGAGTAAACATGTGGGCAAAGGACGGAAGAAATCAGCGGCAGAGACGCCGAGAGGTTTTTTGAGAGAAGCAACAGTTTCTAGTTTGGATATAAAAATAAAAGACTCCCTGGAGCAGTGCTGGGAAATTTATTTAGGCCAGAAAAACACCCATTCTCAGATCTTTGTTATTTATCTCCGAGGTCTCATGATGATACAGCACTATTTTTATGTGTGTATATATATATATATATGTATTAATGCATAGTTTTTATTATTTCCTGTATCACTTTGGATGGTAACCGTTTTTACTGTTGAGTCTCCTTTGATGTTTTATTATCGTGCCTGTTAGAGATTTTCTCATTATTATTTATACTCTACATTCATAATACTCTGTACACTGTACATTATTTTTATCTCTTATATTATTTTTCTCATTATTATCATCACTTTGTGTCAAAGTTTAGACGTAACATTTTACCCTTTTGGAAATATGACTGGAATGCTAATCCCTGGGTTTATTCAACTGAATGTAACATTAGTGACAATGCTAAAAAAACAATACAAAAAAAAAAAGAACAATAAAACAATGAAACAAAAAAACATGTGACTGGGTTGCAAAAACAAAAACTGACAGGAAAGAATAAAAAAAAAAAAAAAGGTGATGAGCTGAAGTGATGGGCGGCCTCTGTGCACAGGCGGCAGGTCAGAGGAGAAGTTGTTTTTTTATTCGGGGCAGTCGGAACAAACGCGCTGAAGGGAGCGCTCAGTTTGCCGCCTCACCTCCTTCAGTTTGCGTTCACGTGCCAGCCTGGCGGCCTCGCGCTGGGCCGCATTTCTAGCCTCCTCTTCTAGCCTCAACTTCTCCTCTTGTGCCTCTAACTGAAGCGGGGTGGTGAGGAGCCAGGGGGGCCAAAACCAAACAAACACAAAGACACAGAACACAAAATTACAGAACAGAAGAGACCAAATGTGTCAAAATAAAGAAAGAAATACATAAAAAAAAAAAAACAAAAAAACAATACCGAAAGAAAAACAAGAAACAAAATGTAAAAACAAACGGAAACACAGAGGCAACGCGGCAGAGCGAGACAAAGTTCAATTTAAACGGTTCTCACCTCCACCTGGAGCTGCTGGTCGATCAACCTCTGCTTGTCGGAGAGGGCGGTGTAGTGGCGCTCCTTCAGGTGGCTGATCTCATCTTCACTGATTGGCCTGAGGCAGGACGACACACATTAGAATCCTCAGCGCTGCCTGCTTTCTTCTGTTTAGTTTCAATGTTTTATTATTATCATTATTATTATTATTATTATTATTATTATTATTATTACTACGAATACACAGTGGGTGGCTTGAATATTTATGTAGTGAAACAATGCAACAATTCAATGAAAATATGTAATATATATATAAATATATCATAAGTGTGTCAATTTATTAAATGTATTAAATGTTAACTGTTTAATGTAAACAGTGTATAGTAATCACAGTGATGAAGGATCGTCGACATCAGCGGTTCTCAACTGATTCTGAGTCTCAGGACCCACATTTATTTCCTTATCTTGAAGCTGCGACCTAAATTTATTTAAAAATTGAACCTAAATCTAACACTGGAGCCCTTCTATCAAGTCTAGTAAAACAAACTATTGAAATTACTGAATTGAATTGTGCTGTCATGCAAAAATAATTGACCAACATTTTCTCTATTAACATATATCTTTTGACTGGCCACAAAGCGGGTCGCACGCCACCAGTTGAGAAACGCCGATCTAAAGATGGCATCTCTTTTTAGGCCCAACCAATCCGGCCCTTTGGAAGAGGAGCCGGCTCTCTTACCTGGGACACGGCTGGGGGCTCTCAGCCTGCAAACAAGCAAATGCACATGTGAGCACACGGCAACACGACCCGGACCCCCCCTCCCCCCACGCTGCGCTGCTCCCGCCCGGGCAGTAATCTAGTTAGGTCCCGACTGCCGCTTCACAGCGATGGGTTGCACCGCGGTGCTTCTGCCCATCACTGGATAATGGCTGTCTTGATAAAAGCCAGCGGGTGAAAAGCATCCTGGGAGCAGCAGCAGAGTAATGCTTCATTCCATAAGACCACACGGACTATTATTAAGCACTTACTCATTCCAGTGTGACGACTCACAACGTAAAAGCGCGCTGCAGTGGGAGGTAAAAACTGTGCACGACAGTTGCAGCAATGCTGATCAGACTCACCTCATCGCTCTCCACCAGGTTCTCAAACTGTAAAAACCAAAGGCCAGAGTTGTGTCAATGACATCGTACAGAGGAAATGCTGAAAACAGCTGTGACTGTTCGGGCTCCTACCTCTATCGTGTAATGTTCCCCTACTGTGGTGCTTCTGAAGTATTTTGACCTGAGGAGATAATTCAAATGGAGACGGCACATGATAATCTGGGCTAGTGAGAAAAGCGCACCTTTCATAAATGAAACCACTTGATTGCCTTTTTTTTGTTTATTGTTTTTTTTAATGTGTTGAATTTAACACTATACATTTCAATTAAGATGAATTTAAAACACATGAATTCAGACTTCAATACAGACAAAAACACAAATGTGAACACAAAGACTGAAAGTCTCAGACAAAATGAAATCTTGAATTAATTGAGTTCATTTGGTCTTCTTTGTATAATATGGAAACGATTAATGTATATAGACTTGACACCAGTGAAAGATGTCACATCATGTGACACTGAGGAAGACTGCAGTCCTAGTCCAAACATAGATTCATCATTTACATAAAAATCAAATCTTGAGATACATGTAAGTGGAAGCGGGATCAGGTTAGCTGCAGTTGGCTCGTTCCATTTTGGATTTATTTAATCTGTTCTGAATGAGCATTTTTACATATGGATGTAACTACTTTTTTTCCTTTCCATCTAACTGAATTATAGGACAATAGGGGTTACGCTCAGTGTGTCCGGCCACCACCTCACCTGAGACCATCCCCGCTTTAACACTGATTATAATAACCTGATTATAAATACACACACACACACACACACACATTTGTTTGTTTGTATATATAAACACACACACACACACATATATATATATATAACTATATATGTATAATAGTATATGTATAATAATATTATATATATATATGTATATATATATTATATATATTGCATATATATAATATTATATGCGTATACGCGTATATATTTATTGTCTGTGCTCGGTAACAAAGCGGGGAGGTAGCCTGACATGGATTATTTATGGGAACTTTGGGTGACGTGCCCCACAGAGTGACGCAAGACAGGGAAAACCCACAGTGTGCGCACGAGGATGTGAGATCCAGGAAGCCGATGCGAGCTAAGAGCTACGAGCTCCAAACATTTCAAAGGATCCAAGATTCTTCAGTCAACCGAACAGGTGTGTTGATATTTATTAATACGACTTCGTGTCGGATTGGATCTGAGATCGGAGTCCAATGTTGTGATAGGGTGTGGACCAGCGGTATCAACAAAAAAAAAAAGTTACACGCATTAATGTTAAACACTAAGAATACACACTGCTGATCCCCATCAGCTGAGCACCTGACAGACAGACAGACACACACACACAGAGAGAGAGAGAGCCCGGTCCGGTGATGCTCTTCTTGCTAGTTAGCTGGCCGAGCTCCCGCTGCGGTTCACTCACCCGCCTCCTCTCTGGATCCGGTTGACTTCCCTCCTGAAGAGGCCGACACAGAAAGCCCAGCAGTTACCCATGGCATTGTCAGATATCCCCCCCTCAACCAAGCCCCCCGACAGCCACTGGTGCTCCGGTGAAGCTATCTACATCTCTCCCCGGTCCAGCGCCAGTCCTGCTCCTGGTCAGTCCAGCCGCCAGCCTCCCTGGCTGCCACTTCCGCTTTTTTTTCTTTCTTCTTCGGCGGCCAGTGAGGCGGCGAGCACTGGTGCTCGGCATCGCCATCTACCGTCGCTTCGTTGCATAGCAAATTCAAAGGGATGTGAAATTCGTCAGTCAGTTTTTTTCCCCCCCTGTACTGAACAGTCAGCTGGCCCTAGAGACAGCTGGGAGAAACTCCAGCATTCCTGGGACCTTGAGCGATTAGAGGATTAGAAGGATTTCTTAAAAAATAATAGAATATGAACAGAACAAGTGTGGATAAGAGTATGTTGCCAGAAGCATTTTTTTTTTTACAACTTCAGAGACTAAATAAAAGCAATGGTTACTGTGTGTATGTATTAAAATAGATGCTTGTCAATCACAAAAATATTTTTTTTTGCACTTGTGACGGCTACATAGGAGAGAACAGATAAAAAAATCTCTCATGCACCATCAATTGACTATGCTGGAATGAGATTTGTTGGGGTTGCAATGCTGTGGTCATCCTCCAATGAGAAAGCTTTTGAGAAAGTATTGATGTAAAAAAAAAAAAAAAAAAAGACAAACATTTCAGAAATCTTGTTTCCCTTTATTTTGTAAAGCACTACAGAACTGAAATGGTCGAGGACAATCAAACATTTAACCGCTACAATCAGAAATTCCTGTGGAGCTACTTGACTAATGCAAGTAATCTTTGAGTGCATGCCAGAATGTCTATTTGAAAAGCTTAAAAATTAGTTTGTGGAAAATGCTGAAAGCAGCTATACATATGATAGCATTTCAAACAACCGAGCAGGACATAAATACTGATTGCAATCAGATTTATTGAACTAGTTGCTGTTTTTTTTGTTAAAAAAGAGATTTAGAAAAGGAAGACAATCGACCTATTTCTGATTTACTCCACGTCATCAGAGACGTAGAGGTAGGCATGGATCTCATCTTCGAAAGCGTTGGTGTCCATGCTGCTGACTTTGCTGACTTTCTTACAAAACGGTCGGGATCTGGCCATGAGTTTCCTGCCAGTCTGGAAGAAAAGAGCCCGAAGGGAAATCATTACTCATGGGTCAGTTTGCTGCTCCACCCTCTTTTTTTTTTTTTTATAAATATAAAAAGACTTTGCAGTTCGTGTTTGCCTTGAAAATCTGCACAGCTTTATCAGGACTTAAGTAGCCCTGTTTTTCAGCCGATTTGACTTCAATCAACTTAGCAGAAGATGCACTCCAATCAAATCGAGTTGACAGTGCGGCGTAATTTAAAAATGCTTAAATTTACAACCAAATTTGCTGTGATGCCAGCTCAGAGAGAGAGAGAGAGAGAGAGAGAGAGAGAGAGAGAGAGAGAGAGACCTACCATTTTCTTGCAGTCAGCGAGCGATCTCTCCAAATACCTCTTCAGCTTCTCCTCCTGCTTCAGCCGCTGCTCTCGCAGGTTCTCCTCTCGCTGCCTGCGACGGACACACAGGAGGGTTAAAACCACAACGTCGAGGTGAATCTTCCATCCCTTTCGCAGGAACCCAGAAATCCATCGGACCTGGTCCTCCTCTCCCTGTCCATGATCTTCTTCAGCATCTTCAGACTCTCCTCGGGCATGCTCTCCAGGCCCTGCAGCACCGTCGACATGCAGTTCTCGATGGTCGCCAGCTTCTCCAGGGTGGTTTGATTGCTCGACCTGTCCTCCACGAGGCAGCGCTGCACCTCCACCACCTTCGCGTCCAGATTTTCCAACATTGAATCCTGCGGGACAAAGAGGGAAGAGAGACGGAGCTGAGTCGTCTCAATCCGCTTCAAAGAGCAGCCATTCAAGTTTTTCTCTCTCACGTCGGCGCAAAACGAAAATAAAATAAATAGTGTAACGTTGCAATTTGAAATATATATAAAAAAAAAGCATCAGGCATTCATTGCTGCCCTACCTGGTCTTCTGTGTTGAGCGAGCTGAGGAACTGGACCTTCTGTTTGAGCTTGGCGCCTCGTGCCTTCTCCTTCTCTATCTTGGTTTCCATGTCGCTGATCTGTATTTTCAGCGGCTCCGCATCCTTCTCACTTCGCCCGGACGGGTGTCAGGAGTGCATCGGCGTGGGGAAGAGGAACAGAACGAGGAAAGTAACAGACAGACAGGTCAACGTCAGGAAGGCATAAAATGGTTTTCCCAAGTTTCCATGTGACGCAGAGCAAAGGGGGTTAGTAAGACACTGCGTGAGGTCCTGAGAAAAGACAGAAAAGAGCACCGTCTTGTTTCATTAAATGCTAAAGTTCTCGCTCACATGTTTTGCCTGGTGGCCACGATGGACTGCTGCAGGTCCTTCAGTGTGTCCTCCACCCTGGTGGAGATGTGATACAGCGACAGGTTTTGCTCCGTCAGCTCCGTCACCAGGTCCAGCAGCTGCTGGGGGTCCGTGAAGTACAGCTCCGGTTCTTCCTGCGAGAGGGAGGGGTGGGAGAAATGATGATGAATGATTGATGAGTAATGATGATTATGATGCCCCAAAAAAATGCTGCGTTCTTGGTTCAGGGAGAACTGACCTCAATTTCTAAGTCATCGTGCTTCGATTTGTTTCTAGAGCGTCAGAGAGGAGTTGTTGAGAAAAAAATTAGATGAAATCAAATTATTTACAAGCCATGGTACATATATGGGTTAAGAAGTCCTTACAGTCTTATTTTGCATGAGTTTACCTATTCTTTCTGGTTCTAAAAGCTTAAAGGGATAATTCAACATTTTTGGAAAATTACCCTATTGCCATAATACCTAAAGTCACATGACTTGGTACTTGTCCTTGGATCATCAGTGGCTTAAAAACCCATAAAATACACAATCCAACAACCCCCAAAACCTTAAAAAACACAATGCACCTACTGACATGACTGCAATGAGCAGGATTTATGGCAACAGGTGAATTTGCAAAAATGTTGAACTATGCCTTAAGACAGGGGTCGGGAACCTTTTCTGGCTAAGAGAGCCAAAAAAAATCTAATATTTTTAAGAATTATTTCCGTGAGAACCATCCAATATTTATTATTTTTAATTAGCAACTCTTAATACAGAGATTTCGCCAAACTGGGGTCTGAAGGAAGCACTGTGGCCGTTTCCACGTCTAACCTCCGCGCCTCTTCTCTCATCTCCCTTTTCCACTGTGTCTTTGTCCGCGGCGTGCGTGGGGCAACCATCCTGGCATCAAGATTGCCACACGAGTTTCAGAACTATCTGTCAAAGCAAATATTATATATATATATATACACATCTTCTTCGGCAAAAGGGTTTCGCTGTATAAATCAGCTTGCTAACTTTCTGATTAAACGGCGGGAAGTTATGCTTCAACCTCACAATGATTCGTGTAGGCTACCGCATTTAATCCAATAAAAATAGAGGAGTCAAACCCTCCCATATACTGAAGCACAGATGTGATAGGCTCCAGCAGCGCAACCCTGAACATTTGCGGTAAAAAAAAAATATTGTAGCCTATAAAATGCACAAGGATTTTTTGGGAAGATTATTTTTAACACTGTGCTTTTTGTAATGTTTTACTTGAAAATCAGCGGAATTATTCATTACTTGTGTTAAGAAAGGTCAGCTAAGATTTTTCTGTGAGCCAGGATGCCGTCATCAAAAGAGCCACATCTGGCTCGCGAGCCATAGGTTCGCGACCCCTGCCTTGAGACGATGTTGGAGATGACCCATTGATGAACTCACTCTGCATCACTTGGTGCTGACGAAGGTTGGGCATCTTTGTCGGACTGCTGCTCCTCCCCTGCAGCAGGATCCTCTCCGCTCTCATCTGAACATCACACCCTTTACCGTCAGTCCGGTGTGACTCAACAACTTCTCAACGTTTGCCACCCAAAATGTCCAAAACTGATCTGCAGGATCGACACCGTGGTGTTTCTGGAAGGACGCGATTACCTCGCTTTGTCTTGCTCTCCTGCCACTCCAGAGGAGACAGCTTGAACAGGAGCTTCTGGATCTTCTTGTAGTCCCTCAAGCTCTCCTCATACCTCTCCAACTCACTGCGATGAAGACATATAAAGACTTCTTATGATATTCACGTGGAGGGAGAAGAAAGTAGTAGACATGGGTGGAGTGTGTTCGCACTACCTCTCCACAACCTGGATTTCAGAAGTCAGTTTCTTGATCTCAGCGTTCTTCTGCTGTTTGGCTTTGGCTTCCTGTTCAAAACTGGCAAACGAAACAAGTTGCAGTGACGACCGGGCGTTGGCAATATCAATCACTTTTTTGTTCTCTGTTCAGTTCTGTGGATTAGAACGGCGGCTTACAATGCCTTGGCCTCCACAGACTTCTTCTCGTTCTCCTTGAGAAATTCCTCGAAGATGGTGTTCTCCCTCTCCAGGGTCTTTTGCAGCTGTTTCAGATGGAGCTCCTCACTTTCGATTGTCTCGTTTGTGGTCTGAATCTCGTTTTTCTTCGACAGCAGGTACAACTGTGGCAGAGAGAAAAACAGGAAACAGTCTGTTGTGAGGTCCTACTTCTAGCATCATGTCTTGTCCATTTTCCACACTGTCAGAATTCTTCATTTTTTTCATTTTATTTTAGAAATTTACCTCCAATAATGCTTTCTGTCGTTCCATGACGATCAGGTCATACTTGCTGTCGTGGGACATGTTTGCTGCGGACAGATGAGAGTAGAAGGAGAGAAGTTTTCACGCACTGCACATAACACGGAGGCTTTTACAGGAGATGACCACCAACCTGCTGTTGGAGCTCCCAAGGAGCTGACCTCCTGCTGCTGCTGCTGCTGCTTCTGTCTACAACCACAAGGTGATCATTGATTATAGCTGGAGATGTAGCTGCACTTCTGGAGTTTTGCACAGGAAGTTTTAATAAACATGGTTTAACATTAAACACATTTAATTGTGTAAAATGTACATGTTATTTTTCACACGTATGTATAAATTGAATATTTTCCATATTTTCATCATGTGAGACTGTGGGAGCTTTTAGCCCAAGAGTGGCATTACCGCCACCCACACTGCTTCGCTCAATCTCTGAATTCTGACTTTAACTCGTACTTTAATCTTAGAATGTTGCTTAAAATGACCAATATTTCTTATTGAAAGGAAAATGTCAAAATTATATCATTTTTGGAGACAAATCAGATGATGTTTTTCTGAAGAGTTCAAGGAAAACTTTTCAAGAAAAACATTCTAAGGAAAATAAGAAACTGAAATTCTCTTAGGTTAGGGGTCACCAACGTGGTGCCCGCGGGCACCAGGTAGCCCCAAGGACCTCATGAGTAGCCCGCAGACCCGTCTAAAATTCAATTTTATCCAACCTTGTTAAGTCATTTTTGATAAGTATTGAGAACTCGTGAGCTTGATAAGTGTCTTCACATAGATGAGTATCATTAATAATGATATATAACTCAGAGTTTGTTCTCGGGACCCATGAAGGAGCTCTCAGTGCCAAAAAGGTTGGTGACCCCTGCCTTAGGACGTTCTAATTGTTTTCTGGAAAGAGACAGAGAAAGAAAAACACTTAATTGGATTTCTCCATAGTTCAAGAAATTTAGTTTGAAGTCTCTCCCAACCTATAGATTCATCCTGCACCACCGGATAGTAAAATATGATTACTGTACACTTTACTGTGTTGCGTTAGCCCCTGAAAAAGAAGCAGCGTTACACCTGCGCCTGTTTTACTTTTTTATTTTTATTTTTTATTAATTCTTTTAACAAAATTGTTTGAACTGTTAGGCATTAACCAGGGGGCTAAATAAATAAATAAATAAATAAATAAATAAATAAATAAATAAATACTCTCTAAAAATGCTGTTCCCGCAGGCTAGCTAACACTCAGCAGATTGACCAACTTCTAACGTTGATCAAACTCGACACGACTCCGCATCATTGTTTAGGACGAGAAAAAGCGAGAAATTATTCAGGAGCGAACTACACCTGCTGTTTCCTCGATGTTGAATAAGAATCCACACGAACTGTGGCCTCCCAACTTCTCGCTGGAAAGCTTCTGCAAGTTTGCTGTTTCCATAGCAACCGTTGCGTTGGTCCTGGCGTATTACGTACTTTTTTTTTTTTAAAAATACATATTTTCTATTATTACATTTGATTATATGCCTCATATTAAAGCTCGTTTGGCCCATTTTGTTTCTTGGATTAGCTATGTTTATTATTAAATCAAACTGAAGTCCAGTTTTATGAGAGAAAAAAAACCTCATTCACAGCAAACAACGCGGTTACACTTCGTCAATTTGTCATTATAGAAATGTTTTTAATGGTCGCGGAAAGAAAACTTTCATTTTTTTATTTTATTTTTTTTGAAACAAGTTGTTTTCACGCTCTTTCGCTATAGTTCATCGAGGGCCTGCCGGTGTACTTCATAATACTTTGTCTGAACTACCACTAGATGGCAGTGGTACACCGCTCAATCAAACCAGATTCAAGTCTTGGCCAAGTTCTGGCACAGTCTCAGGATGCCAGTGAAAACAGGAATTCAAAGGCAATAAATAATCTTTAACTAGGACTGAACATGACATTTCTGACGTGTTCAAGTACCTCCTGACACCTCAGCGAAGCTCTTCAGTCTACTGAGCGTGCAGCAATAAATACTGCTGTATACTTGGAAGCCCAATACTGTACATTCCCTCCCCCGCATTCACACATGACCCTGCACATCTCAGCCTGGCAACAACAGCCCACACACTACACTTGCTCGTAGGAAATCCCGGCGTCAGGTTGTCGGGTGAAGGCGATGAAAACACTCAAACACACACACACACACACACACACACACACACACACACACACACACACACACACACACGACGACTGGCAGAGGAGGGCACTTTGTGTGGGAACGGGAGTCGTGCGTTGAAAGGACATGTCTAATGCCTGCCAGGGGTGGAAATAAGACCTTGCTCAAATAAAATAAATAAAATAAAATCTGTTTTACTTCCCATTGTGCTTCTGACTCACGCGGTGGGCAACCCTGCCTGCTGCTGCTGCTGCTGCTGCTGCTTCCTCGCTGATGCACCGGTTGCTTCAGCATTACCAATCGCCTCCCCCTGCTCTGCCATGTTGCTCAAAGACAGTGGATATATTTTACATAAGATGTTAATATATGGTGTTTTTTTTTGTATGATATGATCACTAACCACCCTCCCCGCCTTCTGCCAGTAACAATGAACTCCAACTCAATCTTGCACCAACACAAACATTTCTACGTGTTTTTAATTGTACCATATATTATGAACTAATTGGTACAATTTCCTGAAAGCACTCCGTGGCTCAGTTCATCCCACAGACTCGTGCACTCGCGTCCAGAGGCACAGTGCGATGACGCTGCTGCAGGCCACAGAACTCCAGGAGGGCTACAGGCATCGTTTTTAATCGCGCATCAGACGAGTCATTAGGATGCCAGTGAAATATTTGAATGTATCTAATTGGATAGATTGCCCGTTATTATCCAGATGTTCAAGCATAAACAGGGCAGCAGTTGCAGTGAGGTGAGGAGATTGACTCTCACTCTATGTCAAGTTCTAAATTCTGATGGTTGGGGCAAAGTTTCCCTAGAGAAGACTGCCTGCATTGTGGATCTATGTAGTGCGACTTAATTCCAGTCAAGGCAACAGACACGACTTGCAAAGGTCTTAAAAATGGTGGAAGGGAACAGGGCAAACATCCTGTTGCTTCATAACAGGCCAGTTCAGATTCTTTTCCTGCTGGCAGTGTAGGTGTTAAAGCAAGTCTGAAAGATTTATTTTTTAATTTCTTTTTTTAAAATCTGGAGCATCCAGCTTCCTTGTAAGGTAGCGAAGCACTCGTGCTACTTCTCTACACCTGCACACCTCTGGGCCACTGCCATCGTCTTCATGATAATCAAACCCTCCCAATCAACACACAACACTGTCATTTTTGCCAGTGTGCGTGTGTGTGCGTGTGTGTACAAGTGTGTGTGTGTATTTCCTTTGTTTCTAGGCAACCATCCAAAACCCATAAGTCTTATTTTTGTCAACCAAAAAAACAAAACAAAAACAAGAGATGCTGGAATATTAAACATTTCTGTTTGGCAGTTCCACAGACACAACACATTAGTCAAGTGCCATTAGCCTGACTGACTTGACTGATGTTCCCTCCTGTACGGAAGTGTTTTGTGTGCAGCAAGACAATTTGTTTCTTGCATCTTTGGGACGTGTCAGAAATGTGTCACTTCCTTTTTTTTCTCCTTCAGGAGTGATTATTATTATTATTATTATTATTTTGTGCAGTTGTGTTTTAATTGCAAACCGCATTAAGGCATTCATCTGCTGAGCTACGGAAATATTTTTAACTCTGAAATGTGTGATTTTTTTTTGTATGTTATTCCATGTAATAATAATAATAATAATAATAACACTAATTAAAAAAAAAACATGGAAGATGCTGCATGGCTACAATTAGCAGCGGCTCCAAACAAGATGAATAAACTCAATTGATTGTACATCCCCCACCCTGCTCTGAAAGACTATCTCCTTAATTGAATGAATTATTGCTCTGTGAATTGGGAATTCGGAAAAACCAGCGGCTATATATAGAAACGCTCAGAAGCGTGTCTGATTTTTCTGTTAAGACTGGTTAATTATTTGCAGGGGAATGAGTGAATATTAGGGTTTGACGTGAAGCGTTTGAATCGAGAGATTATTCCAATTGTAACGTATCAGCTCAGATTTGACAACAAAACAGCGTTATTATTATGACAGTACTGTTTTCACACACGTGCGCATATGTTGCATTAGAAAGAGGTTTGGTGGAAGTTCAGTCCCACTTTGCCACAGTTTCCCTCAGTTCTTCTGAATTTAACTCTGTTATCATCCTTTACACCAGGTCATCACCTCCCATGTCACACAAAAGAGGTAAATGTTAGACCTTCCTCTGCTCTGGAGAGTTGACTGACAGCCCAGATGATAGATAGATAGATAGATAGATAGATAGATAGATAGATAGATAGATAGATAGATAGATAGATAGATAGAGATAGACAGACAGATAGCTAGACAGATAGATAGATAGATAGATAGATAGATAGATAGATAGATAGATAGATAGATAGATAGAGATAGACAGACAGATAGCTAGACAGATAGATAGATAGATAGATAGATAGATAGATTGATAGATGGACAGATGGACAGATAGAATAGAATAGAATTCAACTTTATTGTCATTGCACATGTCACAAGTACAGAGCAACGAAATGCAGTTTACATCCATCCAGAAGTGCTTAGCAAGTATAAATATTTTTACAAATGTACACGGTATGAATGTTACACATCACGGGTAGGTAACATTGTTATGAATATGCTGTAACTATAAGTATGTACAGGCTATGAACAGATTATACATATGGTTATAAATATGAAGGCTGTAAACAGACATATAGAAATATAAGTATATGACAGATAGATGTGCTTTATTGATCCCAAATTGAGACACTGCACTGTTAAAAAACAGTACAAAAATAAACTATATAGTAGTTACAGAAACACTCAAATCAATCTATGTACATACAACAAACAACCAAAGCAGACGTGCAAAAGACAGTCAAATTGTGCAGAGGGACAGGGATGAGGAAGGTTTCCTCAACCATTAGTGCATTATTTGCCATCAGGTCCAAGGGAAAAATGTGCAGAATGCTATCTATCACACAGCGGGGGAGAGTTATAGAGGTCAATGGATCTCCTGAAGCGTTCCTGAAGACAACAAAGCTGTCTGAGTCTTCTTGGAGAGGACGCTCTGCTGTCTGTCCAGTGTGTGGCGGAGAGGGCGGTCCTGGTTGTCCACGATGGGCGGATGAAGTCTGATGATTAGATAGTGAACTAACATGTTGTAGCACCTTTAAAAGTGTCATATTTGGATATTGCATGTTTCTAAAAACATTGCCCCTTCTTTCTTTTTTTTTTATGAGTTAATTATCATTTTTAATCCTTCATGATGATAATAAAAAAAAGTGTTCGTTGTTTGCATTTTTATTTCAGTATTTTAAAAGTTAGTGCTGGCAGGCAGAACAAGAGCATTCGGTGGGGGGGACGTCCAGACTCGTTGGCTTAAATCCCCACTGGATTAATCCTCAAATAATTAAAAACTCGTTAGCAGGCGGATGCCCGGCGCTGTCTGGAGAAGCGAACGCCGTCTGTGTTTGGAATACACTGGTGACACGTTGGCAGCGGACCCTCGCCTCCCCGGCGGAGGAGCGTTTGTCAGTCGGCTGTTGTTTTCGCTGCCTGATGGAGAGTCGCGGCGTTGAACCGCGGGACGAGAGGCAGCCTGTTGGGATCCACCTCTCAGCCTCCAGCAATAATGAGCTCTTTCACCTTGGCCCACAAATGTATTTCATTTATACCCGGTAATTGTCCCAAATTTGGAAGCGCTGGAGGATAATTACAGGCCTTTAATGCTTCCGATGACTTTTCTTTGATATTTGCTTTACACCCAATTGCTAATAAACTTCTAATGGCTTAAAGTTTGTCATTGGATTGTTCAATCGTGGGCTTTATTCGCATCACGGACCTCATTTAGCGCCCATTACATGTTTTTTTGTTTTTTTTAATTATGATTCCATATTACAAAAAAAAGCTGCAAGCTGCAAGCTGAAGCTGTGGATGAATCCGGCAGCGCTTCTTGTTTGATCCTCGTGGCTGGTGAACAACACGTTAATGCACCAAATATAGGATTGTTATGGTTCGGAATGTATGGGTTCGTGTGAAAGGAGGACTTATAACAAAGGCTGCTTCATCTCCGAGGTTTTAAAAATAGATTAGGATTCAATCAGGAGACAATTGCATGAGAAATCACGTTCCCCTGATGTGCTGCGACACTCGAGGGACTGGAAACCAGAGAGATTTGGGTTGGAATCATCTCAACAGCGCCGAGGCTCTTCTGAGACTCTCCTCGGTTTTCTGTCTCTTCACATACACGACTTCATCGTTTACTGCGAAAAAGAATATAGAACCTGATTTGTTAGGGTTCTGGGTCTGTTCCCAGGTCGCAGCACCAAGTATGCGTGTGTGTGTGTGTGTGTGTGTGTGTGTGTGTGCGTATATGTATATATATTTATATTTATTTATTAGCTATGCCAAATTAAAAATACTTAGCATAGCAGCTGAGAGGATTTTTTTCCTATTGCGCTGTCTTGCGTTGATATTGTTCCAAAAGGATTAAAGTCCTATTTTGAACAAACTCGCATGAACAATGATATTAATAACAATAATATAATAATATATAATAATACTCATAAAAAACCCCAAGCCATTACGCCAGTGTCTGCTATCCATCATGCTAACAGCAACGTTAATGTTAGCCGGTTTTATCGTAATGTAGCATGCAGCTAGCATTATAATAATAATAATAATAATAATAATAATAATAATAATAATGTCAAATTTTGACTACTGAATAGATAGATAGATAGATTTAACATTACATCATTTACATGTTACTCCCAGGAGCTGCATCGTCATCATGTTGTGAGATCGTCGCTCATTAGCGCCTTGCAAGGAACCTGGAGGTCTTTGGGGAAAACATGTCTGTTCGTGTCCTGGAACCTGAAAAAAAAAACAAAAAAAACAAAACAAGAGAATTAAAATTCAACGGGGGATGACAAGAGAGAAGGAAGTAAAACGGAATTGCACTACTGAGAGTCACCACCATGGACATTATGAAGCGCAAAGACGTGAGGTGCCAAGAGGGTACAACTGGTGGAAAGTGAAGAGAGTCTCACAGCTGGAGGGGGAAACTAGTTCCTGTTTTATCTGTTCAATACCTGACGGCCAGCACTTGTCCAGGTGGTGGAGGGATTCCTCAAAGCACTGTTGCAGTCCAGATGTCTGCGATGCTCTGGCCTATATCTGAGTGTTGGAAATGTGGCCGTTGGTCCAGGCCCTCTCCTGAGAGGCTCCTCTGAGAGCCGGGCTCTATTTCCAGTCAGTCTATTTATACAGCTCCCGCCTCAATGGAGGCACAAAGAACAAAGATCTTCCCCGTAATCAGGCCAGGAAACGGAGAGGCTGAACCGATCAAATTCCCACTTTGTCTTTCTTTCCATTTTTCCAGCGCGCGGGTATCGACGTGAAGACGCCCTCACACCCCAAGACCGTTTCTAAAATCGATGCTGGACGCGGCACGTTTGTGTGGCCACTCCTTCAATGACACACACACTCACACACACACACACACACATATGGATTCAAAGATCTATCTATTAATTAAAAAAAAGTGCTGAACCCAGTTGCTGGTTGCCCTTTACTTCCTTTGTTTGACACAGCAGACATCCCTTTGTGATGTCATAGGGGGGGAAGTAGCAAGCTTGCTGACACATCACCTGGGCAGATTATTATTTTTTTGCCCTTTGAGGCCACCTACTGGCACAAAGAAGCCTCAGTTTCAGCAGGAAACTAAAAACAAGGCGTTTCTTTTGTCTTTTAGCTAAACGTGACTTTTCTCTGCGTAATGAATCACCTGAAGCTGCACCAGCGAGTCACTCATTTCATTGGTTAATTAGTCCATGACTATTTATGTTCAATCCAGCCATCCGTCCATTTGAATGTTGTCAGCGAGGTTTGAAAGTCGCTCTCGTCCTCCTTCGCCGCGTCAGAGCGAACGAACGTTCTGCTGAAGTCTGAAAGGTTGAGACTTGCAACATTAGCGAAAGGATCCCCCCCCCCCCCCCACCCCCATAACAAGAGACTTCATTAGCCTAATCTTCTGGGAGGGGTGTGTGCTCCTCCTCTTCATCCTCCTCCTCCTCCTCCTCCTTCTTCTTCTTCTTTCTTTTTTTTCCCCTCCCTCCCCCTGCTGAATTCTCTGACGGCTGGATAATTTGTCAGCTTCGGGCTACCGCTGTTTAAAAAGCCCCCGAGGCCTCGGAAGACATCCTGCTGCCTCTCTTTCTAATGAAGCCTGCCGACGTAACCAAACGCGCACTTTCAGAAGATCCAGCGCCGAGAGCGAGGGACAAAAGTTTGTTTGTTTGTTTTGTCATTCGCGAGGGGAAACAGGGCGACGAAGAGCGACCGAGCGATTGGTTTTTGGTTCTCGTCTTCAACTCGAAGCTTGAACGCTTGAAATTACCAGCGGCAGCTCTTTTTGGGGGCGGGGGAGTCAAGGAGGAGGTGGGTTCCGGGACTAAATCGCTGACACTGTGGTAACATGCCGGGGTTTGTCCGAGCGTTGGTGGGCGGGGCCAGCACGTCGGCGACGACGGCCAGGTTGTCGGATGCAGCTGCGTTTGCAAGGGATCAGCGGAAAAGAGAGCTGAGAGGAGGAGAGCCGAGGCTACATCTGCTGCTCCCGGTGGGGGGTCCGGAGGAGTGGGGGGGGGGCACGCTTCCATCATGCCTTCCACCGCCAGCAAAGCAGCGCAAGCAGGGCCACTGAGTTCTCCAGTGTAGAAATAGATTTGCTGAGCTCTCTTTTTTTTCTCTCTTCCACACATTGAGGCGACATTTGCTTCTTCTTTTTTTTTTTTTTTTTCAACCATTTTTATAAATTGGTTCTCTGGAATCCTGATGTTAAAAATGCCCTCATTTAATCAGGAGGAGCCGCACTTGCACAGAGCACACATGCCACTGCAGCTGCAGGGCGCTGCGCTGTCACACCGACACGACCGCCTCTTCTGGCCTTTTCCCCATCAGCCTCCAGCCCCTCACATGCAACAAAAATGCACCTGGAGAAAAAGCGTTTGGCCCAATTTGGTCCAATCAATTTCTGCCGCCCAAATTATTACGAGCAGCTGGCGGATTTCACATTCTGAGGAGAAGACGTTTCATGTCTTCCAATTTCTGAAAGTAAAAAACGGAACCACGAGTTTTGTGGGCAACACAACACCCACAAAAACTAGCCTAACTTAGCATACATGCTAGCAGAGAGGAGGGAGAAAAAATATTAAATGAATAAATGAGACGACTAAATACAGTTATGAATACATATGCGATTATGGCTGTGTCTGAGACAAAGAACACTGATGAAACTGCAAGCAAAGTATTTTTTGTTTCGCTGTAGCGCCTCCTTTGGACCAAAGCGGTAATGATGCCAAGGCCTGCTAGAGATAGATAGATAGATAGATAGATAGATAGATAGATAGATAGATAGATAGGCTCACGCAATACTTAGAACAACAGAAAGCATTTTTGAGTTGAAGCTTGAAAATAATGACGTTCTAATAAACAACATTGCAGCAGTTTCAGCAGTAGCTTCCAGACAGAAACTTTGCGGAGTGTCCAGGAAGATGGAGATCCGGTGGCAGCGGCACATCACGGCAACAACTCTAGCCTTGTGGAGTGTTGTCACGTAATGGGTGCTGCAGCCTCGCTGGAGTGGCTGAGGAGCCACGAGGGCACTGCAGAGCAACAATCGACTCCAAATCTAATTGACAAGAGGATAATGGCTCAGGATGAAGCCTCGGCTGAATCTGGATGTGAAAATCTGCTCGGTGGAAAAGAGCGAGAGAGAGAGAAAAAAAAGCGCCTGAGAAGACTTTGTTTTTAAACAAATAGCTCCTGCGATCACTCCTTCATTTCTGCGCCGGCTCAAGTCTTGAATCACTAATTGTTTCCCTCAGTGACGCTTTTGTCTTTCTCCTCCTTTTTGTTTTTTGTTGGGTTTTTTTGTCATGCAAAGTCTTTGTAAAAGATTGAAGGCTGAATAAAAGTCATGTGGGCTGCGAGGAAGAAACGGGGACCCTGAAGGAGAGGAAAATATGTCAATATACCGTATATATTTATATATATTTCCCCTCTGAAAGTGGCTGAGCGGAACTGGGAGTTATTTTTACAGACTCGAACGCGTCGTGAAAGCGCTTCATCTTAATGTTGCTTGAACCCTGAGGGAAGATTCCGCTTTTGGCTCCACCTCCGACTCTGCAGGGAGGTCAGAGGTCACGATCAGCCGCAAAAAAACATTTCTTTTTCTCAGTCAACCGACGGGCTCTGGTGCGGTCGAGTGCCTATCGAAAATCTCTCAGGGCTGCAGGTGCGACGCAACCACACGGGCCTCGCTGTCGCTAGCGTGGTTGTGACAGTTAAATGATTGAGAGGAAAAATATCAAATAAAAACAAAAGGATGTTTTCAATGATTGTTAATTCCCGATAACAACAACAACAGCTTGAGGCATGATTATGCGGTACAACCAGTGACTAACTGCCTTGTATTGAGATAATATTAATGTATTACTCTACTGGAAAGATATTTCCTCTATTGTAGTACTCGTTCACAACTGGCCTAGCTAAAACATTTTGCTTAAAAACGTGCACCTTGTTTCTTTCTGTAACAACTTCCAAATTTCAAATTCAGACTTAAAATCTGAGCTATCATTATACCATACAAGAAGTAAAATGTAGCTTTAAAACTCAAGCTGTTGCTAGCTGACTGAAAAAGTAGTAGAACAAAAATAAGTAATACATGAATAAATACATAAATAGATGATGAATAAAAGCTTGTCAAAGCTGCTTGTCATCACGATTTTAAAGTTGCAAATGCGTTTAACGATGAATTGAAAAGGCTATAAAAGAGTCGACGAAATAGGCGTCAAAAGTTCACAACATCCAGTCGTTGCCGGTGCCCATCATTGTCTTCATCGGCACCTTGCATGAGGCGTGTGTGCGTTTCAAGGCGGAGGCTCCCACTGAAAACACCTTCACCGCGGGGGCATTGGCTGCATCACTCTGATCACTTGTGGGGTCCAAAACCTGGTCCAGAACTGGCTTCAGCATCATCATCATCACCATCGTCATCATCATCCTCATCCTCATCCTCATCCTCATCCTCAGTGAGCGGCTCCAGCTCCAGTTTCCAACCTCCCAGTCCTGTTGGAAACAGTCCTCCTGCTCGGCCCACAGCAGCAGACGGAGGATGACGAGCGCAGCGCCGCATTACATGAGTCTGATGGTTCCCCCAGGACCTGGTGAGGGACCCAACACAGATGCTAAAATGCTTTTTTTGTTCGCAGAGTATGGAAAACAAAATCTGTTAATAGTGTTTACAGCTAAAGTATTCGCCCTCTGGTGACAAAATCATTTAGGAGAGAAAAAAAAAAAAGTATTTCCTCCCGCTTAAGATAAAACCAAAGTAGCCGCAGGTCTATTTTTCTGACCCGGAGCCATCTGCAGTGGACCAAAGGCGGTCTCACGCGGTTGTGAGAAAAAAAGGTCCCGTCAGCTCACTAGTCCATTAGTGCAGGTCCCGGTGGTGGTGAAAGTGGTGCTCATTTAACAGAGAGGACAAAAAGAGGAGCCGACTTCTTCAAGTGTTGAAGCACGAGAGGCACTTCATCTCTTTTTTTGTGCTCTCGCTAGCATCTTTGGCTGTCCGGTGTTTCGTTCTATTTTAGAATAAAACATAATTATTCCCTCGTGTGCACGCGCTGACATTTGAGTTAGCGCTCCACGCTAACGGTGAAGGTGGACGGCGTGTAAAGGAAATTAATTACGGTTGAGGCTGAAGCGCTGGCGCCAGTGCTGCGAGCACGTCTCCTTCTGCTTTGTTTGCTGTTGAAGATCGCGCATTGTTGTTGTTGTTGTTGTTGTTTCTTTTTTATTTTTGGAGTTGGAGCGAGGGGAGGGTGAGACAGCTTGACTGGTGGTTCTGACTCATTAGCTTCCCGCGCTGCTACAATGAGCCTCATCAATCGTGAGCCCCATTGCTAACGGATGCTTTCCGCTCTACCTGGCTGTCATGGATCTCTTTGCTCAGGAAAAGCCTGAAATAAACACATTAAAAAAACAATAACAAAACAAAAAAACAAACAAACAACGCCGTCAGGAGCAAGAGTATTTTATCTTGACTCGTTATTGCTAACCAGGACCCACGTATTCCCACATGTGCTAAGCAGCGCCGTGCACAAACAGGTTGCAGATTTAGGGCTGAGTTTTTTTTTTTTTTTTTTTTTTTTTTAATTTGCAAAAGTTTCCACCGCAGGCGAAGAGAGAGGCTGTGACTCACCTGTCCTGTGGCCGGCGGCGCTCATTGTGATGCAAAGCAGGAAATAGGACAGATTCAACTTGTGTGTGTCTGGCTTTAAAGGAGCTGTTTAATTAATAAAACTAGTGACTGTGACAATAATTATCACAAACATTGTTGGGTTTTTTGCATTTCTTAAAGGGGGCAATAAGTGATTTTCATTATTGGCATAGATGAGGTAATTCAAAAAAAATGGTATGGGGAGCTCTAGTGGCGTTATTTGGTCCAGGGAGAGCGCCTCCGTCTGTTGGTTTCAAGCATTTTCGATCCTCAGGACTCAGCCACTGTTGTGAGATAAATAGCGAGAAGCAACCGAATCGACTTTTTTTTTGAAAATGACAAAGTAGGAGTGAAAAGTTAAACCAAAGGCAACTGTCTGCATAGCAACTTTCTGAATTGATCCAGCTTAATCTTAGCTAGAATTAGCACGGCCGGCTCTTGTGCTCGACATTCACATGCTTTGGCTTCCTGACTTGCTCAGATCCTGAACCACGAGGTTCTGGCGATGAGCAGGAGCCGTAGCTAGCGGCTACACGAATCACAATAGGAACGTTAGCTTGAACGTGCAAGTTGCACAAAGCGCTGCAAGTGGTGGACGACGCCAGTTAAGGGCCATATAAGTCCAGTCCATTAAGCGTTGTTGTCATGAATCTGAAACTGACCCTCAGATCCACCCCTGCTCTGCACGGGAGGCATCGCTGGACCTGTTCAGCCCTATTCGGGGGGGCGAGGGGGGGAAGGCTTCCACAGATTGTGTGCTGAGTTTGCTGCGTGCTGCCAACGCTGAGGTGACCTACAAGAAAAGGCTGCGCCTCACGCTGCTGCATGCAGCAGATGGACGAGCGCAGCCGCCGCTGCTGCTGCTCTGCAGGCGAGATATTCAAGCTGCTCCGGCTGTGGGGACCACGGGCGAATCAGGAGGGATATGATCTCAACATTCGTTCTCACAACAGTCAAAGATGAGATTTAAGAAAAGAAAAGAATTGACAGGCTGCGCTCGCCGCCACTTTCGAGAGACTTGATTACTTCGACATTCTGGAATGTCACAGCTCTGACAGTTGCTGTGTTAATGATGTCACCATCCACACAACCTTTTTTCTATTGGTGAGTTCTGACTAAGGACACATGGAATTGTATTGTGGGATGAAGTTACGCTGTAACGTTTGTACGATATCAAAGGATGATCTGAAGGAATGGTGAAGGAAGGAACAGAATCTGTTGCCTTGCAGTCATAATGGATGAAGTGAATAAAGTGAAATGACGTGAATGAAATGATTTCATTTCATTAAATTTTCACTGAGCTTTTCAAAGGATGGCGGAGTTTTGTGTTTTCGTGGAATGAGTTGGTTTCCCTCAAATTATCGTCTGTAGCACGTTTAGTGTGTGTGTGTGTGTGTGTGTGTGTATTTGTGTGGTGTATTTGTGTATTGGAGGATATAATGCAGTGACCCTGAAAAATTCCACAGCCCTTCATCCTTCACATTGGCCACAAAGCCGCCTCGCTGCTCACCTTTTCCCTTCACACACACACACACACACACACACACACACACACACACACACACACACACACACACACACACACACACTTGTGCATTCATACTGAAATGAAAAAAAGAAAAAAATCAACACCAACTAGGTTATCATGGCAGTCATTTCTGCTGCAGGCCACAGACCTCACAAAGCACAACGACCTGTTTCAAGGCAATACAAACAATGGTGGAGTTTGAGTAAAAAAAACTCTCTACCTACGGTGGGTTTACTTCAAAAATACACACACACACACACACACACACACACACACACACACACACACACACACACACACACACACACTAACGTGACAATACATGTTGCGTTGCAGTGGTGGACACAGGAGGGAAAAGGTCAGCGGTAAGGCCGACGTGCCTTCCTAAAACAATGTTCACATGTGGGTCTGAGAATCTGAGCGTCTGAAGGTCTGAAGGTCTGAAGGTCTGAGTGTCTGGAGGTCTGAGGGTCTGAAGGTCTGAATCTGAAGGTCTGAGGGTCTGAGGGTCTGAAGGTCTGAGGGTCTGAAGGTCTGAGGGTCTGAAGATCTGAATCTGAGCATCTGAAGGTCTGAATCTGAGTGTCTGGAGGTCTGAGGGTCTGAGGGTCTGAAGGTCTGAATCTGAAGGTCTGAATCTGAGTGTCTGGAGGTCTGAGGGTCTGAGGTCTGAAGGTTTGATCTGAGGGTCTGAAGGTCTGGGTGTCTGAGGATCTGATGGCCTGAGGGTTTGAAGGTCTGGAGGTCTGAGGGTCTGGAGGTCTGAAGGTCTGGGTGTCTGAGGATCTGATGGCCTGAGGGTCTGAAGGTCTGGAGGTCTGAGGGTCTGGAGGTCTGAAGGTCTGGAGATCTGAGGGTCTGAGGGTCAAGGAATCCAGAGGGTCTGAGAATCCTGAATGTCTGAGTCTGAGGGTCTGAGGGTCTGAAGGTCTGAGGGTCTGATTGTCGTCTCCTTCAGGAACAAACTGTCATCAAACGTCGAAAA
Organism: Thamnaconus septentrionalis; assembly: GCA_009823395.1. NCBI lineage: Eukaryota > Metazoa > Chordata > Actinopteri > Tetraodontiformes > Monacanthidae > Thamnaconus > Thamnaconus septentrionalis. The sequence continues at coordinate 19,796,089 of CM020509.1, read as the reverse complement.
AGGGAAAAAAAAAGAAAGGAGGAGGGAAAAGAAAATCACTTGGATGGAAGCCTGCCTCCACAAAGAGCAGGCATCTTACTCATCCCCCACAGTGCCGCCTTGCTCCAGTGCATTGTGGGAGGACTGGGGTGGGCGGACTGGGGTGGGCGGCGGAGCAGCTGATTGGATGAGACTTCAAACCAGCACATGACTTCAGCTGCAGCACGGCTGCTAATGTTTCCTTGCTGCTGCTCACAATGAGTGAGAGTCGGTTTCAGACTGGGTACAGTGTGTGTGTGTGTGTGTGTGTGTGTGTGGCAGTGTGTGTGTGTGCGTATGTGCGCGCGTTACTGTATGCGCTTCAAAACTAATCAGGGAAACCAGTGTGGTGGAACCCAAAAAAATCTTGTTTATCCTGCAAGAAATTTACCCACGATTCACCTTCAGAGACGCACGCACACACACACACACACACACACACACACACATGCACTCACACACATACACACACCCGGCTGAAGGTCTTGTACTCATCCCAGGTGCAGAGAAATCTGTGAAGCAGCATGTGGCTTGTCCCAGTTCCTCCACAGTACCTGTGTGCTTTTGAGTGTGTGCGCGCCCGTGTGTGTTTGTGTGTGTGTGTGGTTGTGTATTGCGACGAGAGTGACCCATTTGAATGTCGAAACGCACGCGCGCGCACGCCCGTGCAAACCCCCCGAAACTAGTTCACCATGTAGGCTGGTCTGTGCAGGCCCACGTCACCTGCAGAGGGAGGCGGGGGTGAGGTGGGCTGGGGTGGCGAGGGGTCAAAGGTCACGCTCAGGGCACGTCCTGGGAGTGGAGACGACAGAGAGCAAAGTTGAATACATGAATATTAAAGTTTCGGCGGGTGGGAGGGGCGAGGAGGTCACCCTGTCTGGACAGAGCAAAGATGTTCAGATGGCCGAAAAGAACGACGACAACAACAACAACAACAACAACAACAACAACAACAACAGCAGCAACAACAGCAACACACACTTGTGCGTGCGAAGCCAGCGAGCAGCTCTGTCCAAAAGTGTCCGGGCGGGGGCACGTGCACGTGCACGTCCAGCCTTGACCTGAACAGGAAGCAGAAGGAAGGATGGACTCTGTGTCAGGGTGGAGGAGGAGAGAGGAGGGGAGGGGAAAGAGGGAGGAGAGAGGAGTGGGGAGGGAAAGGACAAGGTTGGGGGGGAGGTGGGAGGGTGACAGCAGGAAGGTTTCAGTCTCGGGATGGCAGCAGCAGCGGCGGCAGCAGCGGCAGCAGCGCGCGAACTGACAGACCCGCACGAGAGGTGACCGTTGCGTGCGTGAGTGCGCGCGTGTGTGTGTGAGAAAGAGAGACGTGGAGCCCGTGTGTGCGCAAAAGGCGCGCGTCAGGCGGGAGAAAGAGAGACGGAGAGAGACGAGAGAGGGAGAGAGAGGCGGCAGAGGCTCAAGTTGGGTCCGTGCGCGCGCGCGCGCCGCTCATGCCCTCCGCGTGCCGCCTCTCGCCGCCGCGTGCCGCCCTCGCGCACCGGGACGCCGAGCCGCGACGTCTGCCCGCCGCCGCGGCGGTGGTGTCATGTGAAGAGGCCGAGGAAATGGCCTGCGGACATGGGCTCCGCCAGCCACAAGGAGCCGCCGGCCGCCGCCGCCGCCGCCGCCATCCGGACCCTCGTCTGCCTGGCGTGTCTGGCCACCTGGTGAGTGTCGGCCGGCTGGAGGTGGCGGCGGTGGTGCTGCTGCTGCTGCTGCTGCTGGTGGTGGGGTAAAGGAAAAAGCAAGAAGAAAAAAGCGGCACCAGCTCACTTCTCTCGTTCTTCTTCCCTCCTGTTGGTTCTCTGCTCCAGCGTGAGGAGAAGCTGCGGCCAGGTCAAGAAGGATGAGCGGATTTATCCCGAGAATTTTACGCGCATTCTGGACCGACTTCTGGACGGATATGACAACAGGCTGCGACCCGGATTCGGAGGTATGTGTGTGTTGTTTATATATAGTTGTTGCTGCGATCGTATTTTTTTCCAAATCAAAAGCCGCGCCGTCACACTTTTACACCGGCTACATCCGCGTATGACTTCGGGCACTTTTCTTTTTGCGCGAGCAGCCCAGTTTTACGCACAAGTCGCATCACCATCGCTCCGCATTTAACAGCGACGCCGCTAATCCAGTCCATTTAATGCACGTCAGACTTGAAAGTTTAAATCTGCAGCAGCGTCCAAACTGATATAACGAGGGGGAACCAGTAGTTTAGACTGTGATTTTGTAAACTACAGCTCCTGTTAGATTATCTGAAACAGTTTGAAGCGCAAAAACGCAGGAGGCTGCGTGGAGTCTGACTCTGCTGCTGCTGCTGCTGCTGCTGCTAATGGACACATTATTATTTTCTCTCTCTCTCCTCTTCGTGTTTCATGGTGCGTGTTGCGTTCACGGTCAAGTATATCCCTGACACACGCGATGAGCCCCGTCCTGCGCTCCTGCATGTGGTCAGATGAGGGGCCTCGCACGTTATGCGACCGCAATTACGTAACGAACGGTGGTGTGTATGTTGAGGGACACATTGAGAAAAAAGGGGGGGGGGTAGAAAAGCCCCACCCGGTTAATGCCCAGTTCAAGTGCTGAAAGTGCGGATTTGGTTCTTGTGCGCATCATCTCCGGGAGAAACTCGGAGGTTTTAGAACGCGCGTGCGGCGTCTCTGTGGAGGAGGCTCCTGATTGGTCCGGTGTGCAGAGGCAGCCTGTCAACAGGAGCTGCTGCTGCTGCTGCTGATCCCTGCACTTAAACACTGTCTGCCTCCACATTCAGCCGGTGACAGGGAACCAAACTGGATTATGTATTTATTTTTTTTGAACATCTTTTAGTCTTTATTTATTTATTTTAAACTTCCATTAGGAGAGGGAAAAAAAAGGCTTTGGATAAGATAAGCAATCACGAGTGCCTTTTTTTTTTTTTTTTTTTTTATTTTTTAGGATTTGCTGCTCCGTCTCCGGCTTTGTAATGAGTGTTTTTATACACACAAGTGTGACTAAGGCTGGTGTGAGGCAGGATGGATTTGAAAACAGGAAGTTGAGAATCAGCAGTCACATGTTGTTCGTTTATTTGTTTTGTTTTGTTTTTGCTGCTGCTGTAGGTCCAGTGACTGAAGTCAAGACTGACATTTACGTGACCAGTTTTGGGCCTGTGTCTGATGTCGAAATGGTACGCGCACGCGCGCGCACACACACACACACACACACACACACACAACTTCAATTGATAAGAATCTTAATCGATTTAGATGGAGTCTATATTTACATATATATATATATACATATACATAAATATATGTATATATACACACACACACACACACACACACACACACACACACACACACACACATATATGTGTTAGGGTGAGGGTTAGGAAGTAACATAGTAAATACTTTGTTACTGTACTGATGTTTTTTTTCGGATATCTGTACTGTACATGAGTACTTCTTTTTTGAGAACTTTTTTCTTTGGCTCCCTTCATTTGTACACAATTATGTGTACTTTATACTCCTTATATTGGAAAAACACACTTCTTACTTTTGTGTTTTAAAATAGTTAAAATATATAAAATCCATTAATAGTTATTACATTTTTTTATTACTTATTATTTTTTTTTACTCTTATTATTTTCTGGTTGCTGTTGCTCGAAGTGAAGCTGTTTGAAGTCAGTTGTTGTCAGCTGATCATCTTTTAGAGGGAGATTATGGTCGAGTACTTCGACTTATCAACAAGTATATTGTTTATTTAACCAACATTTACCCACCCCCGTCATTCAGGAGTACACGATGGACGTGTTCTTTCGACAGACGTGGGTGGACCGCAGGTTGATGTACGAGGGGCCGATTGAAATTTTACGGCTCAACAACCTGATGGTGACCAAGGTTTGGACACCAGACACCTTCTTCAGGAACGGCAAGAAGTCAGTCGCTCACAACATGACGGCGCCAAACAAGCTCTTCCGCATTATGAAGAACGGCACCATTCTGTACACCATGAGGTAGAGCAGCGCGCTCAGAGACACAAACGCTTCAAACCGGGTCCCAAGTGGCAGACTTCTGCTCCGAGCACTGGGACCGTCGGCGCTGACGATGTAGCAGGAAGTGGCGCGGTTAGTCGGCACTGCCAGCTCCCTTCCTATGGCTGCACATTTTGCGTATTTTAAATTTGCTGTTAAGAAAATAAAAGCTGTAGAAGAAGAAGAAGAAGAAGGAGGAGCGAAAACACAGTCACTTCCGGTCAGTGCAAAACAGGAATCTGCCACTTGGAACAAACACATCCATGTTGATATGAGTGCAGCACAAAATATGTGTTTTCTGTAGAAATGTACTGCCTTTATGTACAGTAATACAAACATGCAGTTTGGGACACGCCCTCTTTGACCCTGCCGGAAGTTTCAGTCTTAGAAGTGACCTTTAATGTGATGTACAGTTTCCATAGTTGTAACAACTTTTGAGTTAAAAACAGAGACCTGAGAGGTCAGCTGTTGAACTCTCAGTGATTTTTTATTTTTTGGGGGGTAGCTCTGAAGTTTCTGCATCGGATTGACGTCCGACACTGACAGCGGTCCCCTTGGAAACACGACTCGGTAACGGAGGGTCAACCCTCCAGATGTTGGGTTGTATCCTGCATCATTCTAGCTAATGTTAGTGCTCGTTTCAAATGTCACTATTTGCACGTGTTTTCTCATGTTGTGGCCCGTTTGTCCGCCATAGTGCAGTGGGTCATTACTTGTAATGGGGGAAGGGGTGTTGGGGGGGTTCAGATGCAATGACATGCACGCATGGCCAGTCAGTACAGGAAATGCTGGAAACCAACAGACCGTGTGATGTGACGCTCTACCCCAGGTGAAATAACTCAACTAGGGCTTCTCATGGCAATTTTTTGAGACTGTATATCTGACAAAAATGAAAATCCCTTACTGTCCTTTTAAGTTATAATCTGACTTTTGGTGAAATGACATACAAAGATGTATATTACTACTACTACTACTACTACTACTACCACTGATGACAATGATAATAATAATAAAAACAATAGTATCTTTAATTCAACACAAAATGTCAAATGAATGAGGTTATCACAGGTGAAGACTCTGTATTGGCATTTATCTTCGGTCACAGTTGTCTATTAAGAAGCAAATCCAACCAACCAACTTCTATTTTTCACTTGAGGGGTGGGGTAGCCCCGCCCTCACCCAAAAGACAGCTGTGATTGGCTCCTGTAGGCTGAAGAGCAGGACAAGCTATGGAATGGATTGATGGATTTCTGTCAGTTTCCTGGCAAAGTGTCTCCTCTGTTCCGCAACAGGTTGACCATCAGTGCAGAGTGTCCCATGAAGCTGGTGGACTTCCCCATGGATGGACACGCCTGCCCCCTCAAGTTTGGGAGCTGTGAGTCTTTATCATTTATCTTTTTTTTTGCAGAAAAAGGCTCGTCGCCATTTTGTCAAAGCAAAGTACAGCAGAAGTCATTGAATATTTAACTCTGAGGCAGTCAGTGGTCCGAGCTGATCACTACGTAGTTTTTAATGATATATTTCAACACTCTGGGACTTTATTCAAGGAGGACAAAAAAAAAAGAGGGATCTGGAGTAAAGATGGAGGGGTTGATCTTTGGTGGCTGAGCACAGAGGTGGATGATAACCATGATTTGAATCAGATGATTCCTCATTTACTGTTAAAAGTGATCAAAAACCACTAAACAACTGATAAAGCTTCACACAAAATGCTACGCAAGCAAACATTTCTTTGGCAAAGAAAAAACACGACCCGGTCTTGCACGCTTGCGGTGTTTTTCCAATTGATGAATCATGATCTCTGCCTGTGTGCCTGAGTCACTGTGATTGCAGCTGTAAATAAATTGAGCCGCTGATGACGAGAGGCTGTCGGCAGGCTTCCATCTCTGGCGCGCCACGCTGTGGTTCTCATCGCTATTTCTGACGAGAGACTCACTGGATGACTGCAAATGGCTGAACAGGATGAATCGATGAACATATAAACAACAATGACAACAACGCAGTTTTAAACGTTTACCTTTTTTTTTTTTTTTTGCTGAGTGAAGTTTGTGTTTGAGTCGGAGGAGGTGGAGCACGAGGAAGACAAGGACTGACTCAACTTGTAGCAAGAAGGTTTTACTAACAGTTTAACCAGAGAGATCACGTGGAAAATTTGCCCAAAGTCGTTAAAGGTACAGTGTGCAAAATTCTGCCCTCGAGTGGTCAGATTTTAGATTGCAGCGCTCATTCGCTCTTCCTCCCTCTCCCGAGCTTGCCAGTGAACCACGCTGGCCTGCGCACCCAAACCTGGATATTTTGTGCACTTTCTTCTTTCTTAGTTTATTTGAAGACGCAAGCAGTGAACCTAATTACGAAACGAGCTGTCAGGCGACCTGAATTGTCCACACCAAATGCGGTGGTAGTAATATGGTGGTGCAAGATGGCAGCTAACTGGGTGAAAGACCCTTTTTGATCTATTGATATTCTTACTTAGAAATAAGAACCTACCTATGGGTAGGTAAACCAAGTGACTTTTGTTGTATTGCGAGTATATACTTTTATTCATGTATTTATGGGCAGTATTTTAAGCTTTTACCAATATAAAAATCATAAATCAGGCCAGATTTTACACACCTGCCCAGCACTGACGCTGCTGCAGCGTCCAGGCTGATCTCCTCCACGGCCAGCAGACATACGGCTTTTACTTCCTGTTTTTGTCACTATTGGAAAGGTGCTGGTTGCCGATTGAACCGACCAACGCCCACCATGGCTCTGATTTATTGAGCAATCCGCGCAGCATTGATTGCACAAGCTAAGGGCTAAGGGCTAAACAGGCTAAAGTGCTAAATAAGGAACCAACCCTGGTGTCCACTTGTACAACGTGTGATGCTGAAGCTTTTTTTTTTTATCCAGGAGTTTCTATACAGAAGCTGCGCATCAACAGTTCACTGCCTGAATCTCCCTCCGTCCTGTGGTGGCCGCGGAGACGACGAAGCACTTTTTTGTGAGACGCCGTCGGCCAAATAATGGCGCATTTCCGCTGTGTCCTGCTGAACAATGGCTGCGACTTGGAAGTCAGTGTTTCTATCGGAGCCCCGACGGTCAGCAGAAAACCTCTCGTTTTCTCCAGAGGAAAGGTTTTTTTTTTTTCTTATTCTGGAAGACAGTAGCAGCAGCAGCTGCTGCGTCTTCTTATCGGAGGAGAGCAGCGACTTGAAGATTACATCTGCGAGAAGGAAGGGCGGCGACGGCGGCGGCGGCGGCGGCAGCCGTTGCACTTCGCCGTCAATTATCCCGTGTGGCGACATTGAAGGGGACGAATTCACACGTCTCAGTCATTGTCATCCGCTGCCCTCCTCCTCCTCCTCCTCCTCTTTCTTCGTCCTCCCCCCCTCTTCCTCCGACCTTCTACTCCTCCTCCCCCACCACCCTCTCTGACTCTCCCCTCCTCCTCCTACACCCACCTCCTCTTTGTCCTCCTTGTCCTCACCCTCATCCTCCTCCACCTCCTCCTCTTCTCCCTCCTCCTCCACCCCCTAGAACCTTCTCCTCCTGCTCCTCCTCCTGCAGTCCGGGGGAAGCGACCGTGGATGTGATGTGGCCTGAAGCGAAGGAAAGGTCACCGTCCTTCCCTCCGCCTCAGGATAGCACAGACCTATGCAGCTATTTTCCATAGCTGGTGTGTGTGTGTGTGTGTGCGTGCGTGTGCGTGTGTGTGCTAATTTTCCCTCTGTCGGCCCTGCCTTCATTTTCTCCATCCCTCCTCCTCCTCCTCCTTCTCTCTGTCTCCTCCATCTGGACTGGAGTGTGCAGGCATTGCGTTCCACTCCATGACCCACCAGAGTCGTTTCATTTTGGCAGCACAGTTGGTCTCCCGCCGGTGTGCCGGAGTCCCACTGGGAGTGGCAGCCGCAGACAGACAACTGGCAGTTTGGGCTGCGTGCGAGACCACAGAGCGGCCAAGTTCACGGCGGACGCATGAGGGCGTGGTTAAAAAGATCCTCCGCAGTCAGAGGTCGCAGGTCACCAATGCAAGAAATGTCCTACGTCTGTCTTGAAAAGCTCCGGTCCGAAGCGTTTTCTCATTGAAAAGCGGAGAACAGATGCAGATCAGGAGAAGAAGAAGAAGAAGAAGAAGAAGAAGATGAAGAAGATTTTGATTTTTACAACCACACTTTATTTCCAAAACTAATTGTAAATTATGCACATTTCCACAAAACATACATTTATAGAAAAATAAATAATTAATAAACAAATAAATAATAAATAGTTAAAAAAAAAAATTCAGTCCTTTAAAGAAGAAGGAGGAGAAGAAGAAGAAGGAGAGTGCTGGTTTCATCAGAAGTGGACGGCAGAAGAACTGAAGTCACTGGAGAATTTCAGCGGAGTTTCAGAGATTTTACTTGACTGCTGAAAGGTTCTAAGAAGAAAAAGTTTTTTTTGGACACTTCATGGATGCATTCGTGATGTGCTGCGATGTACCCAACAGACGCCTACCCCAAGACGGAGATGATCTACACCTGGACCAAAGGGCCTCAGCACTCAGTGGAGGTTCCCCCAGAGTCGTCCAGCCTGGTCCAGTACGACCTCATCGGCCAGACCGTCTCCAGCGAGACCATCAAATCCATCACAGGTCGGCCTCTCTCTACCACCCTCTCTCTCTCTCTCTCTCTCCCGCTCTCCCTCTCTCTCCCTGTCTGTCTCGTCTCCTCTCTCTCTCTCTCTCTCTCTCACCATTTTCAGCTGCCGGCTGAATTTGCTTGAATTTCACAGGGAAACGTCTGGCGGCTGTCTGCTAAATCTTGCATTGAAAGCTAAAGGAAGCTAAGCCGTCTTTGCTAAAAAAAAAAAAAAAAAAAAAAATCTCACCTCGACTACATTTTTTCACGTGGATGACGAATTCACAACAAATTCTCTACACACAGGTTGTTGCTGATGGTGCGACTGAAGTTTCCGGAGCTTCAAACGCTGTTAGCGTCAGCGAGGCTTTTTAAACAGTTCAAACGTCCGAGAAAAGACGGAGTGCGAATGGGCCGGGGGGGGGGGGGGGGGGGTGAATGAATGAATGGATGTGTAGGAGAAGAGTCGGGTGAAATGGAATCAAACCCGACAGCTGAAGTCTGAAGTGATGAAAGTGAAACTTCTCATCCTCAGAAGTCCCAACTCCCACCGACTGGTTGTGGTTTTATTTCCTCTCTCCCTCGCTCTCTCTCTCTCTCTCTCTCTCTCTCTCTCTCTCTCTCTCTCTCTGTGGACGCTGCAGGTGAATACGTGGTGATGAGCGTCTTCTTCCACTTGAAACGCAAAATGGGCTACTTCATGATCCAGACGTACATCCCCTGCATCATGACAGTGATCCTCTCACAAGTGTCCTTCTGGATAAACAAGGAGTCGGTGCCGGCGCGCACGGTCTTTGGTACGTACGACCCACACCACTCACACAACTCACACAACTCGCATGACTCACATGACTGGCACAAGTCGCACGACTCACATGAACTCGCATGACTCACGTGAAACGGACTACTTACACCAGCGGTCTGCAAACCCCCGGCCCGTGGACTGGTACCGGTCCGTGGGTCATTTGGTGCCGGGCCGCACAGAAAGAACAATTAACTTCCGTTGAATTAATTCCGTCTGAGTCTGAACGATTTTATTTTGAAAAATTACCGGATTATCTCCGTTACGTCCATCTATGGCTCAACTCTTGTCCCGGTCACGTAATACGTTACCGCTAGATTAAACCCACGAGCCAGCAAGCTAGCAGCCACGCTAGCTAACGTCTTTGGAAAGAGGGAAAGGTCCAGTGAGGAGACAGAAGAGCCTGCGACTTCCAAGAAAAAGAAAGCGATGTTTACCAGACAATGCCTAGAGTCATACCGCTAACTTTATCTCGACAAAATATTCCTACGCAACATGCCCACTGTGCTTAACATGCGGCGACTGGCTCTCAATGAGTCAATGAAGCGTTCAAAAGCACCCTGCATTAAAACACCAGCAGCCTTTGGAGCATTGAGCAAGAAAAACTGTACATTACTCGTGTTATGTTGTCGCCATGCTAATTAAGCTGGGTCCGAAAAAGGTTGGAGACCACTGATTTACACGACTCACAGGACTCACACGACTCAAATGAGTCGCAGGGCTCACGTGACTCACACTACTCAAACAACTCACACGAGCCGCTCATTTCACACGACTCACGTAAGTCACACGACTCAAACAGCTCACACAAGTCACTCAATTCACACGACTCACATGACTCACACGACTCAAACGACCCAAATGAGTCACACAACTGACACGACTCACGTGATTCACAAGACTCAAACAGCTCACACGACTCGCTCAATTCACACGAGTCACATGACTCACATGACTCACGTGACTCACATGGCTCAAATGAGTTGCACAACTCCCATGACTCAAACGACTCACAGGAGTCGCTCAATTCACCTGATTTACAAGACTCACATGACTCAAACAACTCACACGAGTCGCTCATTTCACACGACTCACGTGATTCACAAGACTCAAACAACTCACACGAGTCACTCAATTCACACGAGTCACATAACTCACAAGACTCACGTGACTCACACGACTCACGTGACTCACACGACTCCACAAGACTCAAACAGCTCACACGACTCGCTCAATTCACACGAGTCACATGACTCACATGACTCACGTGACTCACATGGCTCAAATGAGTTGCACAACTCCCATGACTCAAACGACTCACAGGAGTCGCTCAATTCACCTGATTTACAAGACTCACATGACTCAAACAACTCACACGAGTCGCTCATTTCACACGACTCACGTGATTCACAAGACTCAAACAACTCACACGAGTCACTCAATTCACACGAGTCACATAACTCACAAGACTCACGACTCACACGACTCACGTGACTCACACGACTCAAATGAGTCTCACAACTCACACGACTCACACGAGTCACGGCATTCACGCGACTAACACAACCCACACGACTCACTCAACTTACACGACTCAAACGAGTCTCACGACTCACACACCCCCCCGCTCTCTTCCTGCTCAGCCTTCACCAGGTGTCAACAGACTCAATGTGGGCTGTCGAGGAAAAAAAAAAACCAAAGCTGCTTTTTTTTCAATATCTGAAAGAATGTAAAAAAAAAAAAGAAAGAAAGATTTTCCTCTGTTAGTTTTGAAGAGGGAGCAGATGATCCGAGATGCTTCTCCCTCCGCCATGACGCCTGAAGCAAAGATTTGCATCTGAAAAATAGAAAGAAAATTTTTCCTTTTTTTGCGCTCTGGCTGCTCAAATAGCGAAAGAAAAATCCTCTCAAGACGCTTTTATAAATAGAGGTGGAAAAAAACCAACGGGCCACAAGAGCATCTAGCGCTAGTTAGCGCTAAGACGCCCCGAGGGGTCATTGAGTGGGATGCTCCCACTTTCATAACCACAAACAGCCTTCAGTGGTCCAGGGAGGGAATTCTGAGGGTTCAGATCTGTTTTTAAAAGTTAATTTCCAGGATATATTTCATGAGAGGTTAATTAAGGATTTCTTTTTTGGCATCAGGTAGAAAAAAATATAAATAAACACACAAGACTGTAATTTTTTGAGCGACTAAACGGGATTCGGCCTTGGTGTAGACCAGTTGTCCAAAGAGCACTGGTGCCACAAATAGAAACGGAGAGAAACTGTTTTCGTGAAACTCACTGCAACCGTCATCACATCTTTCACGTTTTGTGTGTCTGTGTGTCTGTGTGTGTGTGTGTGCGCGTGCATAGACAACGCAAGCGCTTCTCTGTCCAGCTAACCTTTACGCAACAGAGTACACAACACAAACACAAGTGGATTTGGACTTAAAAACAGACTCATTCCAGAACATAAAACACAGAACATCATCCCGGATGTGATGCAGACGCAACGTCGTGATGATATTTAGTGTGACGACACAACAATATAACAACACAACAACAGCCCTCCCTCTCAGGTGACATTTGCTTGCTCGGTTGTATAGTCGCACCTCCAGCCCACCAGTGGCCGTCTCGTTCACAGCCCGGAGTCCTCCTGCTGCTCTGCAAACGCAAAACACTTCCTTCTCCTCCCACCTGCGGCTTTCAGAGGATTTCTTTGCTCTCGCGAATGCTTCCATTTTTTTTTCTTTTGCTCCTCCAAGACTTTTGCTGCACTTTGACTGGAAAAGGTCTTCAAAAAAAAAACCATGACGGCAGAGCGTGACTAAACAAGCAATCTCACTAATGGGTTTCTCACACACACATGCATGAAGAGCTGCGTCCCTTCCTTCCTCGTCTGCTGCTCTGTCATAGGCATGGAAGCTGTGAAACGTGTGTGTGTGTGTGTGTGTGTGTGTGTGTGTGTGTGTGTAAGGTGTCAAAGCTCAGTGGGATCTGAGGAAGATGGTGTGTGTGTGTGTGTTTTGGATTTCTCCTTTTCCGCCACCCTGCAGACACACACACAACACAGACAGACAGACAGACAGACAGACAGACAGACAGACAGACACACAAACACACACACACACACATGTCCTGCTGGGAGCTGGTGCAGATACAGTTTCAGGATGAGAGAATCAAGAATTAGTTCTCTTGCTTTTGGCAAAAGAGAAATAGTGAATATTCTCCACAATTAGCATTGTTATCATTAATGAAGCTTGCTTTCTATTCCGAGTGATGACAGATGCGCTAGAGTTTGCCCCGTCAGTGCTGAGTTGTGCTTCTAAAGAGCTAAAGGTAATGAAAGGGCAGCTGTAAACACTGTGTGAGAAACTGCAGGTGAAAATAAAACCGCTAATAGCCTCATGCTAGCGGTTAGCGTCCTCTGGCCCACCCCTCCTCCCCTTCCCGAGCCTCGGCTAGCTCACCTGTCAATGTCATCTGGCCGACTTTGATTGACAGGCCATTATATTGCGGTCACGTCGGCTGCGGTTGCACAAGGACTCTGCGGCAGCAGCGGCAGCGACGGCAGCAGCGGTCGCAGGTTGTCGAGCGCCGCCCTCGTCCAGGCGATTCACTGCTAATCAAATTATTGTTGTTGGTTAAATGGCGGCCGGTGAGCTGCACAGGCTGCGACTGCGACCTGCTGCCGCTGGGGGAGGAGGAGGAAGAGTAGGAGGAAGGGCAGGAGGAGGAGGACGAGGAGGAGGGAGAGGTGGAGCAGGAGTAGGAAGAGGTGGAGGAAGAGGTGGAGAAAGAAGGAGGAGCCACGTGTGTGACCTTGCATGCTGGAGAGAAACACTTTGACTGTTCAAAAAGACTTTGTGTGTCCTCACACTGACGGCAACTTTCACTGTTGCCGTTCTTGCTGCTGCTGCTGAATAGACTTAAACCCATGAATGAGGCAGAACAATGCAGGCTTCATATTCATAATTCAAAATTGAGTTCACTTTCCCAATGTTTTCTAACTTCTTGTGTGTGCAGGCCACCGCAGTTCACTGTGAAATCTTTCTGCAGCCTATCAGCCGGTGAACTCCCCAGAAATAATTAAAAAAAAAAAAAAACTAGAAAAAAGACCTAAAATAGTCTTGACTTTGTCTGCTTGCTTCACTTTTCAAAAATTGGGCTTCGAGTCACACACACACACACACACACACACACACACACACTGGATATCAGCCCTTGATGAGGTCATAAAGGGAAGTGACGCCTTTTCTCACTTTGTGGCTGCTTTCACCAAAAACTGTTGCATAATTAAGCGAAAGAGAAAATCGAAGCCCCGGTGGCGCCACCGTGGCGGCAACAATCAGGCCTGGGCGGTGAGGACGACGCCGGTGCTGATTGCTGAGGGTCCTTCTAACATTAGAAGATGAGACGCTGACGGACGAGCAGGGAAATGTCACTATTTATGTAACAGAGTGAGAAAGAGCAGAGTGGCCTTTCCTCAGACTCCACGGGGAGCAGCAGCGCAGGAGCCGCTCTGCCAGCGCTTCCCCAGACAACAGCACAGCAAACATGGGACCAGAAATGTGTCCCTACCCGACCCCTGTGTACGAGTACGACACTGTCAAGGTCACACCGTGGTGGTGAACAAGGTCACTTTGGTGATAATTTATTAGTAGTATGATTATCATTATTATTATTGTTGTTATTACACAATAATAACATCTAGTTTTTATCGAAGTAGTGTGGAGTACGAGTACGAGCGTTTGAGTGATACCGATACCGAGTACCTAATAAGGCCATTACGCATTAGAGAATAACTTTTTGTTTTTTTTTGTATTTTTCCACAGATGTTCTGTTATTTGAACAACATTCCTCAGCATGTTTTTCTACCACAAGATTCGCTGCAGTACAAACACAAATTTAACAATATTGTCATACACATACATATACATCTGGTATCGGTGTCGAGGTATCGGCACGGGCAGAGTACACAAGCCCGGTATCGGTACTGATACCTGATACTGGTGTCGGTATCGGTGCATCTCCAGTTTTATATGACATTATTATTTCACCCAGACTGAACTAATCCTGTCCTAGCCGACCTCTTCCTCCGTGCTGACGCTCTCCTCTCCCCCACGCACCTGAAGGCATCACCACCGTCCTGACCATGACCACGCTCAGCATCAGCGCCCGCCACTCGCTGCCCAAGGTGTCGTACGCCACGGCCATGGACTGGTTCATCGCCGTCTGCTTCGCCTTCGTCTTCTCCGCCCTCATCGAGTTCGCCGCCGTCAACTACTTCACCAACGCGCAGGCGGAGCGGGCCAAGAAGAAGCCGGCCAAGTGTCCCCCGGGACCCCAGACCACGCCCGTCAAGGTCAAGGACGTGGAGGAGGTGCTGCAGGTGATGGTCTTGACGATGATTACGTGTGTGTTTGTGTGTGTGTGTGTGTGTGTGTGTGTGAGAGACAGAGCCACTTGAGTTGAAGGAGCACTCACACAGCAGGTGATTATGTGCTCACTGTATTATGGAGGTGTTGGACTCTGGTCCCTGTCTGGAGCTCATCAGCCTGGCAGATGAGAACATCTGAGGTGGATCTGCAGAGGAACTCTGTCAAAAATCTCCCAGAGCCTCATTTCTGTCTTTCTGTCTTTCTGTCTTTTTCTTTCTTTCTTTCTTTCTTTTTTTTTTTAATGTGGCTGTCGTACAACAAAACTTAGATCAAATCAATAATCTCTTGCAAATGTTCCAAGACGCCTACATCTTCACCAACGCTGCCTGATTTCAAGTATTTCTGGATGGAAATAAAAAGAACTCCAATAACCCCTAATCTCACTATATTTACACACACACACACACACACACACACACACACACACACGCTAGCTTCCTGTTTGTTTAGTATGGGTAGAAGTTGCACAGGACATGGTGACATAGTGTCTTATCCTGTTAGCCGTCTTTTTCCTCTTTTTCATTTAAAAACTAGCTGTACTGCTGCTAATGCCGAGCCGCTTCCTGTTGTTGCAACTTTGCCCTCACAGCCGTGCAAACAGTGCTAACGGCAATGACACACAAGTTGTTCTTTGCCCACTTCTAACAACAGCTGGAAGGTCCAACTGCAACTCCAACTTTCAAACTCAAAATTTCAAAACGTCTCCTATTTTCTATTTTTCACAAATCCGCAGCGGAGGTTGCAGTTTGAACAGATCCTAGGGCAGTGGTCCTCAATAGGCGGCCCGCGGTCCGCATCCGGATCGTGACACAACTATCTGCGGACCCCAGGCAAATTGTCGAAAATGATCCTTTTTTTTTTCTTTTTTTACCAATAAACATATTATTTGTGTTACATGCGAAGCGTTTGCGCGAGTAACAATTATCAGATGAACGTGTCACTGTGTGTGTTTCGATTTTGTCAGCACGTGTATTATGGGCTGTCAACTCCATGTCAACAATGCTCTGATAAGGCTGTTGCTTTTTGGGGTCACAGCTGCAACGAAAAGCTGAGCTTGTTTACTTCCGGTTTCCAGTGGATTATATCGTTACTTTGCTTGGCTAGCGGTTGAATTGACGTAAATCACACACATTTGCATTTTAGAAATTTCCCAGTAAAAGAAAGGTGGCCAATGAAAAGCGACAGTTCAAAGAGGAATGGACGGAGCGCTACGCATTCATCCTTCGTCCAATACGCGTAAGACCAATGTGCCTTATCTGTCAGGAGACTGTGGCTCTGGTGAAAAGCGCAAACTTGAAACGTCATTATGAAGCAAAACATCGGCATTTTGAACATTCCTATCCTCAAAATTCAGACCCACGAAAAACAAAAATCAATGAGCTGAAATCGTCCTTGTGAAATTCCTTGAAAAATTTCAATGTGGACCTTTAAAGTTTGTATTTGAGTACCCCTGGCCTAGGGGGTCCACAGACACTGGAACACAATCCAACATCGCAACAACACAACACAGCTCAACACAACACACCATAACGACAGCACAACCCAACATAGCGACAACACAGCACGACCCAACACAATATAACGACAACACAACCCAACCCAATATAACAACAACACAACCCAACCCAACACAAACCAACGTAACGACAACACAACCCAACGTAATGACAACACAACCCAACGTAATGACAACACAACCCAACATAATGACCACCCAACCCGACCCAATATAACGGCAACACAACCCAACATAGCATCAACGCAACCCTGCGGAACAACAACACAACCCAACATAACGGCAACGCAATCCAACATAATGACAACACAACATGACGACAACACAACCCAACATAACGACAACACAACCCAACGTTACCACAACACAACAGAACATACGGACATTATAATGACAACACAACCCAACATTACCACAACACAACATAACGGCAACCCAATCCAACGTAGCGACAACGCAACCCAACGTTACGACAACCCAACCCCATCTTGCAGACTGTGTGTCAGTGCCACACTTGAAGTTGCCTCCTGAAGTCATAAATCCCAGTGTGGTGTGTAATCACGCCTGGACGGCGTACAGTGACAACAGCACTTCAGTGGATTAGCGAGGTTGCCATGGCAACACATTCCGGTTCGTCTCTATAGGTTTCAGGAGGAAAAAAAAAAAAAGGCTGCGGCGCCCGGGGAGAGAGAGAGAGAGAGAGAGAAATTAATACTCTTTTTTTCCATGAGAGTCATCGCCGTCATTGGCGGAGAGCAGGCGGCTGGGTGGGCAGGTCAGAGGGTGATCACCCCATCGGGTGTACAGCCAACACACACACACGCACGCACTCACACACTCCCACGTGGGACACAATAACAGTGGATTCTTTTTTGTTTTCTAAAGGAGGGGTGGGGGATTATTGGTGCCTACGTACCAGCGTCTCACACACACACATATATATATATAAATATATATATACAAACACACACACACACACACACACTCTGCCACCGCTGGAAAACATCAACTCTCGCAGGATAAGCTCCTTGTGACGCTCCTCGCTGCTGCACTGCTGAAGTGCCTCCTACTTTCTGTCTTAAGCTCGTGTGAAATGAGTGAAATCCAGCCTGAACCGCATCTGCACATCGGCTCCCGGCTGACGGCCATCTGTCGGCGGCGGCCGCTCTAATCAGATCAATATGAGGAGGTTTAGCGGCGGCCACCACCCCGGGCTCCGCCCACTGCTCAAAAAGGGGGCGAATAAAAAAAAAGGAAAAAAAGTCTTTCACCTTGCTTGGCAGAGAAATCCCTCTGGAAAGAGACATCAGTGTTGATGTTATTCAAGGTGGTGAAATTGTGTATTTATTTATTTTTTTTTGTGGCTAAGCTTGTTGTCCAGGACTTACTTTCATGACATTTTTACAATATGTATATTGTTTTTTTTCCACTACTCACTTCACACTTTTTTGTTCTGAATGGCAAAGCTACTTTTATTCAAGTAAAGAACTTACAATACTGACAACATATGTCCTCACGAACATTTCTAAGTTACTTCTGATATTTTTTTAAAGAAACGCATTGTAAGACCAACATTTAGTGGGCAAAACACAACATTGTGCCAACTGAAAACAATAAATAGGTCAACAAATCTTTTCTATCACAGTCTAACCTGCTATTCATCATGTATCATTTAAAATAGTGAGACCGCCATTTATTTAGATTTTTCCAGTAGCTGTATGAAATTACAGATAAAGGTGTATTTTTTTGTCATTAAATTCTGTCATTTCAACAGCCATGACGGAGCAGCAGGTTCTCTCCAGCACTGTGTGTGTTCACATTGTTATCTTCTCCATAGTTTCTTTCCAGTTCAAGTTCAGTTCAGGTGACACACACACACGCACGCACACGCACACACACCTTAAGCCCGCGTTATTAAGTCCGCTAATTGTGGAATTAGCAGTTGGTTAGTATTAGCTATTAGCGAGCTAATTAGCCACAGATGTTAATGTTTGCCGTTTAATGTGTCCTTGCAGCGAGAGAACGGCCTCCTTTTCTTCTTCGTCAACACACCACGTCTTGAGCAGCTGCACACTTGCGTGAAAAAAATGGTCACAGCGTTGTCGGCTAACAGCTACACCTACTATGGACCATTATGATGATGATGACTGCGAAAGAAAAGTTTTCCTGCCCAGAGACCTAACATGGGCACTAAAACACTTTTACAACTTGCCCAATGCAGATGTCTTTATTTCCAAGACTTTAAAAAAATCACTTTTTAAAGGAGAAATTCACCAAAAATTCTGGCTTTTGAGCTTATCTGTCATGCAAGTTGATGTAAATTCCAGAGATTTGTGCAGAACTGTGACAGTACACTTAACACATAGTCAGTTTAGACATCTAATAGTGTCCGACTCGACACTCCCAATAGAGCCCAACCAAGAAAATGCAGCCTCAAGGGGGCGCTAATTGACCGTACTCATTGTCCCGGGTTAGAAAAATGCAACGTAGAAACCTCTTTCAAACTCACTTTCAACTCGGCTCTGGCGCCCCCTTAACGGTTAAGTGTGTAATATTTGGAGATTTTTCAGAAGAAACAGCAACATCAAGTGGTTACTCTGTACTCTGTACTTTCCCTCTCCTGAACTTGCCAGTGAACTACGGTGGCCTGCCAGGACTAACCTGGA
Source organism: Thamnaconus septentrionalis (assembly GCA_009823395.1). Lineage (NCBI taxonomy): Eukaryota > Metazoa > Chordata > Actinopteri > Tetraodontiformes > Monacanthidae > Thamnaconus > Thamnaconus septentrionalis. The sequence continues at coordinate 19,777,058 of CM020509.1, read as the reverse complement.
TACCTCGTCCATTTCTCTTTCACTGGTTCATTTGAGGACGCGAGCGTTCATCCTAAATATAAAATGACCTGGATTGTCCACGCCAGGCTTCCTTACAAATATGGCAATGCAAGATGGCAGCTGACTGGGAGCAAGACCCTGGTCTATATACTGTATATAAGAACTGTTCTATGAGTAGGATAACCAAATTACTTATATTATACTGCGAGTATACAATTATATTAATCTATTTATGGGCTGTATGTTAAGCTTTTACCATTATAAAAATCATAAAATAAGCAATTTTTTTCACACTGGGCATTTAAGAGAGCAGATGAGAGGATTTTCTTTCCTTGTTCTTCATCATTATTGAAATTTTGTTTTTATTGCCTCTTCTGTCCATCTGTGCAGAACCCCGACACCAATGGCAACCTTAGGAAGCGGACCAACTACAGCTCCAACCAGGAGCCAGGCAGCCAGCAGAGGGCGCAGTCCACCACCAACCTCTCCGGGGTGGGCCGAGCCCGGCCCCTGCGACCTCTGACCTGCGGGGCCAACGGCAGCTCCAGCTCGACGCTGTCCCGTTCCAGCCCCAAGTCGGAGAGCCTGCTGAGCTTGGCCTCGTCCTCGGCCCAGCTGCTCAAGGGTGGGGGTGGGACGCCAGGGCCGCCGCCACAGCCTCCAACTCAGGCCGCCGCCTCCACGCCGGACGTGACGGCGGAGACGCCGCGGGCGCCGCCCAACGCCGCTGCGCCGTCGCTGCAGCACCTGCTGGCGCCCAAGCTGGAGCGCATCCAGCTGATGGGCAACAAACTGGAAGTCAAGCAGACACCGTGCTCGCAACCCACCACCGTTGGCATGGGTGGCACCAGCAAGATCGACAAGTACGCCCGCATCCTCTTCCCAGTGTCCTTTGGGGCCTTCAACATGGTCTACTGGGTGGTCTACCTGTCCAAGGACACCATGGTGGCCAGGGGCGGCTAGCGGCTAGCTGCTAGCTGCTTGGGTGAGCCGGGTTTTACTTCTTGGAAACAGATGGGAAGAAAATAAGGAGAACGTTTTGAACGTGGGGTTGCAAATGATAAAACAGGCAGAGACGAAAATAAAAAACAAAAAAGTGGCAAGGGTGCACTTCCCACTTCCACCTGCGGGCGGACTTTGACACCAGGAGGAGGACGTTTATTTTAATTCTTGGAACTGCAAGCATGGGAACAAGGCAACCGAGTTAGAAATATACCTGAGTGGACAAGTTCAGAGAAGGAACAGCTGCAACACTGGAATACTGCCCCCTGTCTTCCTGTTGCAGTATCTGACTAATAGCCAACCCCCACCACAACCACCACACCCCCTCCGGTTTGGCCCTGCGGTCCAGATAAGTCTGGGATTTTTTATTTGTTCTGTCTGACACACTCCTCAAGTGGGACTGCAGCAACTCTTTTGTGTGTGTGTGTATATATATATATAGCTATATATATACATGTGGATTTATAAGGATGAATGGATTTATATTTTAATTATTTCAGTGTAAAAAAAATAATTTAACTTAATATAAAGTCTCACTGTTTAGTTGTTTTTTTTTGTTGTTTCGTTTTGTTTTGATTTGCTAGAAGGCGAACGATGGGTAGTGCAACAGTTATATCATGTGAGAAAACACTGGGGGGGCTGATGGGAAGCAAGCAGCGGTTTTCCAGGGATTTTCCTCTGAGCCTGATCAACTAGAGAGAGAGAGCATGAGACAGAAAGAGAGAGAGAGAAGCCAAATGACGGTCACACAGTAAGACAAATAAAAAAAATAAAAAATGTTTTTTCCCCCCCGGATGAAAGTACTGAAAAAACGTGCAAAGCTCTGGAATGGGAGGTGATCAGCCGCTGAAATCCCTTTTTTTTTATTGTTGCGGGAAAAGCAGCGGGCGGAGAATCTTCCTCACACAAGACGGATTAACAAATCAGGGGAAAAAAACAGTGAAGATGAAATTTGAGGATGAGTCGGGGGGGGGGGAATAGTGAGCGAGAGCGTAGCCGTTACTCGGTGTAACGGGAGGATTTAATCCTCTTTTCCAGCCATTCAGTGGCGCAACAGAGAGAGTTTGTCTCTAGAGGAGACCTGCAGCAATAAAGGTCAAGTCATTGATTTTTGTTTGCTTTTTTTTTTTTTTTTTTCCTGAAGAGTTGTTTTTCTTTGTTTTACAGCAGGAACAATTCATGAATGTGACTCTGCGACAAGTTGCGTCTCGAGAGTTCGCTGTTGCCGAACCTAAACTGCTTTGTTGTGTTGTTGGAGAGATTAGATCCACTGCAGTGCCCCCTTGCGTCGGAGCTCAGACCCCCAAAATAAAGAGCCGTCACACGTCACAGAAAGAAAATGACACGCTTTATTTTTTGCTGCCGTTAGCCGACTTGCAGCCGTCAGTCAGTCAGTCAGTCAGTCAGTCAGTCAGTCGTTAGCCGCTGCTGCCAACTGTGCTAGCTGGAGATACCACGAATGGGATGGAACTAAACGTCTTAAAGTCCATGGCTCCATGCTGCACAAAATACAAACCCAATATGGTGACTTCTAAAACTAAAAATCTAAAAATCTGACGAGAAATGGAAGCAATTAAGGCCATGTTCAAAGCAAATATTGTTTGCAGTGAGAGGCGGCTTCTTTGGCGAAGAAGTAAGCAGTGAAAGGTCACATGACCTGATCGTGACCACCAGATAGACAGACAGACAGAAGGTGTTTCCAGCTGTTTACCGGATGGCCCCGCCCCCTCAACTTGGAGGCGTAGCCGGTACATTTACCAACAATGAGGATTCTGGGATTTGGGAAGTGGTGGCGTGACCATGTTGTGAGCTTGTCATGTGACTTCCTGGTCAGTTTTGAGTGGCCAAATTGACTTTGTGATGGTAAAGTTACAGCTAAAGGATGATTTTAAAAAATCTTGGTTTTCTTGTTTTGCCAATTTACTTTTAATCCTTTTAGTTTTTTTTATATCTTGTTTAATGACCTCAGTATTGGTATCAGTAGACAAATGACGTGACAGGGAGTTGGACACATTATTCATCCGAAACATTATTTCCAGACAAAACCATCAAGTTGTGTTTATCCTTTGCGTTGAGAAGCCTCCCTCCACACCGTCAGAACCTCTGTTCTCTGGTGACGGTCAGGAGTAATGAAAGATAATGCTGATAACTGATCCTTTGTGTGAAGGACGCTGTCACCTAAATATCACTCGGGGAAAGTGTCCTCTCAGCTATTAATGCTCAGTCACCCTCCGCTGGGGGATTTAGTCTTCCCGAGTCGGGACGTCCTGACCGCCTTCGCAAAGACCTCCGCCAGTCGGAAACCCTCACCTCGGTGTTTTAGACGCTCAACACTTGGCTTCCCCGCCACGCCGCTGCTTTATTCATCGACAGTTTCAACTGCATCGCTTTCAGGATAAAATAGCTGCGCTAAATTGTTGCTGCTCGGTCAACAAATCACCAGATCACCAAGTCCGATATATTCAATTTACTTTTGCGGTATGGGCGCCGTGGAGTATGCGCAGGAGTGTAATTTCCCATTTCCCATCTAACTGTAACTCATGTGATGCATCAGAACCTATCAGCCAATCAGAACGAGTCAAGACACGGCAGCAGGCAGGACGGCGTGACATCACGTTTGGAAGAAACTTTTTTTTTTTTTGAAGATTAAATATCCAGGACTGAAAAATACACCGTGTCAACCGTTTTTATTATTTTTTTGTCCTGGAAAAGGCTTTTTGGGCCGTGTGCGATTTTTGGCTGCAATACCTTGAGTGGCCACTGGAAAGAAATTGCAGCGCTGCCATATTACCCGACCAGAATCCAGTTCTTACAAAACATCCATGCCTCACAATCAAAAAATAATGTCTTTTCTGAGGATTTTCTGGCCTTTACACATATATCTTTTAAATGACTTGACTTAAAATGAAAACAAACAATAAAAAAAAAAATAGATTATGAACTGTGTTTCAGGTCAAAGGTTGCCCTGTCATTTCAATCATGTCAATATAGCCGTTTCTTGTTTTGTTTTTTTTATTGCGGCCTGTGGGTCTGTTTTTTTTCTCTTGCAATACCATGGTTGACCACCGGGGAAACACATATATATGCTGCTATGTTGTCGTGCCAGCTAGGGGGCAGTAGTGAGCCTGACAGGCGGATCAAGGCGGCGGCGGCCGCCGCCACTCACCTCTTCCCCTCTCCAGCCGCAGCCATGCATGAAATTGATTTTGCCGTTATTACCTCCCCATTGGCCTCACTCACTCTCTCACTCACTCACTCACTCCTTCGCTCGGCCTGTCACAACAGTGCGCCGAAATAAATAAATAAATAAAGTATTGTATAAAAAGAAATAAATAAATAATATGTCATCATGAGAGGCCTAATGAGGGCGCTGTCACCCACAGATTGATGCCGGCGTGATTAAAGGGGCGTGACGCCGCTGCTCTAAATGTGCTGCATGATTGATGGAGCTGCCAGGGCCGGCCGGGTTGCGCCTGCCATGTTTTTTTTTTTTTCTTTGTTTTTTTCGACAAAAAAACCAACATGGCCGTTTTGTTTTTTTTAAAGTGACGGACTGCTCGAAGATGCTCCTCAGCCTACTTTTTTTTTTTGTCCTCCCACAGCTGACATGGTTAGAGGGAAGTTGTTGAGATGGAGCCGGCCATTAATCACTGTCATATGAGCTGGTTTAAGTAGTTCAGCGGTGTAAAAACGATGTATTCTCCCGGAGCCTCCGAGTGCAGATGGCTGCAGGAAAATGGGGCATTCATTGTTTTTTGTTTGCTTGTTTGTTTGTTTTTCCCCTGCTCTAACACTCCCCCTGGTGGTTCAAGTTACTCTTTTAATTTACATGTCCAAATTTAGGACATGCTGTATTCTGTCAGTGATTAGATTCTAGTGCGGGGAACAGTGCCAGTTGATGCTTCCAGGTAATTAATGACAAAAAACTTGCGGCTACTGGAGGCAGAAGGCTACCTGTCCGACTTTAAGTGGTTCCGAGGGAAAGAAAAAAGTAGGACTCGCTGACTGAGGTCACCTTTTCTCCTTTCAATGTATCTTGAAACCATCTGAAACAACCTTTAACCTGAAGATCCTGAAGGACAAGATCAGAGGTTTGCCAGTAAAGTGATGCCGGGGTTTTGAAATCTCTCGGGGAACCATAACACTATAAATATTGATTAGGATTTATTTTCTTTGCTTTGCTGATTCAAGCTGTATCTACATTGTTGCTCACAAAATTTGGTATATATATATTTTTTTTACTTGTATTTTATCGCACCAAACTAATTCTGTGCATGCATTAATTTCACCTGGATGTAATTCGTCATTGCACCTGGTCTAAAGTAACTACTGATGCATTTAAATGGGAACAAACAGAGGGTTGTGTGGCATATACAGTCTCTCTCCATAGTTTGTTTTTTTTTTTTCAAATGGATGTGTTGAAATTAGTAGGCGTGGTGCCTAAATTTGATCTTACAAAACTAATTCATATATTTTGAGGAAACAACCAGGACATGAATGTCAATAATAGCAGTTTGTTTGAATTTGAGATTAAGGTTTGTTTAATTAATCTACAGTATTTCATTACAAATGTAGTTTTTGTTTTTTTTTTTTTGTCTGAAATTGTGTTTCTAATGTACTGCTGGCAAAAGAAAAAAAAAAATCCTCTGTCATCCACGCTACATGTGAGTAATAAGACCAGGTCAACAACAAACAACTTCCTTTAAAATCCCACAGCAGGCCTACAAATGGTGACAAGTTGATGGGCCCTCAATAGGTTTGTACGGGTGATTTTATTTTTTTAATTTTATTTTTAGTTTTGTTTGAAACGGAAGCAGAGCCAAGACGTGGCGACCTTGACGGCGACCCCCAAACGGAACTTTGACTCTTAAGAGTTGCGTCGATGGTCGATCCCTCGGTTAACGCCGCCTCCATAGTCGGCGCGCCTGTTGAAGCAATATTTCAGAGTCTTTAGATAAGCCACACAGAGACAGCAATAATGTAAACTAAAGCATAGAGCAGAACACTCAATATAGTGCGTGCACACAACTTTAAATGGCTTCTTTGTATAATCGAAAAGCTCCACCAAAGGATTCGCTGACCGCTTTTCCATCCAGATTTGAGAGGAACGTTTCAATACAGTGGTCGTCCAACATTAGCGAACCGCGCGCTCGTTCCAGTACTGGACGGTCTCGATGCATTGTTCTGCAGGCCTCTTCTCTGCAACATCGACTTGATGAATTGTAAAAAAAAAAAAACAACAACAACAACAACAGAAAAAAAAAGAATAATAAATGGCAACTGTGTATTGTGTACTTATATTGATGCCACTTTTTAACTGATCTGTATTGAGGTGAAATAACACGGTACCAACAGTAGATTATTTCTGCTTGAAGTCAACTTGTCAAGGTCGATATTCTGACACAGATTTTTTTTCTCTCTCATTTACTGGTCCTTATACAACACACTGTTTTTGACAAACACTATTAAAAAAAAATGTTAGATGAACCTACTGTCTTGTGTTGATTCCTCATTGCGACACTTCCGTCAGCCAGTCCACCAGTTAAACAGAATGAAGAGGATCAACTGGCAGGACCATCGTCCACAGACTGGAAAGCCGACAGAAGCACCACCGCTGTCCAGGATGAAACCATCTGAACATGAATGTAGTATGAAGTTTTGAAATGTCCTGTCAATGAAGCAGTGCCCACACACTGCTGATTATTATAAATCACACTGTTAAATGCAGAACATCCTTTTAGTAAATAGACAGCAGTCTAAATCAATAATAAAAGACGTTTGCTTCAAGTTTAGCCATTTGCCTCGCGCGCGCGCACACACACACACATACACACGCACGGTGTGAAAAGACATGTTATACCGCCATCTGCTGGTGATTAATGGTTGTCGCGCAGGAACCACGGCATTATTTCATCCTGAGTGTGGGAGCCGTCAATTATTTCAGGGACAGTTTGATTCACAAAAAAAAATAAAAAATAAAAAATAAAAAAATAAAAAAATAAAAATCGTAAATTGTTTAACACGTCATGCAAGCGAAAAATAAATAAATAAATGAATTACTTTGCACTCGTGACTGACCGGCGACACGGACGAGCGTCCGTCCAAACCCGTTTCCGCCTTGCGCGATGACGTCACGGCTCCCGGCTGGCCCAGTCAGTAATGATGGCAGCCGTCGGTTGACATCGACACGGTGGTGAAGATAAAAACTATTTCAAAGTTGGAGGAAACGCCCCCCCCACCACCCCAGTCTCCCCTTTCCTCGCGACACAGTGACGCAGAGCACAGTGGCAGTTGTTCTCAGATAGCACACGCGCACCCGCGCGCACACTCCGCGCACACACACACGCACGCACGCACGCACACACACACTTGGCGCGCGCGCACACGGTCCGGGGGAACGGGTAGGTAAGTGGACGGAGGCGGGCGGCTAGCTTCACAGCATCAGGAGTGAGGCGCCGTGTGTGCGTGCGTGTGTGTGTGTGCGCGCGCGCTCTCTCTCTGCCTGTCACTCCTCCCATGTCTCGCACGCGCCCCCTTTCGCGTGTGCAGTACGAGTGTGTGTGTGTGAGAAAGAGAGAGAGAGACGTGGTGGTGTTTGACACTGGAGAGGCTGTGTGTGTGTGTGTGTGTCTGGAGTGCAATGTAGCCTCCGCACTCCCTCCGTCCCTTTGGCTGCCGGCTAGCTGCTAAATATGACACACGGGCTAGCAGCTAGTAGCCCCGGGAGAAGTGGCTGCTGGACGGGCCACTAGCAGCAGCAGCAGCAGGCTTGCCCGGCTCGTCCTGGCTTCAGCTCGACCCAGACAGCCACCACCACCACCACCACTGCTGCTGCTGCTGCTGCTGCTACTTCGGGCTTCATGACTGTTTGTTTTTAGCCTGGTCACTTTATTTATTTTATTTTTTATTGATACATATATATATATATATAGATATATATATGTATATATATACAGTGTAGATTGAGTGAGTGACAGGGCACTTTGAAATGACATTGAGATGAGATGCTTGTGTCTTGTGTCTGTGTGTCTCAGCATGTGTTCAGTCTTCTTGGGAGGTCTTGTGTCCTGACACGCAGGCCCGCGCCTGCTTTGAGACGCTTTACGATAACATTGAGCACTAACTTTAACCACTGGCTGTACTTTCATGTAGAATATTCACTCGTCTTCGATTAATGCCGTGACTTTTAGGCTTGTGCGATTGTTGCACTTTCTAGTTCCGCCTGAGCTGCGTTGATAGTAAAAAAAATAATCAGCATTGTCTTCTCTTTTTTTTTTTTGGAAACCACAGTGCACATTAATAAGCAGGAATTAGTCAGTCGGTGACAATTTCACGGCGGCTGTGTTTCGGCAGGTCGAGCGCACCCACTGACTGCGCGCGTTTGTTTATGTGTTGAAGTGGCACTATGCCCGCAGCTACTGTGGATCACAGTCAGAGAATATGTGAGGTTTGGGCCAACAACCTGGAGGAGGAGCTGAAGAGGATACGTCATGTCATCAGGAAGTACAACTACATCGCCATGGTGAGTGGTGACGGCAGCCGCGAGGCCAATAGGTCGAGCAGGTGATGTATTTTATTTTTTTTTTTTAATGTAATGGTTTGTATGTATGTATGTATGTTCAGGACACTGAGTTTCCAGGCGTGGTGGCCAGACCCATCGGGGAATTCAGGAGCAACGCCGACTACCAGTACCAGCTGCTGCGCTGCAACGTGGACCTGCTGAAAATCATCCAGCTGGGCCTCACGTTCATGAACGAACAGGGGGAATATCCTCCGGGGACGTCCACGTGGCAGTTCAACTTCAAGTTCAACCTCACGTGAGGCCGACCGACGTTCTATTACTAATACTAATACTATTTGGCTGCTGCGTGGAGGACCTCGGCTCACTGTTAGCTGCGGAAAGCCAAAATAACAACGCTGGCCCACTTTCCATCATGCCTGGCAAATGAATTATTGAATGGAATTGTGCTGTAAATGTATACATTTTGAAAATCCCTTTTTTAAATCAAAGGGAAACTAACTGCCCATGAAGCTGCGACCCACTCAGAGCAGCTCCACGGCCCACCAGCCGAGAAACGCTCTAACTCGGGCATGGCCAAACTACGGCCCGGGGGCCACATGCAGCCCGTTAAGCTTTTTAATCCAGCCCGCCAAACTTGAAGAAATGATATTAATATTAAGTAAGTCATTAAGAAGGTGTATTTTGTCAATTTTTTTCAGTGTTTTAAGAATCATTGCAATAAAGCGCTAAATACTGTGGGGCTCTTGTTCATTTTCAATAGACCTTAAAGCGTGTTTTCTCCATATCCAATGATATATTTTTTTTCTCCTATGATGAGGTGGCTCACCAAAACACTCCATCCATCTGCTCCTGCTCTGGACCGCTCTGTCAACCTCTACAAGCCATTGTGGCCCCCACCCACCAGTCAAAAGGTTTGCCTGCTACCGCTGCTCTGGCTAACACTTCCCTGTGTCTCCACCAGGGAAGACATGTACGCCCAGGACTCCATCGAGCTGCTGACCACGTCGGGGATCCAGTTCAAGAAGCACGAGGACGAGGGCATCGAGACGCTGTACTTTGCCGAGCTGCTGATGACGTCGGGCGTGGTGCTCTGCGACGGGGTCAAGTGGCTGTCCTTCCACAGGTATTCTCTCTGCAACCCGCCCGCTCTCCAGTGCAGTAAAGTCGAGGATTCTCATTTCATTTCAAGCGGACAGTTGAAGACTGCATCGGGGTTTTTCAACCCCTTTTTTTTCATATATATATATATGTGTGTGTGTGTGTGTGTATATACATACATATGTATGTATATATACATATATATGTATATATACACACATATATATGTATATATACATACATATGTATGTATATATACATACATACATACATACATACATAAATATACATATATATGTATATATATATATATATATATATATACATATGTGTGTATATATATATATATACATATGTATATATGTGTGTATATGTGTATATATATGTCTACATATATATATATATATATATATATATGTATGTATATATATATATATATATATATATATATATATATATATATATATATATATATGTGTGTATATATATATATATATATATATATACATATACTCATATATATATATATATATATATATATATATATATACATATACTGTACATATGGAGAGAGAGAGTTGAATAAATTTGAGTCGCGACTTCATTTAAAGGAAATGAATGTGAGTCCTGAGACCAGTTGAGAAGCACTGTTTTAAAGCGCAGTCACTCTACAATGGAATGTTTTTTTATTTTTAGACCAATCAAGTGAAATTACATAATTTGTCACTGCACACCTGATCTCACTGGTGTGCACCAGTGTGGCGCGGCACAGTGTGTTGAAAAACGCTGGACTTGATCCCACCAGTGATGCGCCTCACTGCCTTGCGGGTCAGCTGTCTGTGACTGACGTCCTGTGTGTTCGTCCGCAGCGGCTACGACTTTGGTTACCTGATCAAGATTCTGTCCAACGGCAACCTGCCCGAGGAGGAGGTGGACTTCTTCGAGATCCTTCGCTTGTACTTCCCCGTCATCTATGACGTCAAGTACCTGATGAAGAGCTGCAAAAACCTAAAGGTATTTAGATGCTGATCAAGATGGATAGATATTCTGTATGCGCCTTTTGGGTTTTCAAAACATTCAGACTGGAGGTTCAGTCCAGGCTGCAAGCTGTGATCTCCGCTGACTGGCTCTGTTGTTGTTGTTGTTGTTTTTTTTTTTGCCTTTTATTTTCAGGGCGGTCTGCAGGAAGTGGCTGAGCAGCTGGAGCTGGAGAGGATCGGACCGCAGCACCAGGCCGGCTCCGACTCTCTACTCACAGGCATGGCTTTCTTCAAGATGAGGGAGGTAGGAGGATCCTCCAGTCGCAAAATCAGCTTCTTCTTTTTTTTTTTGTTTGTTTGTTTCATTTCATTGCAGGATTCTTGCTTGACATTTGGTCTAGTCTAGTGGAAAGTTTGCAGACGTCCGAGTCATTACACCTTAAATCAGTTGACACAACTGTGTATGGAAGTGCTCACTGGAATCTAGACCAGTCGCTAACAAGACGCCATTCCGTCCACGAGACGACGGAAAACATCGTCAAAACCAGAACCAGAACGTTGACCTTTGACCTCTCTCTCTCTCTCTCTCTCTCTCTCTCTCTCTCTCTCTCTCTCTCTCTCTCTCTCTCTCTCTCTCTCTCTCTCTGCACGTGCAGATGTTCTTCGAGGATCACATCGACGACGCCAAGTACTGCGGCCACCTGTACGGCCTGGGCTCCGGCTCGGCCTACGTCCAGAACGGGACGGGCAACGCCTACGAAGAGGAGGCCAACAAGCAGCCGTCGTGACATCACTCCCCGGACTCCGCCCCCTTCTCCATAGCCCCTCCCCCTCGCCCACCCACCCGACATCCCGGTTGATGCCAGAAGATCCCACAACACACCGCTGCTGCTCCGCCCACCGTAGATTCCTGAGCTCTGGCTGCTGCCATCACGCACGCCCCCTGCTGGCCGCGTGTGTGCGTGCGTGCGTGCGCCCGCACATGAGTTTTGAGTGTTGCAGTTGCAGTTACAGGCGCCACCCCTTCCAATCAGTCCTATGCTTGAAAATAATAATGCGATGGGATTTTTTTTTTTTTTAGTCTTTCCAAAATGTTCTGTAGAAAGAAAAGAAAAATAATATTTTGCACTTTAAGAGCTCGACCCTGGTTTTACATGGAAAGCTGAACATGTCTCCGTCTCCTCTCAATTTCCTTCGCTGCATCAGTTTTTACATTGTGAACATGTAAAAAAAAAAAAAAAAAAAAAAAAGACTGTCTGTCTGGAGCGCTCGCCACACTCGCCAGCCTTAATATTTGCTGCATTTCCTATCTTTTAAAAACTTTTATTTATTGTGCCAAGGAGCCGACTCGGCACATCGGGGGGAGGGGGGAGATAATAATAATAATAGTAATAATAATAATAATGATTATGCCACTCGGTGTTTTCCGTTGCCCTTCAAGTTCTTTGAGGCTTGTATCACGACGAGCTCCCAGCGAGTCTGTTTACATGCACATAAAATGCCTAAAGTGTCTAAGTTTGTTTCTTTTGTATGAAGACGGTTCATGATTTGCTGGAATCCAACTGTAAGAAACATTTTGATGGCGACACTAGAAACAAAACAAAAAAAGTTGCCATCCCCTGCTTGCCTTCTTTTGTTCCATTTACAAAGCTGAGATGAATACACACAGATATACACACACACACACATGGTGACTGTGTGTGTGCATGTAAACACCCTCCGGGAGACAAACAGACACTTTTAGTGGAACTTGAACTTTTGTCAGATGCTCAAAATAAATAAAAACACTTGCTGGAAAGTGTGGAGTGAAACACACCGAGTCGACCTGCTGCTGCTCTGTTTGGAGTAACTTTATTTTGTTCTCATTCTTTAAGTGAGTTTATGGTTTTGTTGACTCTTTCGAGTCACAATAAAGGAGTGAAAGGAAAAGATTTTTAGATTTTTGTTTTGGGTGGGGGAGGGGTCTTTGCACACCTGCAGCTCTGGCACTCGTTCTGATTGGCCACTAGTTTTTTTTTTTCATTAGTATTATTATTATTTGTTTCTTTCGCTTTCCATTTCATCCATGCCGCGTACAGAACAGCTGCATGTAGTGAAGAAAAAAAACAGTTTGAAGAAAATAAGTGGCGTGTTGAGTAGAACTCTGCTAGGCCTGTGTGTTACAGTGTAGGTTCACTTTATAATCAACCCTCAGAAAGAGTGGCTGACGACATTACCCCCCCCCCCAAAAAAAAAAACCTCCCCCTCTTCCCTCCCACTCTCTCTGCAGCACATCTCTCACACTGTAAAAGGAAGAAAGTATAATATGCAATATAAAAGATGATTGTTTTTAGATTATTTTGTAAATAAAGGCTTGAAACTTTTCTACCACGACAACCACTTTTTCTTTTGCCACTTATTGTCTCTTTAATGTGCAACAGAGCCGAACAAAGAGGCGGAAAATGCTTTTTCCTTTTTGAAATTCTCATAAGGCATCACAAACTCTCCTGTCGCCGCCTCTCGCGTCTCTGTCGCCCCCTACAGGCAGACGGATAGAAAAATAGAGATTGACACCGACGCCGACTCACCGCGGAGCTCCGGCCCAACAAGCAGCAAGACATTCTTCCTTTGCGAGTCTTTCTCCATCCCGTGAAGGAAACAGACGGCGTCGTCTCCTCAGAGGGTAAACACGCGAAGCAGCAGCAGCAGCAGCAGCAGCAGCAGTCGCGTGTTCATCACCCTGGTGTTGGTTCTGCACGTTAGAAAAACTCCTAGGCGGTATCTGCCTGTTGGTTTGTTGGTGGTGAACGGAGGTCGGACTTGAGGCTGAGGAGGAAGCAGGAGCAGCAGCAGCTCGCTGGTGTTTCAGCTCCAGCTGCTGTGAGTCAGAAGAGCCCTTGTTCTGGTTACTAATTCACAGAAGTAGTTTTGAAGCAAAAAAAAAAAAAGGTGGGGGGTTGGGAGGGGCCTTCTCTGGTCCGGCCTTCAACATCCTCAGACGAGAGCATGCATCACTTGAACTTGTCACAACACTCAACAAAAGTGGGTGGATAACTTGACCTCCTCCTCCTCCGCCACCCTCATCAACATCCCACACACTAAAGGAAGAACAATAAGGGGTTCCACGAACGTCACATCAACGTCACTACTCGTCTACAATCGGCAAAACATTTGGCATCCACACCAGAGCGGCTACTTTGTGTGCTAAGCTATTAAAACAACTGGAGTCTATACTGTCACATTTTAAAAAAAAAGAGGAAGAAGTAGTAGTAGTAGAAAGCTGCTCAGCCTGGATCCCCCCTGGTTCTCTTGGTTCTCCTGGTCCATCTCCTGGTTTACAAAGTGCTGCCGTGCGCCTCCATTACGCGCGCAGAAGCAGCAAAGTTTGAGAGCTGGAATGCATTGTATATTAGTCAGTCCAGGTCTTCTGGAGCCCAAAATACGTTCATATAGCAGCACAAGATGTTTTTTTTGTTAGTTTTTTTTTTGTTAAAGAATGAACAGCAATATTGATGGTAAAGTTCATTTTTGTTGTTGTTGTTGTTGTTCTTTGTTGCCAGTCGGGGTGGCGTTTGTCCTGTAAACCTCTCAGAAGAAGGTGAGCGTGGCCACAGCCTGCAGGGGGCGGCGCCTCAGCCTGTCATCACAAACGAGGCGGGAAGTCATGTGAGTGTTTAATTGTCATTTTTTCCCCCCCAGACATTCACTTTCCTCAGGTCAGCTGACTGACCTTCTCTGTGACGACCTCGCGGCCTCCGTCTCCGGTTACGCCTCATGTTCGATGGTCAGTCCAGGGTTGCTGGCACCTGAAACACCGGCAAACAGCAGCGAGTCACTGATGGAGGTCATGAAAAATGTGTTCCTTGCAATTTCTCTGGCTTCCTCCCCGACCTTTTTCTCTCTCCGCTGTGCTGTCGCTGTCTGTCCAGGAGGGGGTGCTAACCAACAGGCGACTCTGGGAGTCCCTCAGGGGCTTGCCTGGGTAGTGGCGACCCTCCGCTGCACTGGAACACACACACACACACACACACACAGGCAGGAATCAAACTCCTCGGGAGCTTCTTGATGGAATATTGTCTTCTTTATCATGTTTACGGCAGGATTTGTGCGCTGACAGTCTCTGTTTTGACTCACGCATTGGTGGCAGTGTTGGAGCCAGAGGGTGAGGAGGGCTGCTCGGGGTCCAGATTCACCAGACAGGTTGGGAATGAGCAGCCGTCCCCCAAGCTGAAAAAGAAAAAAAGAAAAGAAAAGAACAAATAGAACAAAAATGATAACAAATCTAAAAAGTTCAAAGTTTTCTAACATTGTGAGGTGCAGGTTGATGTAAAAAATATAATAAAGGTTAAAGGTTTAAGTCTCAGTGATTGTCACATCCCGAAGGATGCAAAATTTGTCTTTCACATTTGACCCGTCATCCCCTGAGGGAGCGGTGGGCAGCAGCGGTGCCGCGCCCGGGAATCATTGGGTGATCCAACCCCCAAGTCCAACCCCGAATACTGAGTGCCAAGCAGGGAGGCAATGGCTACCATTTTTACAGTCTGTGCGGTATGACCCTGCTGGGGATCGAACCCACAACCTACCAAAATGTATAAATATACATACTATGTATTTAGTTATTGTGTTTAGGTTGGAAAAAAATGTCTTCAGTACAATTTTGGGATTGTAAATTCCCACCTCATGCCATCGAATGCTGAAGCATTTTTTTTTTTTTTTTTTTTTTTTTAGCACGGTGCTAATTTAAAGCTAAAATACTCAGCAAACAGCATCAAACAGTAACTGTGCGTATCCCAAGTTGTGACGCCAGAAAGGCTGTTGTTCCCAGTTGCTGCCACTAGTTCTGCTCTGCCCCTCCGGATCCACTTTGTTCAAAGCGGTTGTTGTTCTCCCCTGCTCACCTGGAGAAAACCGGAACTGGCCAGTATTTGGCCTCGTCCCCAAACACCTGGCGGAAGTTCTTACTGAAGCCCAGGCTGAAGCCGTTCTTGTCGGTGCCGTGGCGGAACACTGGCGAGCGCACGGCCTCTGAGGGGACAGAGACGGGTGGTCAGTCTGACATGACGGCGGATCAGCACACACGCACGCTCCCTCTGCTGGTCAGTCTGTGAACTGCAGGTCTCTGCTGATGTGCAGGAGCTCCTCCGTGTGCGAGTCGTCTTCCTGGGAGTTGTGGGTCTAAGCTGCTTACAGCTCTGAGCCTCGTGCCTCTGCATTACGGTGTTACACACCACCTCCGGATTACACACACATCTCGGCACGTATAGACACGACGAGCCAGTGTGGAGACAGAGTGATGAGAGAGTCGTACAAGTTGCAAAGAAGCATGCTTCATCATCAGAGCAAAGTTTCAAACACAAGAAATTCACTTTGGGGTGTTTGACTTCCGGGTGGAATTTGTGGAAAATTGTGAGAAAGTTTCAGATTAAAAGGTTGAAATAGTCGATTCTTCTCAAACAGTGGATTGAAACCAAAGTTAACAACAGCGGTGGGACCTTCTTTTTCGTTGGGCTTTGTCTTGGTCACATAATATCCGATTGTGAACATTGTGATGTTTAGATAATGTTAAATTAAGTTAAAAGTTAGAGTTTATTTCAGCTTAATTTGGGAACTGTCTCCAGATTTCATCCAGTCAAATTTCCCATAGAACTTTTGGTTTTTCAGGGGGGTTGTGCATGATATGATGATTGACATGTGAAACTTACACTTCGGGATTGAAAATAAAGTAAACCGCCAGATACGAAGGACCTCAACTTGCAACACTGGCGCAAAAAACAGAAATATTTTTATCAGTATCATCTATTTGTCTTCAGCAACACACTTGTGACTTGACGACCCGTCAGCACTGATTGTCTGATAAGGTCACATGACACTCTGGACATAACAAAGAACCAATGGATTGGAGCAGTCTCATCAGATCCTCCAGGGTGACGCCGACAACAACAAACACAAGCGTGAAGCAAGGGCAGCAAGAGCTGGCAAGACATCAGGAGTGCATTTGAAAAATATCAGCGCACATCAATATTAATGTGAACTGGAAACTTTTCAAAGTGAGGGGAAGAAGGCGGAGTATCAAGGCTGTGACAAAAAACTGAAGTTGCATCATCCTTCCCGTTGTTGCTTCCTGGTCCTTTTGTCATCATGATTACCAGTAAAGTGAGAACTTAAGAAACATATCAAACGCAACAATGAGCAATCACTTCATTAAAAATTAAACTTCTGCAACAACAACACAACAGACACACACACGAGTCGATGCAGGGCTGAAGCACCTACCCAGGGTGGACCTGTTCTTACAGACCAGCCAGCAATGGTAGATGAAGAGCGACGCCAGGCTGACCGAGAACATGGAGGCCGAGAAGAAGAGGAAGAGGATGTGGAACTTGGCCTGTGTGTCCGGGAGGCCGTTCTGAGGGTCAGACGAGGAGCAGGTCAGAGGTCAGCAAAGGAACAGAGAGGAGAATAACTAGGCAGCAAGCAAGGGCCCTCTACTGGAGTTGTACCCAGAAGTTCTACCCAGAAGTTCTACCCCGGAGCTCTATGCAGGAGTTCTACTGGAATTCTACGAGAGTTCTACCAGAGTTGTACCCAGGAGTTGTACCCAGAAGCTCTACTGAGGAGTTGTACCCAGAAGCTCTAGCCAGAAGTTCTACCAAAGACTTCTACCCAGAAGTTCTCCCTGGAGGGGTTCTACCCAAGAGTTCTACCCAGAAGTTCCACCCGAGACTTCTACCCCAAAGTTCCAACCAAGAGTTCTATCCAGCAGTTCTAATCAAGAGTTCTACAGAGGAGTTCCACCTAAAAGTTCTACCGAGGGGTTCAACAAAAGAGTTCTACCCAGGAATTCTACAGGAACTCGTGTGTTCGGGCTAAAGCACTGCTAACGTGGCTCGTACCAGATACTCTCTCAGACGGAAATGTGCTCTACCTCCAGCCTGGTAGGAAAAAAAGATCAATTGCCAAACCATTTTTAAATTGAGTTTAAGATTCAATCAAAGGCTGTTTTTATGTAGCACATCAGCCTCCGCGTGTGCAGAAACAGTCAAAGGTTACATTGCAGGTGGTGGACAAGCGGGACGTACCATCCAAAACTTGATGAAGTACTTCAGATCTGTGGCCGTTATGAAGAGGCAGTAGAGCAGCGAGTACGCCAGGAACAGCATGAAGTACTTGTAGTTGGAGAATCCGACGCAGTTGTTCACCCTGGTGGAAGGAGAGGGAAGTGAAGTGACGGGCGGGGAAACGATTCAGCAACAACTTGGATTCAAATCAGTTTTTCTCTGTTTTGGTAGTATGAGCAGTTTAATCAGCATGTGATTGTAGCAAAAGAAGAACAATGACTGGCTTTATCATCCACTAACAAACAGGCTGGAACTGTCGGCCGTGGAAATCACAGTTTCCACAGACAGAAATTTCATGGCGATTTTTAGATTTATACAATGTTTAGAAATGTAAACAACCTGGTGTCTGTTCAACATGTGCTGTTTTTTTTTTTTTACCCGTCGCACTCGCACAAGCTCAACATTGAAGATACACCAACGTTTGGAAGAAGAAGAAGAAGAATTCTACTTTGTTTAGAAGTAAGAGGAACTTTTGTGTATCTCTGTTCCATCCCCCTGTCATCTGACACAATGGAAGGTCACGATGCTCCTCTTGCGCTTCCATGTGATGTGTGGTTTTTTTTTTTTTACAAGACCTGGTGACCCAGAACTGATGCTGAGAAACAGCCTTTTGTCACGTAACTTCAATAAGCCTCAATACAGCAGAGTGTGTTAAATCTGGGCCGCGCAAAACAAACAACGTCGTGCGAGTGCGGCAGCGTTGGTACCAGGGGCAGTGGTGATCCATCTTCAGGATGCATCTGCAACACAGAAGAAGACAGTCAGTCAGTGAGTCAGTGAGTCAGTCAATCAGTCAGTCTGAGTCAGAGTCCTACCTGTCGCAGACGGAGCAGTGGTGGCAGCGGTCGGGCTTCAGCAGCTGGCAACGCTCACAGAACCGGATGGCTGAGGAGGAGAGACAGGAAGTTCCATCAGACTGACAGAAAGACAGACAGGCAGGCAGGCAGGCAGGCAGGCAGAGAAGCAGACAGACAGACATCTAGTCAGACAGACATAGAGGCATCCAGACAGTCAGACAGACAGCTGGCTAGCCAGTCAAACAGACAGACAGACAGCTAGTCAAACAAACAGTCCATCAAACAGACAGCTCATCAGACAGACAGATAGACAACTAGTCAGACAGACAGACAAACAGTCTGTCAGACAGACAGCTAATCAGACAGACAGACAGACAACTAGTCAGACAGACAGACAGACAGTCCGTCAGACAGACAGCTAATCAGACAGACAGACAGACAGCTACAGAAAACAGACAACAGACAGCTCAGACAGACAGACAGACAGCTGGTCAAACAAACCAGTCCATCAAACAGACAGCTCATCAGACAGACAGATAGACAGCTAGTCAAACAGTCCGTCAAACAGTCTAATCAGACAGACAGACAATCAGACAGACAGACAACTAGTCAGACAGACAGACAGACAGCTGGCTGGCTAGCCAGTTAAACAGACAGACAGACAGCTAGTCAGGCAAACAGTCCGTCAGACAGACAGCTAATCAGACAGCTAATCAGACAGACAGACAGACAGACAGACAGACAGACAGGCAGACAGACAGACAGACAGCATCCTCCTTGGAGGACCACAGACAGTAAGCAGCAGCAGCAGCAGACAGACAGACAGACCTCCAGAGTTGGTCCTGGTGTAGATGGGCAGGTCCTTGGCGATCCTCCTCAGGATCTCCTGCTGCGACTCCCCCCGGTCCTCCCGCTGCAGCAGCTCCTTGTCACTGTGCGACAGGTGGAACTGCAGGGCACGACAGCACACGTTACACCACGCAGCTCCATCGACAGGCTAGCGGCTCTCAGCATCTCCATGGTGGGATGAGGCTGAAGCTGTAACTAAAGCTGGAGGATTGTTTTAGGATCAGGTGGCCGATCTGGGTGGTTGAATCCGGGTAGGAGGTTCAACAGACTCCCAAGTCCAAGTCCCTGAGTTCACTGACCGTGACCAAGATCAACAGCTGATTTGGACCACTTCAATCAACTCTGTGTGTGTTCACCTCAAGGTGAGGTCACAAAGCCCACATTCACGGAGCCCCGATCGACCTCCGTCAACAACAGGAAGTCAACCTTCTCCAGTTCTTGTAATGCATCCAGGACTTCAGCCCATGCTGGAACAGGACATTCTCATCCGCTTATTGGGTGAATTTAAACATATTGTGTACAGACACTGGGAAACCCAGAGTTCCCCTTGTTTCCGGGGTAACGCACTCAGTTTTCACTAAACCCACTTTCTGGAAAAAAAAACCACAACTCCTCCTCCTCTCTTCCCCTTCTCTTCCTACCCTCTCACCTCCAACTCCTCTGTCTCCTCCTACTCCTCTTCCCTCCACTCCTCCCTCCTTCTCCTCCTCCTCCCGCTCCTTCTCAATCTCTTCCCCCTCCTCCTCCTCTTCGTCCTCAACCTCCTTCCTCCTCGTCCACCTCTTGCAGAGCAGCAGCAGCACAGAGCTGTGATATTGCTTTCAGCCACTCAGGGCAATTTACGGTTGAACGATGGAAACAAGAAACACCGCAACAAAAACAACAACGACCGAATTTGACTCCTATTATTACGTCGGGATCAGGCCTCACAGAGGCTCCTGGTCGGTCAATAATTGCTGCAGCACTTTGGTTTGGAGGCTAAATGCAAAAAGGAAAAAAGGACAAACGTGCGGAACAAGAGATGCCGCGGATGAGAATTTGTGGCTGTGGGCTCCTCAGGCAGGAACCGTCATTAGTGCAAATATTGCATTCGATCTCTCACTCTCTCTCTCTCACACACACACACACCTCCTTCAGGGGGTTCATGGGCCTGGTGAAGATGGTTTGCCAGTAGGTCCACACAAACATGATGAAAATGACGTGGTAGACCAGCAGGTAGATGACTGGAAGAAGAAAAGAAAGAGAGAGAGACAGAAAAATTCAACATCACAGTTGTCCTCATGTGAGGGACTCACTGAAAGACATTAAAATTTCAACTCAATTTAGGTTATAAATGAGGACTTTTACTTTGGTTAAAAATAAATCAGTTTTAAGTCACAACAAATCACTAAATAACCAACACAATAAATAGCAAAACTTTTAATGTAGCCATTAGCAAGAAAACAATAACAGTGTTATTATCAGTATTCTGATATCATTTTGTAGCAGGTAATGACAGCTGTGTTAAAAGTTATTATGCATAGTTCCTTGTCCCTTAAAAAGTTCATTTAACTGTGACTGCGCGTCTTTATTAATATGCAATTCACATAATTTATTCGTCTAAAAATGATGTGGAGATAGAAGGAAAAAACAGCCTTTTGAAAAATCCCTCCTGACAGAGGAAGAAGAATGTGGCTGCTGAAGGTGCTGGACAGCTGCCTGTCTCAACATGGCTTCAAACAGGAAAATGTCCCTTCCAATTCCACAGCACCAGCACAGGAAATCCTCCTTCTGTCTGTCTGTCTGTCTGTCTGTATGTCTGTATGTCTAAGATATTTGAATTCTGCACCAAGCTCATCTGTTCCTCTCAGCAGCCACATCTGAAGAGACTCGGAGCAGCAAAGAGCCCATCGCGCCTCCTAATTGCCTCAGAAAGTCCAAAAACCTGCAAATTCCTCTACACGGTCCAAAAACTTCACTTCCTGTCTGTGCTCCGACACATGGATCAGAGTTTGTGAGAGATCCAATCAAATCAATCCAATCAAACTGAAAAGTTATTTTACTGCAAACATCTCATTAGCTCTTTTTGTTGGAAACCATGAAATACTCACAGTGAATTAATTACACTGAAGTGACCAAGACTCGCGAGATTGAAGAGACACACGACTGTTACTTTCAGAGCTTCTGAGACTTGCGTGAGTTTCTGAGGCTTCTTCCTTGATTTCAAAACTCAACGTAGTCAGAGAAGATCTGAACCACCAACCCGTCGGGCTTCCGTCCCCCTGAGCGCTTTGTCCTGATTATGTCTTCCGGTAGTGTTGTTCAAATCTAAGAAAGGTTGTGGCAAATATGCTATATATTTTTTCATTATCTCCAGTTTGCTGTCATTTTCCTATTTACTTTTGCTCCATAATAAAAGACAAAAATTGAAGAAATTGAAGGCTAAAGAAGATATTATATTATATTATATTTTCAGAGCTAGCGGTGATGCTTTTGAAGCTGAGTGTGAGTCTCGTCTTGTAGCGGCTTCCTCTTCCTGTTCCCTCATCACTGGACCAACATCTACACAAACGTCGTTTCTGTGACTGTGTGCGTGTCCTCGGAGAGGAACAAGAGCGTGACTAAAAAACTTCAAAGAGTCGGTTCAAAGAGCCGACTCTTTGAATCGACTCGGCCTCCGCCAACTCGTCCCCGACAGCCACACGTGTGATCCCGTCTGCTGCCAGGCATCAACACTCACCCTTCTCTCCGATGTCATCGATGGATTCTGAAAAGAGAGGAGAGAGAAGAAAACGTTGAGAAGAACAAAAAGCAAGAAGGAAGTCGTACATTTCTTGTTGAGTTTTGGGAATCCACTGATGCAGAGGAGGCTGAACGTCACAGAACCGGTGACTGCATTCATCGTGCGAGCTGCCGATGTCGTAGCAGAGTGTGTAAGATCCATCACCCCGGCGTCCATTTCCACCACGGCCTTCGCCGTAAAACGCACAGCGCGCCATGAAAAAAAGGAACATTTCGCACAGTTGAAGGACGAATGCACGCAAAGGCTTGTGCTCAAAGAAAAGCCGTTTACACGGTTCCCCTGTGAGAAAAGTCGCCTCTTTCACAGGGACAAAGCAAAAGCAAATCCTCCACCGCGGAAAATCCGTCTCTGTGTGGGGAACAAACACAGTTAAAGGGACAGCTCACCCTAAAGCAAAACGGTTTAGTCGCAGCACGTCTCATGGGTCAGAAAAGTTTCTTTGTCTTATGAACTTCTGAGCAAAGGAGGGTTTTGTGTAGCGGGTGAACCGGTTTATATTATTATTATTATTATTATTATTGTTATTATTATTATTATCTGGAAATGTGCAAAGCTGTTAAAGCTTTAAAGTCAGTCAGCTTTCCAAATTTCCCGTCTCTCACAGGCGGCGGGCAAGTAAACAAAACGAATAAATATGAATTTTTTTTTTTTTTTTTTTTAAAGACACCTCAAACAGATGGTACAGTCAGATGGAGCGCCCCACTTCCACTTCAAACTGTGCCGTAAACATTCGAAAGTCATCAGAGTATGAGCGCACGTGCACACGTGTATTGCTGTGTGTGCGTTTGTCCCAGTTTCCCAGCGACGATTAGCTGAACACACACGGAATCATCGGTCTTAAGCAAATAGGAAACAAAACACACACACACACACACACACACACGCAGCAGGAAGTGAGGGACGGTGAGCCAAGGAGCTCAGTCGAGGCGTCCGGCCAGAGTGTGTGTGTGTGTGTGTGTGTGTGTGTGTGTGTGTGTGTGTGTGTGTGTCACAACCATCAGTTCCCCCCCTCGTGATTTTTCCATTTTTAACGGTCCAGGATGGAAAAAAGAAAGCGGCCGAGCTTTCAAAAGGCAGCCCTGTGGTTCAGCACTTAAAAAAAAAAAAGAAGTGGGTCAATGGCAGATTGCTGGAGGTGAATTATGTAATCCAGACAATGGGATTAACTGAGGCGCCGAGCGAGAGCCGCGATCAGCTGACTGAGTGTCTCCCCTCCAGCTGTTTGTTCCTCCATCCGTCCGTTTGTCCGTCCGTGTGACTCCGACGCATCGCTGACTCGCCCTCCTTCCTGCGAGACAGACGCCCGAGAAGTCCGCGACTGTTTTTCTATTTTCTGCTGCTGCTGCTGCTGCTGCTGCTGCTGCTGCTGCTGCTGCTGCTGCTGCAGCCCCTCAGTGAGGACGGAGGAAGTCTGGAACATCCTGAGGAGAAGTCAACCAGGCTGGCTGGTTCATTCAGGACACTGGCAGCAGCAGCAGCAGCAGCAGGAGCAACAACCAGGTTTTGTTCACCCAGTCAGTCGAAAGCATCTTTCAAGGAGACCTGACAGTGATTTGGATTTTGTCAGCAAAAAGCCGCTGTTGTGTTTCAGTGGGAGGTTGAGGAGTCGCCTCGACTCAACCCTGAGACCACTGAGAACCTTCACACACACACACACACACACACACACACACACACACAGCTGCTTTAGAACAAACACACATCTGATGATAACAACAACAACTCTAAACACCTTTCACTGGTTTCCCACCTCAGCGGTGCCTTCAGGTTCTTTCAGGTTCCTTCAGGTTCAGCTGCCTGAGTTGTTTTTTTGCTGTCTTGTGTGTATTCCTGCGTGCTTTTTTTGTTTAATGGCATCTCGGACTAAATCCTTCCACAGCATGAAAAGGTCAACCAGGAAGCCAACAGAAACAAAACCAAGGAAAGGGTTTGAGGTAGATTTCACGGAGTGTCACCAGTGGCCGTCTCTCTGTGCCGGCAAACCCAGTGACCAGGCATCTTTGACTCACTTTCAATCAGGCCTGGAAGTCACATCGTGATAAAGATGTAAGCACAGCCAAATTGAGGGGACTGTAGGGTGAGGAGGAAGTGTGTGTGTGTGTGTGGGGGGGGAGGGGGGGCTCTCACTATCATCCAAACTGATGGATGAACTCTGCTGCTTCCATCTCCAACAGATGGAACGCCAACACTATGTGGCCAGTAGGTCTCTAAGACACTACTGAGACCAATCCATGTCACTGTCTGTCTGTCTGTCTGTCTGTCTGCCTGCAGCTAGAGAAGTGCAGAGCGCCACCACCATGTTGGTGGTAGTGCAGCATTGAACTCATACATCAGGACACTGAGCCTCACAAGAACAACAACAACAACAATACAAGCGATTACAGGCAGTCGTGCGTGCTGACAGTGCTGCATTCACACTAATGGATCCTAAAGGGTCGTGCTGTGTGTGTGTGTGTGTGTGCGCGCGCGCGCGTACACGGACTGACTGGCACCGGTCAATCAGCAGCAGACTGCCGCCACCTGGACACCGCAGACAGTGTCTGCCGCTGCTGCAAAGTGACATACATGTGAGAGACGTGTCATGTCACACTCTGCCTCAACGACTGCAAACACGTGCGCAGCTTTGCGTCAAATACTAAAAACTGGGGAACAAAACAAAACAAAACACAATCAACTTGGTGCTCAGACAGAGACGCCAGACACACGCACCGCCATCCTCCTCCCAAAGAATACAGTTCGAGGCTTTTTCCTCTCTCTCTCTTCTTTCACTAACACACACACACACACACACACACACACACACGTCTGACAGTCACGCAACGCACCGCGCCGCACACCAACACAGCAGACGCACGCCGCAGCGTGGCTTCCTCCTACCTATGCAGAGCTGCAGGACATAGGCGTAGTAGGACCAGGCCAGTATGAGGGCGATGAAGAGCACCGGCACCCAGTAGAGAACTCTCTGGCAGCCCTTCCTCACGCTACGCGATCCCGAGGGAGCCATCGTCGAGCCGCGAGCCGATCATTCCTCCCTCGTGCGCAACGCAGTCGGGTAATAAGTCGGCTACTACGCCGCTCTCCCCCTCCGAGCGCGCCCGCGCGCACGCGGGCGTGTGAGTTCGCGTGCCCGTGCCTGTGGGTGTGTGCACGGCAGGCGCGCGCGCGCCCGCGCGAGGCGAATCCCGTGTGCGGACTTGAGTCAGTGCGTGTTCCGGGCTTCTGGTCGCTCTGATCGGCGGCGGCGGCGCAGACGCAACATCGCGTCTTCCGTATGCGGCTGCTGCTGCTGCTGCTGCTGCTGCTGCTGCTGCTGCTGCTGCTCCCCTGTTCGTCCTGCTCACATACTCATGCACACGACAAGGGAAGAAGAAGAAGAAAAAGAACAACAAAAAAAAACCTTGCAAAAAAACCTGCTGCAGTACCTCTCTACACACACGCAAGCGCGCGCGAACATATGCGCACGAGGCGGCCGCCAGGACCGCCCCCCTGCTGTCTCCCTACAGGTTGCCATGACGTCCGCGAGATGCTGCAAGGAAGCCAGGCCCCCCCCCTCCCTCCTCGTCCCCTCGTCCCCCTCCATCGCGAACAGATGGGTTCAATAAGTTCAGACTCACGCACACACACATAGGCATACACACACGGGCACAGGCACGCGCTCTCTCTCACACGCGCGTCCGCTTGTCCTTCCCTTTGCTCATTGATCACCACCGCGTTAAAGTGGCCGCATGCTCAAACTGATAAAAGAGGAAGAAAAATGTTTATTTGTTTGTTTGTTCTTCCACCGCGAAAATAGAACAACTCTTGCGAAATCCATCCACCACCGTGCCATTAAGAGCATGTATTTGGGTCAGCTCTTACAGAAATCCCACTCTGGGCTCCTCCTGGTGGGATCCTGAGGGAGGCCTGATCGGACTCATAATCCCCGCCATGGGTGTTTGGTCCTGCAGGATTCTAACCAGTCGTGGACGTGGATGGAGGAAGGGGAGGGGGAGGAGGACGAGGAGGAGGCACCAGATTCCATCAGTTCTGAGAACAGAATAAGACATTGTAACGCTCCTCCGCCATGTCTGGTTGCAAAGTGCACTGCTGCAGGCTGAAGAACGTGAAATCAACAAAAAGCTGCAGACAACAGACAAGAGAGCTTTTTTCTTTTCTCATAGCGATAAGCGAGCGATCCACTGTTTGTTCGTGGCTGTGGGAGGCAGCGTTGCACAGACGCCAGTGGTCGAGCAGCACCACCTGTGGAGTCGGTGAACTCCAGTTAAAAAAAAAAAAAAGGAGCCGAATGGCAGATTTTGAGATTCAGAGAAGAAAAGAAAAACCCTCGACGATCAATCACACACTATCAGACGGAACACAATGTTCAAACTGAACTGGCACAGTGCAACGCTGCAAATAGAATTGTGTATATCTGTCCATTATTGTCTGTATATTCACCTATAATGTGTGGTGTCTCTTTCTTGTGCACGTTACGTCTCAAAAGCACTGGTAATTCTGTTACTACGACTCAGGGACATGCACAAGAATTGGATGGTCCCCGTTTTTAACTTGTACAAATGGTAATAAACTATATTCTAAGGCAACTAAACGAATTTCCTGTCCGTCTGGCCAATCGCATCTCTTCAACACTGGCAGAGTCGTTTGACTCTGTCGTATACTGCACAGAGGTGTTGTGTAACCGTGTTTCACTATCATGTTTTTTTGATGATAGAAGCATATTGTGTTCTGCCCACCCCACCCCCATCCCCCTATCCCCTGCAGAGCAGGCACAGGTCTGCAAGACGCACCTGCTTCAGCTGATCAACGCCCAGCAGCAGCAGCAGCAGCAGCAGCAGCAGCAGCAGCAGCAGCAGCAGCTGCAAAGCACTTTGAAAATCCTGCAGTAAAAAACACACAAGGCGCAATCTGTCACTGCCAGGCTGCACCCGATACTCACCAACTGTTCTTCAGCAACGCGATCCAACCAGGCTTCCGCATCCAAAAAAACACACACACAAAAAAAAAAAAAAAAAAAAAACTAAACTAACTGCTGTCTGAGGAAGGCTTGGCTCTGTTGCCAATTTTCTGGGCCGGCGTTGTTAAAAAGACAATATGCAGCAGGTTAAAAAGCAATAATTCAGCAGAAGAGTGTCTGGGATCACAGTGTGCACAAAGAAAAAAAAAAAGAGGATTCAAAACAGAAAACCACTCTGAACAACACAGATATTATTTTTTTGGGAGAGTGTGTCTTGTAATCTGTCAATGAAAACAAGAGCCCTAAATTCACCTCGGTGTCTTCAAAGTTTTTCCTCTGAACGCCTCCACTGGGTGCGACTGCAGCTCCCTGAGGGAAACCTCACAGGCTGCCACCTTTAATGAATTCCACACAACCTGCAGGGTAAACTGTAATTATTATCATTGTTCAAATTAATTACGTTAGTGAGGAATGAAGCCGAAATGTTCCCTCTCTTTTTGAGAGTCCTTGAAGGATCTGCTTGATCTTCTTACCACAACAAGGAGCTCTGGATTAGGAGCGCCCGACTGCGAATGATTACCCCGGTGAATTAATCATTTAAAAGGCAAAAAAAAAGAAAAAAGAGAGAAGAGAAGAGAAAGCTGCGGAATGGAGTTTGCCACAACCCACACAGCCCCGAAGGTGGACAATGATTAATAGTGTTAATGATTCGCCTTCAGGTTGAGAATAAAACAGCCAATTTATCCTCCTGTGCCGCTGCCGTCAGTCGGCCGAGCAGCTCCGGAGGAACAAAGCCTGTCGACTTAAAGTGCTTCCAGGCCGTGTGTGTTTCTTGTGCGTGTGCGCGCGCGCACGTGTGTGTGTGTGTGTGTGTGTGTGTAAGTAGGAGGAAAGTGCACCAAAGGCTCCAGACTCCACATATTTTATTTTATTTTTCGAGACAAATGCATTCTGCGCTCTGATGCTACGGTAACAGTCACGGGCACGTTCAAAAGAAATTCACATCGAGCGGCCAACGTCTCCTCGAGAGGTAGACTAAGCTGTAACTTAACCCAGTTAAAAGCACAAACCGTGACCACGTGTTCAGTTACTTTTTATGTTTGCAGTTACAACACCTCTTCTACCCCCGCCCCCCAACAAAACAAATTAAAAAAAAAAAAAACCATCACAGCAAGACACAAGAGTCAGTAGAAAGAACCGTTCAGCATCGCAGCTCGCACAAGTTTTCCAGAGGAGAGTTAAAAGGCTCATCTTTAAATCGTAGAAACATATATGGCTTTGAGATTTTTCCTTTTTTTCATTTACAAAGCCCCCGCCAATAGCGCTAAATAGCAAGTTTGTTCTCTGAGAAAACGATCAAAGGCGCGAGCTGCCAGCAGTCGGAAAGGAAAAAAAAGTCTCAGCCTGAGTCTGAGGGAGCCCGGAGGATTTCACTGACATCGCTGAGAGGGGAAAGACGGGGGGGCGGAGGGGTGGAGGAGAGAGGACAGGAAGTAGGATAGTGTCGGGAGGGTGGAAATACTAAATGGAGAGAATGGCTGCATTAGAGGAGAGGAAGCAGAGGAGGAAGGAGGAGATGAGAGAGGGGAGGGGTGTCGGGTCGGGATGAGGAGAGGATTAGGAACAGATGAGGACAGGGAGCAGGAGAGGAAGAGAGGGGGGGTTGGGGGGGGGCGAAAGGGGGAGAAGGAATGATGAAAGAGGAGGAGAATGGGGTCATTGTGGAGGAGGAGGAGGAGAAGGAGGAGGAAGAACAGGAGGTGGTGGTGGAGGTGGAGGAGGAGGAGGTGAAGGAAGAGCAGGAGGAAGAAGAGGAGGGTGGGAGGTGCCGTTCTCAGCTGCAGGGCTGCCGAGTCCACAGGAAGAAGGAGAGGAAGCACAAGCTAAGCTGCAAGTGTGCAGAATCAGGCAGAAGAAAAAAAAAAAAAAAAAAAAAACAGTGGAGCAGCGAAAAAACAATGTTTCACTCTTAGATCGATCAATAAATAAATAAATAGAGAAGGGAAATACAGCTAGTTGACATGTTTATATAAATAATTACAAATGCTATATGAATAAATAGTTGAGTACTTTCTAAATAAGGAAACGTAGCTCTGTATGCTAAAGTTGCTCTACGAGATATAACTGCACCACTATGTGTCACACTTGAGCACTGCATGAACCCTCTGGTGCAGCGAACCGCTGGGTGTCAGCTGACAAAATCCACAAAATTGCAAACGTACACTTTTATCGTTTTGGGTTTTTTTGCAGGCTCCGTTAGCATTAGCATCGAGTGGGGTCCATTTGCTGCTCCTGGTTAGTCGGCCACGCAGTAGGAACAGGGGAGGGCTGCATGCATCGGCACAATTTGGTTTGACAATAATGATATAGGCTAGTGTAACATTAAAGGGATCCTTTAACACGCGTCTTTTTGTGTTACTGGCAGGCCAACTAACATGCAAATGCAGAAAAATGACAACTTGTTTTGTTGAGGCCTGAACAGCTCAGACTGGGAGTTTTTGGACTAAACAAAACTTGCCTCTTGTTTTGTAGTAGACCACCAAAATTTATTAATCAATTCTAAAATAAAACATAACAGTGAATAAAGTGGATTTGCCTGTTCGCGCTAATAAAGCCTCACCATTACTTCTTGACCCACTTGTAAAAACCTTCCGTGGACATTCCACGTAAGATTTGTGTTAACTGCCATCCGACACACGGAGGCGCTGTGATATGCTTCAGCTCTTCTGTTAGGATGGAAAACAGGAAGAAGGTGGAGGAGCAGCAGCAGCAGCAGCTTCACCAGACGTGCTGTGATGATTTTCACCTGCTGACAAAAAACCACAGAGAAAATAGTGAAAAAAAACAACAACAAAAAAAACGCACACTGGTGGCCAAATGTGATGCCTTGTAACTATAAAAGACACAGTCTAACAGTCGGTCACAGTTTTGGGCGGAGGAGCTGGAATGAAGGAAGTGCATCTGTCACGCATCCGCCTGTTGTTTTGTGTGTTATACGGCAAGAATGAGAAGGAGAGACGCAGAGAGATGAGAGCACACAGAGCAAACAGAGACAGGCACACTGTGGGAGCGCGGGGGGAGAAATAATATAACAACAGTGGTGGTGCATGAATGCAGCAGCAGCTTGGCTGTAAAGTAAGCAACAAAATAAAAATAAATCTGGGTCCTCAGCAGGACCTTCACAGCTGAGGGTCTTCAGCAGCTAGCAGCAGAGAACCAGAGCAGGGACTAA
Source organism: Thamnaconus septentrionalis (assembly GCA_009823395.1). Taxonomy (NCBI): domain Eukaryota; kingdom Metazoa; phylum Chordata; class Actinopteri; order Tetraodontiformes; family Monacanthidae; genus Thamnaconus; species Thamnaconus septentrionalis. The sequence continues at coordinate 19,746,745 of CM020509.1, read as the reverse complement.
CAAATGTTAACTGTCTGAACTGTCACACAGCTGGATGGATGGATGGATGGATGGATGGATGGGTGGTTGGATGTATAGATGGATAAGGATGGACGAATGGAAAGATGGATGGATGACGGACGATGTATAGATGGATAAGGATGGATGGAAGGATGGATGGATGGTTGCATGTATAGATGGATAAGGATGGATGAATGAAAGATGGATGGATGATGGATGGATGTATAGATGGATAAGGATGGATGGAAGGATGGATGGATGGTTGCATGTATAGATGGATAAGGATGGATGAATGAAAGATGGATGGATGATGGATGGATGTATAGATGGATAAGGATGGATGGATGTATGGATGGGTGGTTGGATGGATAGATGGATGGATGGATGAATGGAAAGATGGATGGATGATGGATGGATGTATAGGTGGATAAGGATGGATGTATGGATAGATAGAAGATGGATGGATGGATGAATGGAAAGATGGATGGATGATGGATGTATAGGTGGATAAGGATGGATGTATGGATGGATAGAAGATGGATGGATGGATGAATGGAAAGATGGATGGATGATGGATGGATGTATAGGTGGATAAGGATGGATGTATGGATGGATAGAAGACGGATGGATGGATGATGGATGGATGATGGATGGATGTATAGGTGGATAAGGATGGATGTATGGATGGATAGAAGACGGATGGATGGATGATGGATGGATGATGGATGGATGTATAGGTGGATAAGGATGGATGTATGGATGGATAGAAGATGGATGGATGGATGGATGCAAAGGTTTACGCTTAGCACAACATTGAGTCAAGAAAGTGTTTGTTCATGTTTTGTTGATGAAACACAAGGGCTGTTTCCATCTTTTTAAAGTCCTGGGAGACTGACTGCCTTATTAAACCTTTAATAAGGCAGTCTGTGCAAACTATACTGTACTGTACTGTACTATGCAACACTATACTATACAAACAGAATGGCTCTTATTGCAGACTCATGCAGGGAAGTGTTCAGCCAACATAAGCGATGTTATGCATCTCTTTCACACTCACAAGCTGTGAAAGCCAGTTTGTCAGACTTGAGGAGAGTTCAACAGGCAGAGAGCATTTACTGCAAACAACCTTAAAGTTCTTGACTGTCCCACTTGATCTCACGTCTGAATCTTAACACAGTATGGCCACAGGTTTGTAACTTGTTTCCGGAAGCGTGATTATCTTGTCTGAGTGATTTTCTATTCTAGCGGTTTTACTCCCTGCGGTTTCACCCTCAGTCTCACAATGTTCCACGGCGGCTCTTCTCCCAGCTGACTGTTCACTCGTGCAGTCCAGTATCCGGTGGCGGTTGATCGAGCGTTAATATTTCAGCGTAACTCGACACCTGAGCTGAGCTGAAGACACTCACAACAGTCTTGTCTGTCTTTCAGGCTTCCGTTCAGCAGTGTGTATGGATTCTAATTGATTGATCATCATGCTCACAATACTGCTATTAGTGTACAGCAGTCACTCACCTATTTTTTGGAGAGCTCCTTCCTGAGGCAGGACTTAAAGGAAGTGAACTTCTCCTCAGTTCTGATTCCCTGGGTGAAAAGAAAAAAAGAGGCCGGCGACCGTCAGGACTGTTGTCACGACGTTCCCACTAGATGGCAGCACAATTCCAAAAAAAGTGTGAGGTGTGTTTTAGCAGTAATAAAAAGGTGTCAAGAGTGTAATTTGGCCTTAGATGATGATGTGGAAGAACTTAAATGCTTCATTATTGTTATAGTAAAAAACAAGAAAGGAGAAAAAAGATCTAATTAGTGCTTATTTATGGTGGGACAGGCTGCTGCTCCAGGGGCCAATCACACAGTTGTGTTCTCAAGCAGTGTGTTTTGAAAACACAAACCACATTTTTGTTTCTGCGCTCAGACTTCAGAGGCTGACGTTAGCTGGCGTTCTCACGTTCCCCCTCTAGCGCCCCCTGCGGGGCCTGCGCTCACCCGTCGCCGCCACGGTGCAGCCGCTCCTTCATGACGCCGATGAACTCCTTGTGGCTGAGCTTGTTGTCGCGGTCCTCGTCGAAGATCTTGAAGACCGTGTGGACCAGGTGGTGGGTCAGCTTGATGCCCGTGGCCACGTAGACGGCGCGGGTGAACTCCTCTGAGGGAGCAGAATGGGACGGGGGTTGGGTCAGGAGCAAAAGAATCAGGTTAACGTCACGTCCAAACGCAAAAGGCTGTGTTTAAAACGTCCTGCGTGAGGAAACAGAACTCTGATCCAATTTTCTGTATCCAGTCTTTCATGACCTCAGAAACATTCTTCTTCCAGCTGAGCTTCGATTGTGGCTCCGCCGTGGTTCTGCAGACCAGTTCAATGTTGTTGGACTGAACCGAGACTCAGCCAACAAGTTAACTCAATTTCGTTTGTTATGTCTTCAGTTTTAAACGAATTAATATCTTTCTTATAATCAGACACGGGTTCTTCCAAAAATAACACCGAACCAAGGACAAAAAGCAGCACTAAGCAACGAAAAAAGTCATAGTTAAAAACAGCCAGACAACCACCCAGCAATATCACAAAAAAAAGGAAGCTCAAGTCATAAACACATTAGTAACAAACCAGGACACCACAATCCTCAGCAGATTGAGGCAGAGTCACAGTTATATGGGTACCGCAAAAATGCAAAAAAACAAATGCTGGACAAACACGTAAGAAATTCTCAAAAAGGATTCAACAGAAGAAAAGAACACTACTGAAACCATTACTAAAAACATGTCAAAAGGTTGGAAAAACCCATGTCTGACCATAAGAAAGATACGAATCCATCAGCCAAGTTAACTCAAAAAACAATGCAGAACTTCAACTTCGCGTCCGACAGAAACAAGGAGTGTTTGATTTGTACATCATAAAGCAGCAAAATATGCAAATCCATGCTTCTAATACCCCCTTAGCCACCAACAATGCATAATAAATACCACTTTAAAAAAATACACTAAATATAATCAGTATTTAGACGCAGTGAGACAAAATGAATGAGTAGATGGAAGAATTTATTTTTTTTTTTCCCGTGATAATAATAATGATGTCTGGGTTGAAACTGAGGAGTGAGACTTTTAGTTTTTGTTTACCTTGACCGATGGAGCGGTTGGCAAAGTTGTACATTTGCATGGCGATGGTGAAATCCTCCAGGTTGTTGAGGAACTGGAAGAAGGACCTGAACTCCTCAAAGCTGATGCCCTGCGGACACATGGCGGTTATTAAAGCACAACAGCGCTCAGCAGATTTATGCGGCCGCTGTCACATCGTCACGTTAGATTTATGCCACGGCTGCTCGAAATGAACCGCATTGGCCGATTATGGCTGACAGTCATTGATTTGAATGTTTCTGTGATAGTTGATTCACCGCTATGTGGAAGCTGGAATGATATCTTTAAAGCTACAATAAAATCAATATTGCTATCCAAAAACTGCAAGTGAAAAAACACGTTATTATCTCTTGATGAAGATGTCAAATAATTATTAATGATAGTTTTACTGACGTCCCTGAACAGAAAAACATTATTTTAGCAGTCATTTCTCAGAGGAGCCCAGCGAGCAGCCTCAACTTTAGATCAAATTTAAAGGACAATTTCATTGTTTACGGCAAATAAAAACTTTTTTTTTTTGTCGAAACAAATTTTTCTTTTCAATATTTTTCTCAGGCTAATGAAATTTGCACGTCTGCTGACGTGGAAACTGGCGAAGCCGCGACAGGGGAGCAAAGACCGACAGCTGCGCGTGTCAACACTGCCGGTGCCGCGATTCTCACAAGACGTAATCTGCCTCCTTTCATCCTGCGTGCCAGCCTTTAGTGCGTGTGTGGGACCTTGAAGGCAGCCGATAGATAACACACACACACACACACACACACACACAGACAGACAGACAGACAGACAGACAGACAGTGGAGCAGTCGGGTTTCCCCCTCTGTGCAGTATGGACACGCCGAGCTGTCAGCGCGGAGGTGGAGGGGGGCGGGGCTTTGGGGAGGGAGGGGTGGGGGTGACGGTGGGGTGGGGTGGGGAGGTGGAGGAGGAGGGGGGAGGAGGTCAGGCCCCTCGCAGGCTTTTTCTCTGAGGCACATTAACCTGATACTTGAATAAACAAAAACAACAAAAGTGATGAATCCCCAAAACATCTCAGGCTTGGCTGGCGACTCAAACACTGAGTCCATAGACGTCCACTCGACCGTCCCGCCGCTACTAGCTGCCTCCCTCTCTCTCTCGTGGGCGGGGGCGGGCGAGGGGGGGTTAGCAAGCGGCGCACGCAGCCGAACAAATGGGAGTAATGACTAATCTGTGACGCTTTGCTGTTTCAACAGGCCGCCGAGGGGGCCATAAAATATCAGTGGGCTGCTGACGAGAGCCACTTGATTGTCAATGGAGATCTAGCAACACGCTACTCAGGGCGGCGGGGGGGGCAGGTCAGCGTGGCAAGAGGGAGCGACCATTACAGGATGCTTCACTCAGCGGCTAATTCACACGGCGGCCAATCAGAGGGAGCGGAGGCTTCTTTCAAAAAAAAAAAAAACCCTCCCAAAAAAGCAGATCTGCTCTCCTGAAGACGTCTTTTAAACGCCTTTTAAATCTTTGTGCTTTGACGGCCTCACAACAAAACATAAAAATGCAAACAACAACCAGGAAGTGATTCTGCAAGATCTTTGTTTTTGAGATCCTGACTTGCAGACTGGCAACTGGCAGCTGGTTAGATCACTTAGGTTGCAATCTCAGGCCGATGCTGCAATATATTTTCTTTGCCGCTGTAATAAAAAAAAACTGATTCCCCAAGCTTTAAAACTCTAGTGTGTAAATCTCATCTAATATTATCAATATTTCAATATTTGCAGTCGCTGTTGTTTAAAATGCCTTTGTGCTCTTTTGAGACAAGGAATGTAAAGTGACAGGGGTGCTGAGCTGTGAGACGACAGAGTGACTGAATCTGAATCCAAATAAATAAATAAATAAATGACAACAAGCCTACTTTTTCATCCGGGATGCTGTGTCGCACATTCTCCAGATAGCCGCTGACGTCGTCCACGTTGGTGTAGCGGAGGAGGATCCGGGCAAAGTCCTCCTCGCTGATGGTGGGCAGGCCTCTGGAGTAGGAGAGGAACTCAATCTCCAGCATCTCCGTCTGCAGGTTGTCCATGAACCTGCCCAGAAGAAGAGGAGGAGGGGGGGGTGGAGAAGGAAGAGGGAAGAAAGAGGAAGAGAAGGAGGAGATGGAGGAGGAGGAGAAAGAGGAAGAGGAGGGGAAGAGATGGAAGAAGAGGAGGAGGTAGAGGAGAAAGAGGAGGAGGGGTAGGAGGAGGAGGAGGGGTAGGAGGAAGAGGAGGAGTAGGAGGTGAGGACAAGGGAGGAGGAGGAAATGAAGGAGGAAGAGAAGGTGGAGGAGGATGAGGAGGGGGAGGAGGAGGAGGAGGAGGAGGAGGAAGAGGAAGTTCAGGAGGAGGAGACGCTGCTGCCTCAGCATGCTGTGGAGAAGTTGAACGGACTCTCAAAGCTCCTCGACTCACTTGTAAAAATCTTCAAATTTCAACTCGGCTTTGCCCTTTTTCCCAAAGAAATGAACCAGCAGCGTCGTCTCCGTCTTCTCATCCACATGCTGCCGGACGGGACAGGGAACATAAAAGACATTGTGAGTCCTCATAAAAACACACCCCTGGTTGCGGACGTCGAGTCAAGGGGCTGAGTGAAAGAAGAGGCGCAGTCAGAACATTAGAGGAGGTTGTTCCGGCAGGCAGGATGCTGGAGTATCGAGGCCGCAGCCGCTAAACATTAACAGTGAGCTTGATTTAACCCAGCTGCTGGACTCAAGTTAATGTCCATTCCAAGATTCTGCTATTGAATAATTATTCAGAGTTAATGGTTAATTTACCCCTCCCTACCCAGCACCCCACTGGTCCTGAATCCAAAGCAGTAGTTTGCAGCAGTGCATGATAAGAACACATGCAGGTTGCCTGATTAGTCATTCATTAAACACACTGCTGCGGATCTACTGGAGGAGCTCCGACTGTGTGTTTTTACTCCAACGATCAACATCGTCACATAGGATTTATTTCTTTAGCGAGTTCCAAAAAACAAATCACTCTGCGCAGTGATTTTCTTTCCAGTGGCCAATCAAGGTACTGCAGGAAAAAAAGCATTTTCCCCCATTAGTCCACAATGGAAAAATAAATGCCTGTGAAACAGCTGACAGGACGACCTTTGACCTTTGAGCCTTGTGTTGTAGATTTTTTTTAGTCGTCGGCTTTCAATCTTTCTAACAAAAAATGATAAAAGCAAGAAAACCCCCAGAAAAATGTTATATTCCCAGCGTGTCTCAGCTTGTTCTGATTGGCTGATGCATCACGTGTTTACAAAGGCATGATGGGAAGTGGCTGCTGCTACTGTTCTATGGACGCTGGGGGATTGACGGTGACCTATAAAAGAGAGCGCGGCTACCTCGGCGAGGTCGGAAAAGAGAACTTGACTGGTGCCCCGTCGGAGGACGTCCCACATGCCTCGGGCCTCCACATGCTGACTGTCTCTGTTCAGAACCTGTGGCAGCAGGTGAAGCACAGCTGTTAGGAGACACCGCACATCTGGCACACGTTAGTGAGGAGGAGGAGGAGGAGGACAGACGCACACGGAAAGCACGGTGATGGGGGAGTGGGAGGGGGAGCAGAAGAGTCGGGCAGGCACACCTAGCGGCAGCAGACAGACAGGGGTTGGGGGGGAGGAGGTGGAGGGTGGAGGGGCGTGTGTGTGGGGGGGGCAGCGGCTGTATCTGAGGGGCCCATCAGCCGGCTCTGCAGCCATGCGTGCAGCCTCCTGGCAGGACGCTGAGGCTGCACGGCTCACACATGTCTGAAGCACGCAGGGCGCGAGACCTCGGGGGCCTCAGAGTCACGACCAGCTATCAGGTGAACCCGACGACACAGTGCTGCTCCGCAGAGGGAGGAGCAGCACGACAGGAAGCCTCAGCTACTGTTGGGAAATGGGGGGCAGAGGTTGTGTGTACATATATATATATATATATATATATATATATATATATGTATATATATACATATATATATATATATATATATATACATATATATACACATATATATATATATATATGTGTGTGTATGTATATATGTCTATTTAAATACATATCTAAAATATAAATATATATAGTGTACATATATACATATATATATATATATACATATAGATGCTGTCTGTTTGGTGTCTTTTCTTGGGCTGTGGAGCACAAATACAAAGGAAACGTGTATTTTAGATCCCATCAGTTATGAAATGCATAAATAACCTTGCGACACATTTCCTGCTGGATCTTGTCTGCAGTAAATACGTCACTCTCTCTGTTTTTGTCTCTCTCCCTCTCTCTCTCTCTCTCTCTCCGAGACTCTTAACTAGAGTTAACGAATCGTGTTTATTTTTTTTTCACTCACTTGGCTGAGGTGGGACCACTTTCTCCCCTGAAAAGGCAACTCTAAACCACAGTAGAAAAAGATTATGGGTGGAGGAGAAGGGGTTGGGGGTTCTACTCCTGGCGAACCAGCGAGCTTCTGTCTTAGGCAGAACCTTTCTGGGAGCTATTGTTTTCTCATTATTTTTAATTTAAGCAGAAACATAAACTCAATCCTCTATTCAGAAACATCGTCAACACATATCCAGCCTATTGCTCCGCCCCCTTTGTGCAACACTTGTATCATTATTATTATTATTTTAAGGCTCTTCTTCTTCTTCTTCTTCTTCTTCTTCTTCTTCTTCTTCTTCTTCTTCTTCTTCTTCTCCCACGGCCTCGGGGAGAATGTGAGGCGGCTGATAAAACAACTCTTCCTCTGCGCCTGCTGACTCTGAGCGGGGGGGGGGGCAGATTTATGGCCTCTTCCCACAGCTAATTATGAAACAACTCTTTAATGCGCAGCGCTCTTCCCATCTCGCCCCATGAAAAGATCCTGATACACTTGTAATTAGGATGCGGCGGGGGGGAAAGCCCAACCGCAGCTCTCAGCTCAACACTCAACACCGGGCCTGTTTTTCTCCCCAGCAGAAGAAGTTTCACTTGAGAAGTTGTTTTGCGGGAAAGTTTTTTAACCTCCAGTGCAGCAGCGGCAGAAGCAGTAGGAATCCAAACTTAAGGACACACCTTTTTTTGGGGAGGGGAGGGGAGGGCAGGGGGGCAGGCTGAATGTGTTGGGGTTTTTTTTTTTTCCACAGTGCTTCTTCTCCGCTCTGATGGGCATCTTGGTGGTGAAACCCAACACAAAAGGTAACTTGAGCCCAAATAGCACTCCTCAAGAAACTGTTAAAATAAAACATGGGGGTCCGGTGGGGGGCCGGGGGGGTGGCAGGGGGGGGCCCCTGTCAGTCTCCAGGTAAGAACTGTTTGAAGCCTGACTACTGCTCACAAAAGCACCCTGCATTAATCACCTGCAGAGACACCCCCACCTGCCCCCCTCTCCCCCCATTTCATTGTGAATAGTGAATGAAATCACCCGGCGTTAGCGAGGTCAGCAGGGGTGAAGTTAGCATGCAGGTTAGCATGCAGGTTAGCCTGAGTGATATATTCCATAGCGCCGCACTATGTCAAAGGTCCAGTGTGTAAAATTTTTCGGGAAGCAAACCTGACTGTGCGTTTCGCACATAGGCCACTGTATGTTAATGTATTTATGGACAGTATGTTAAACTTTTACCATTATAAAAATCATAAATCAAGCCAAATTTTACACACTGGACCTTTAAAAAAATAGAACTCCTGGTTGTGATCAACAGATGCCAGAAATACATCATGCAGCAGGCAGGGCAGCTCATTTTCATACATGGGGGAAAAAAAAACAATACGTACACTGTGCACCTGGGACCTGTGGTGTCCGTACAGCTGCACGCTCTGCAGTGCAGAAGGAGAAGGAGGACAATCAGCTGGTGGGAACGACACACACTTCACAACACACACACACACTTCACAATGGGATGAGGATTAAAAGTCGATTTGAGGCGACTCGCAGTCGTCTGAAGATGAACTGAAGATACACCATGTGATTTGGAGCAGATTTCTCCTCCTCGTTCCCTATTTTCTAACCTTTGTGAGGGAGCCCGGCTCCCGTCCTGGGGCTCCTTTTGTCTCTCTGACAGAAGAAAACAGACTCATTATGCTTCCGAATCTGGAGTGGCCCATTCTAATGATCTTTTTGATGGTCATACGGGCTCCAGATTAATGCCAGGAGCATCCTGGGAGATGCTAACGCTCGGCCCGCCCACAGTAAGAGCTCCTCCATGTTGTGTTTGCGCGATAAGACCTCAAAGAGTCGCCTCTTATCGCTGCATTCAGCTCCGCTGGTTTACATCCACCTGCATGCGGCCGCAAAAAAGCAGCCCCGAGGAGATGAAAGCCTCAGGCATGTTTCACCCTGCATGACCACGGTCACCTCTGCGGAGGCCGCCTTCTCTCGAGGAAACACCGCTAGCAGAGAGCCTCTCATGTAACCTCATGTAAGAGGAAAAATTCAGGCTGATCCTGAAGTGCAAGACTGCTAATTGGATTAAAAAAAATTTAAGGTCATTGTGGCATCAAGACAAAACTTGAGCAAATTCTGTCTCTCGTCCTTTTGTAGCTTTCGCGACCAGCTTCCTCCGCGGCTATTTGTTGCGCTGGACTTTTTCCTTTGATGGATCCCTACATGCATCGCATCAACTTGGATTTACACTCTGCACTCAATCTGGGAAACAGCCCAGAGGTGAACTGAGAGCACTTGGACACTGGGATGAGGACGGGATGACTCTGTTGTTTATCACATTCAAATGCAGCGGCTGAGCAGGTTGGTAGCAGCATGAGGCCTCCTATTGGTGGAGGGGTTGGCGCTTGGTACATCTCACCATCCCAGCCATGTGGTAGGTTGTCTACTAGACTACACTTGCATGTCTGACTGAAACTTCTGATTCAGGTCCTTCAAAGGACAGCGGTTGATCATGGAATACTCGAAGGACTTGTGATTCAAGAAGGGGGGACTTTTCTTCCGAAATGAATCATACTTTAAACTGCCTTATTAAGCAGCATCTGCGATAAAAGTCAAGTGGTACCTGCAGGTCCAGTCTTTGGCCATCTTCAGCCATGTCCTTCTTGTCCTTCTTCTTGCGAAAAATCTCTTCCAGCTTGTCGGAGACAAAGAAAAGAAGCAGGCAGAAGCTAAAGCAAAGAAATTCAACTTAGTGTGACCCCATTAAACACTTTACAAGGTGATTAGCAAGGGGGAGGAGTGCGCTCATACCACCATGAACTCCCTCTTGTCCACCATTTCGTTCCCATCCGCGTCAAACATGTTGAAAGCAATTCTGAATCCTGCGTGAGGCTCTGAAATATAAAGAAAATAGCCAGACATCATCTGCATCTTATCTAAATGCTGCTCGAGAGCCACAAATAGTCACAAATACTCACTGGTCAAAATGCAGAGCAGGAAGAGATACTCGGTGTAACTAATCGCTCCTGCAAAAAAAACAAGGAGATCAATTTGTCAACCTGAGAAACAATAAAAAAAAAAAAAAAAAAAACTCCAAAAGATTCCCACTTCACAAAGCATAAAGCAGCCGACCGGAGGCGTGTAGAAAATGTTCAAAGTCATCAAGCCTGAGAAGACAATGGACCCTCCAAAAAAGGAAATAGTGCACGCCCTTCAGACAAGACTCATCTCCCCTGATAGCATCTTAAAAGGTGCCTTTTTTCATCGCGCTCAGTCTGTTCCACTCACACAAACAGCGGCTTTACAACCGAGCTGAGCGATCGCGACACGAAACCCAAACAAATTTAAGGCCTCACGGCTTCTGATCGTGTTTGGGTAACAAGGTTGTAATACACTCTCAAGTGATCTGTCACTGATTGAGAGCGGCCGACTGGTGGGGCCTTTTGTGCGTCGCGGCCCTTTGTTGTGTGACACGGAGAGAGAGGAGGGTGAAGAGTAAGTGTGAGGAGAAACATCTCCGTCCGCTCGGGAGGCTTCTCTCCCCCTCTGACTCTGAAAGCATCCCCCCCCCCCCCCCCGGCTTTTGTTTGCCTGGGAAAAGAGATAGGGAAGAGAGACGCAGATAGTTCTGGGTGACTTCCCCTGCCGTTATGGGAGAAGGATTCAGAAACGTGGAGGGGAGACGGACGGACGGAGGTGGCGAGGTTCAGACTTCCGCGCCTCCTCTTAGGGTTGGCGCACTGAGGCCGTGACAGTGGAACAAACAGGGGAAAAGGTGAGAACTCATGACAAAGTCCATCAAAACTAGCGTTGTGTCCTCTGACCCGCCCCCCCCCCCAGTTCTCTCCGTCTGAACCCTCTCCCGCCCCCAGCCCCTCCCCACCTCCAGAAGAATGACAACAGATCTGCAGCTTCAAAGCCTTTAAAGCTTAAATGGAGTTGAGAAGAGAAGAAGGGAAAAAAAAAACTTTTAAGATTCCAGCCACCAATACCACACACACACACACACACACACTACCTTCAACTCCTGGAAGCTGACAACCCCGCCTCCCCGCCCCCCACCCATGAGCCTCAGAGCTCAAGTAGATGTTGTTAGACAATACAAAGAATTCCACAGAAACACTTCATACAGAGTGGCAGTCCAACAAATGTAATCCAATGCCATAATGTCCGCCGCTGTGATCGGGGGGGGGGCGGGATGGCGGGAGGGTTTGGGGGGTGTGGGGGGTGCGGCCGGCGGGACATGTCTTGACAGAGCTGCCTTCAAATAGTTCGCTTTTCTCTCCAAAGCGACGCTTTGTTCACAGATCAGTCCGGCCTCCCCCCCCCCCCCCCCCCCAACCTGACAAAGCTGCAAAGTTTTAACGCACAGGATTAAAAGGCCCAAATCCCGGCGCTGGCACTTAGCTAAAGCAACAGAGGAGCGAGATCTGATGCTTGACTGGCCCAGAGGGTTGAAGGCCGGGCGGGGGAAAGAAAAACTCAGTTAACACCTGGTTCACGAGGGCGACGACCTTCGCTTGATGCAACACTAGTGATTTTTTGTTTCACGTTAATATCGGATTATTTAGCTTGAGCAGGCGATTCAAACGAGACGTTTTGTTGATTACACACTGCAGTGCGGCTCCACCTGCATTTGCAGACCTGCAAAATCACGCAAAACTTCACCCCGGTCAAAGTTCAGCCTTGGGTGTTTCTTTTGGTTTTGTTTTCAAATGGAACCAGGTTTTAATGAATAATGAAAAAAATATTCAAACAAATTATTATTATCTTGTGTAATGAATGAAACTAAGCATAACCATAGCATTTTCCTTTGAATTCTTTCATATGCAGATTCTCAGCCACCAGCTCAAAATTCGTTTTTTTCAGACACAGTCACTGTAATTTTTAGTAGGGTGAGAAAACAATCAGTGCGTGTTCCAAGCAATTATTTCCTCCTGCAGAGGTCACCTGGGTATAAATGTACAACATGTATCCAGACTGAAGAGAGATAAGATAGAATTTACAACATGCACACAAGGTCGGCGGAGCACACTGCCAGGAAGAGGTGAGAACACTGGCGTCAGGGGAAATATTACTTTTTTATTTATTTTAAGCACTTTTTCCCCCTCTGCTCATTCCAGTAAGAGTTACTGAGTGGAACAATGTTTTTGTGTGGTAAAGAAATTTGTAGCTGCAAGTATATGTTGTTGTTTTTGTTGTTTTTATAATGAAAAGGGACTCAAAAATAAAATGTATGTTTTTCTATTTATAAATTCAGGAACGGCACTTTGAAGAGCCTAAATTTCAAGGTTTAAATAGTAATGAGCTGCAGTTGTATGTGTGTAAAATGTTCCAATTTCAAGGCAGGTCTTGTATTGTTTGTTGACTGTTTGTTGAGGCAGAAATTGAGGCTGAATGTAACAGAGTCACGTGTGTCATTATGCCTGATGGGAACTCTACCTCGTTCACGGAGATTCCTAAACAAATTGGATGATCCTTTCCAAACAGGCGGGGTATCAGACAGCATCTTCTCTAATTCCTGCGGGAATAAAAGGAAACCCCGATTGGCTCGTTCCTTCCTAAAGCCGAGGGTAAACACGGCGCACCACAGTGTTTGGAGGAGGTTTTACACATCAGCCACTCGCAGCGTCCTCACCTTCTTAGTGAGGGTCTTTAATGCTCTGCTGCCTGGGGAGAGAACAAGGAGAAACAAAGCAAAAACAAAACAAGGTCAGCAACAGTGAGTGACTGAACAATAAAGAACATCTGACTTGCAATAAAAGATTTAAAAGGGAAATCATGTTTATTGGAGAAAATGGTACCGGGAAGCAAAAGTGAAAACAGGCGTTCGTGTGGAGACAAACACCAGCCGTGTATCTCCATGGACACATTCCAATGGCCAATAAAGGTAAAGATAAGATGGAGACGTTGTAAAAGGCAAAAAAAAAAAGAGTAAATAACATTGATAACTTGACAATAATCCTGCGGTGACACATTTTACAGGCTGTGTGTGAAAAATAGGATTTCTGACGGCGTGGACGGGCTGCTCTCCACCAAAGTCCAGCGACTGAATTTCAGGTTATCTGCTGGAATCAGCCTGTGACGATGTGTGCGAAAGTGCAGCCACTTTGAGTTGTTGGTGTACTGTACTCAATCTGCTGGAAATATGACTCAGAAACTCAGCCAGCACGCAGCAATGTAAACTCTAACTTCTTGCATCCATTGAAAAGACCGTGGCTAACACAAGGCTAACAGAAAAAGATATGGATGGGTTTGATTATCATTTAGCGTGAAACATGGCAAAAAAAAATCACTTAAACCTCTTGCAGGAAACATACAGAGTAGCAGCGTAGCATGCTGAGCCTCGTTGGTTGTTTCAATGATCAACATTTACTGCCTTCTGAAACATGGAAATATAAATATATGTTTTTATGTATATATATATACAGTATAAGCCGCCAGGATCGGGACTGAGGACTTGATTTAGGGGCAGATCATGTGCCATTATGGACTCTTGCCCTCCCAAACACGGACAAACACACTCTACATGGACAGCGGATATACCAACCCTACACTTAACATTACTTAAAACAACAGCCGATTCAAATTTTAGAATAGTTTGATGTATACAACACAACAACATCTATTTATGTGCATCTACATGTTTGTATTGTTATACCTCATACATGTATGTGTCTTTCTGTATTTCTATATTTGAATTCCTTATTTTTAAATAACTACATCTATATTGTGAGAGCTTTGCTGTTAACTCTGCAACTCACTCTGGCCTGTCTGCC
>CM020509.1:19572500-19730000 GCA_009823395.1 Thamnaconus septentrionalis | reverse complement strand
AGCTGAACAGGCGGAATCGGTTTTCATAGGACGACATGTAGACGTCGCCGTCGTCCAAACCGTAGCTCCTGGCCTGCAGCAGACACACAAATAAACAAACAAACAACAAAAGGACACAACATTGTTATGACATATATCACTATCTACAGCGACTGACAGACATTCTGTCTGTGGGAAATCCACAGGAGCTTTTCTTGTCACGAACCAAAAACAGCCTCGCTCACACGGAACAACAATGCGGGCCCCCCCCTCGCCGGCTTTAATTCACGTAATGGGCTGCGTGTTCTGTCAGCTGGATTTTTCATCCCCGCGCAGCAGATAATGTCCCTACAAAACTGTTTAAACCCAGCCAGATCAGACAGACGGCCGGCCGGGATCGGTGAAGACAGAGCGGATCTCTCTGTCCGGTGGAAGGCTGCCAGCTCCACTGGGCACACACAGCAAACACCCAGGGAATGTGTGCCCCCCTCTGCTTAACCATTAAACCCCCTCTAACCTGCACCCTTCCACCACTCCTCCTCCCCCTCCTCCTCCTCCTCCTTCCCCCCTCGTCAAATGTCAACGCCTCCGCCAAGTCCCAGTGTCCAGTTTCCTGCGTCCCTGAATTCCTGCCGCCTTGTGCGAACACCACCGGACAAATTAAAGAGCAGCGGCGGATTAGGAGCGAGGAATCTTCTCTGGCTGGAAGCACCAACCCAAGTACACAGCCTGGTTCACCTGGTTTGCAGGTTTCAGTTTCCGAGCCCTCTGATCTGCAAGAGTCTTATCTTCTCGACTATGTCAGGTACTGTGGCTGAATCAGGCAGGCTTACTGCAGAGGCACGAGAATGTCAGATTTAAAACAAATAGTCATCGTGAAAATGAACATACGGGGGAGACATGGAATGAAATGACAACAAATCAAGTAAAATCCAGCTTCATTTGACTTAATCGTGTCAACATTTTCTGCCCTCCAACAGCTGCTTGTTATAATTTATTTATG
Organism: Thamnaconus septentrionalis; assembly: GCA_009823395.1. Classification (NCBI taxonomy): domain Eukaryota; kingdom Metazoa; phylum Chordata; class Actinopteri; order Tetraodontiformes; family Monacanthidae; genus Thamnaconus; species Thamnaconus septentrionalis. Next base: position 19,729,018 of record CM020509.1, on the reverse strand, counting down.
TATGATATTCTGGACAACATATATATTATGTGCGAAATGGCAAAGCTCAGTTTTGTAGCACAGGTTCTTAAATGTCTTTCATCATCATTAAGGTCCCATGCTATACAAAAAGCACTCAGACATGCTTTTAAAACAATAGAATGTATCTAAATCCTGTCAACTCCTCAAAATCAACAAATTCTTTCCTATTGCTGTAAATTATTCCACAGAAATCAGCCCTTTGTGAAGAGCATCAATTTAAATCAGATGTAGGTTCGAACCTCTGAGCACCAGTGTGGACATTATTCAGTATGGACTTAAAATGACCCCCCTTTAAAAGTCAGCTGCTATCAAATATATCTTTCTATTGTATTGCATTACCCAAATGCAGCTGCAGGGGGGGTTTCTATGGTTACATAAGATGAGGTCAACTTAATTGCAAATTTCTCTTGGAGATTAATAAAGTATTCATCTATCTATCTATCTAATCATTCCAAAATGGTATTTGTTTGCTGCTCAAAGTACCAAAATACAGCTGCTGCATGCACAAACAACAACACATATTGCACGGTGTTGGATAGAATAAACATATCTAACTGTAAAAAGAAAACACCATAAAAGAGGAAATGCAATACAGCGAATGCAAGCCAATGAATTTAGACTGAGAAAAAAATCTTCAGCAAAAAAATAAACGTTAAGAAGTCAAACACGGGGCATGCGTGATATTCACAGCACTGTAGCTGAGTGGACAGTAATGGGTCATATTTGCCTTTTTCAGCACCAAAGATCGAGGACAGCTCCTCGTGACAACAATACTGTAGTCCCACGCGTGTTATACGTTGAAGGCCAATTGTGATGGACACGTGATAGAGACTTCCGGTGAGCGGAGTCTCCTTCATGTAAACGTTGGGGAAAATGAGATAGAACGTGTGTGTGTGTGTGTGTGTGTGTGTGTGTGTGTGTGTGTGTGTGTGTGTGTGTGTGTGTGTGTGTGTGTGTGTGTGTGTCATGCCATAGTGATGAAGGTCGTCGCCGTACAAGCGACAAACGGTCCCCACGGTACCTTGTCAGTGGCGGAGACCGACGGCAGCAGCGCCAGGTGGAAGAGCCGAGCCTCGACATGGCTCCTCACCCCGGAGCCCGGGCTGACGGACGGCCAGCAGCAGTAGTAGTAGGCGGCGGCGGCACCGGCTGCCACACTCGCCCCCGCCGCGACCACCGTAGCCGGCTTCCACGGCGTGTGCTGCTGCCTCCGCGCCGCGAAGCCCCTCGCCTGGGCCCCGTTAGCGAGGAGGAGATGCAGGAGCCTGCGGAGGGCGGCCATGGCTGTTTACTTTACGCCACCGACGACGTAACGACGGACGGATGGACGGATACACGAACGTGCGCACGCGCTTCGCGGGCTTTAACGCAGGGGCATTTGTGCCGCTGAGCTCGCGAGAGAGGGAGATGCAGCCGTGGCTGCTTCACGGCGGTCCGGTCGTGGGGGGATTCAAGGGCATCAAATAAGTAAAAGTGGTGGAGAAAATTGTTCAATAAAAAGCACTCAATAAAAACCCGGATGTGACGCCGCAACACTGTTTTGGCTTGATTTAGTGTATAGAATGTTTCACGTCAGCGGAATAAATATTGGATGTGATTTAAGTGCTCTCTCTCTCTCTCTCTCTCTCTCTCTCTCTCTCTCTCTCTCTCTCTCTCCTCTTATGTTATGCCTTTTGGGAGAAGAAGAAGGAGGCGGGGGGATTCCCTGCCCGGGCACGTCTGAACTGTGGCGGCCCCGCCCACTAATAGTCGTGTGGTTTTGCACCTGCCTCACCAGCCCTCGGCTGCCACTTTGAGCGTCAAAGCTTCCAAGGAGCTGGCTGCCGTAACCTGTACCTGCATTGCCGCGGCCGTCCAGCCCTGACTCCCAGCCCGATACGGACGGACACTCGGCGTCGGCTGAGCAACCCCACACCCGCACCTCTAACCCACCTCCACACAGGCATCCACCTTCCGCCCCGGACAGGTAAACGCAACGCGAGCCGCCGGTGGAGACGCGGCGCAAGCATTCAAGGGAGAAAAGAAGAGACGGGACGGACATTCGGAAAGTGCGTTTTCTCGTACATGCGCAACACGGACGCAAGCATGCGCCAAGTGTGACGGCTGGCAGTTTCAGGTAGACAGACGACGCACGAGCGCTCCCTCTAGTCTGGACCTGCTCCGTGAACTTTACCCGCTCGGGCTCTGACGCGATGGCTACCGCCGCCGCTTCTTCTGCCGCCGCCGCTGCTTCTTCTTCCTCCTCCTCCGCCGCGATCCTGGGCGAAGTTGGAGGCGTCCTGCACGGGCTCGAGGGCGTCCCGCAGGTCGGCTCCCACTTCCTGCTCGGCGCCCTCGGGGGGGACGCTCCTCCGGCGATGCTGGGGGAGCACCTGGTGAACGGGGACAGGCTGTCCCGCAGCGCCGCCACGGATCTAACGCACCTCAAGGGGATCCTGCGGAGGAGACAGCTGTACTGCAGGACCGGCTTCCACCTGGAGATACTTCCGGACGGCACCGTGCAGGGCACGAGGAGGGACCACAGCCGCTTCGGTAAAATATCACTGTGGCATGACAGAAAATACATATTTTGTTATGCGGGGTGGGTGAGGGGGGCGGGGAGGGGGGTGTGCACAGGTGGGACAGTTAATCATCAAACGCATTGGTACAAACGCTACTTAAAAAAAAAAAAAAATTGAAATTAAAAAACAGCAACTCCATGTGATATTTTTCCCAAATCGGCTTTCCAAGTGTTGTGGCTTAAACCGATCCTATTCTTTCATCTTTTTTTTTCAAAGCGGGCACCTGAACAACTGTGTTATTCTTCCGCAGGTATTTTGGAATTCATCAGCCTGGCGGTGGGCTTGATAAGCATTCGAGGGGTGGACAGTGGACTCTATCTGGGGATGAATGACAAAGGAGAGCTGTACGGCTCTGTGAGTACCAACCTCTCCTCCCCGAATCCTGCTTCCTATTACGCACCTGACGGCCTTGCCTTGCATGTCCCAACCCCACTATAAGATTTTCCTCTGAGATGTATTGCGAGAATTCGTGAAATGTGCGTGCGTGCGTGCGTGATGCGCTGTGGCTCTAATGCGGCGTCCTTCTGCCTGTGTTTTTATTGAATTCTTTCAGAATAAACTCACAGCGGAATGCGTGTTCCGGGAGCAGTTCGAGGAGAACTGGTACAACACGTACTCCTCCAACCTCTACAAGCACGGAGACAGAGGCACGCGTTACTTTGTCGCGCTAAACAAAGACGGGACTCCGAGAGACGGGACTAAATCCAGGCGGCATCAGAAATTTACCCACTTCCTGCCGCGGCCGGTGGACCCGGAGCGCGTGCCCGAGCTGTACAGGGACATCCTGGGACACAGCTGAGACTGGGGAGCCCCTGCTCCGGATCAGGAATTTTGCTGCCCGGGTCCTGGCAAAGCAGGGATAGGAGGGTACGAGAAAAAAAAGAAGAGGAGAGGTTGAACGAGGCCTGGGTGATGTGAGCGGGTTGCGAGGCTGGTGGACGGCAGCCCGACCCGGGGGGGATCAAGCCACCGGGGGGGTGGGGAGGGGGCCTCTCGTAGGAATGCACGGTCCATCCCTCAGCAGCCCTGCAGACAGGCCAGAATGTCTGCGGCGCAACTCGGCATGAGAGGCTCATTTGTTTCGCAGTACAGACGGCCACAAAAAAAGCTACTTTTGTGGATGAGGAGACGAATGGGAAGCAGAGCTGTTGAGTCAGGGAGCGGGTTGGACCGGCCCGGCCCGGCCCGGCCCAGTTCAGCCCTGCTGGGCCCCGGTTCTTGGACCGACGGAGACGTGAGCCGCCGTGGAGAGACAGGAGAATTGGTACTTTTATAGTTTAGGCGCTGAGTCAGAGAGCTGTAGGTTGTTCAGAAGGACTTTGAAGGAATTTCTTTTTTTTTTTCCTTTTCTCCTTTTTGTCTTTTTCTCAACTTTTGTCTTTAGACCAGTTCGGAAAGAGGAGTTAAAAAAAAAAAAACTGTACCGATTATTTATTCATTTTTAGATACATATATATTTATGTTATATATTTATTTATTGGAGAATATATATTTTTACAGTTAGATAAATGCGATATATAGAAATAAATGATACTAGCAACTGTATTTGATTACGTTGAGACTTGCAAACTGTACCATCATGTTCTTTTTTTTATCCTGGGAAAAAAAAAACAGCTGACGCGCAGCTGATGATACACTGTAATATATCAGAGATATAAAAATGTATTGACAAAATGTGAAAAATCACAGAAGGGCAACTTTGAATCATTCAATCGTTTTTTTGGGGTGGAGAAAAACAATAATTCATTGGTGATGTCTGAATTTAAAAAAAAATCACTGATAAATGTGTTACAGGAAGAATCTGAACTCAGCAGACTAATAACAACAACAATAAATTGCTCAAAAGTGATCAAAATCCTTTCTTTTTCAACCTGCGGCGTGAAATCAGAGCCTTATCGTTCCATTATTTCTTCAACATCTAAAAAAAAATATATCACTTGTTAACAAAAAAAAAAACCTACAATGTTTTTTTCATTTTAATTGGTTGGCTTTTGCCGTGTAGAGTTCAAACTTGTAACTCGGCTAACGAGGTCAGTGTTGTCTTTCTTTATGGACGCCGTTATGCCGGCAGAAGAGTCGTAGACCCCTGGCGCGCACATAAAATCTTCAAAGCATCATCCCAACGCAGAGGCTGCGCAACACGACGCGAGCCAGCGGCCCAAATAAAACGCTGACCTTTAGCTCGGCTGCCCCGGCCACTCCGGCGGATGTATAAAAGCGAAGGTCAGAGCGATAAGGCCCGCAGTGACCTCCGCTGACGTCTCAATCGCTCAATCCGTGTTGGAGGTTTTTTTTTTTTGTTTTTTTTTTTCAATCCTTTCTTCCCACAAAACTTGAAGGTAACCGGGAAATAATTTAATCTTTCTATGTATAATTTCTTAACAGATGGGGAGCGTCGTTTGTTGAAAGCTCAGCCTTGTGATCTGAGGGAGCCTGAGCAGTGTGTGTGTGGTGTGTGTGTGTGTGTGTTGGGGGTGGTGGAGTTGGGGGGGGTCACAACCCTCCTGCAGGATAGGTGGGAATTTCCCATCTGCTCTCCTCCTCGCACATCAATGCACTCCCATGGCTGATTAATGACAGCGTGCTCCTCGTCTGCATTATAATCTGTGTCTGTTTTTTTTTTTTTATGGACACCCCACCACCACCACCACCACCAGCACCACCACCCTCCCTCACCACCCCTCCACACCACCGGGCTAAACCAACGCAAGCCTGATATTAAAGCGCGAGCAAGGATTCAGTTCTGTGCCGCGTTGGAGGCTCCAGTCTCGGTTTGGCAGCCTCGGAAAGAAAAAAAAAAAAAAAAAAAAGTACGAGTCCTGAGAACGTGACCCCCACCCATCACCCTCTCGCCCCTCTCTGCCCCCCACTTGTGGCCGTTTGATGGCCACCCCTCTAAGCGCCCTGGAAAGGATCCTGACTGCCGACACCTGATGCTCCTCGCTGTCTAAACCAGTGTTTTCACAGTGGGAGACACTCGCTTTTGTTCCCCCACTTCCTCTCCGCTCTGCCCTGCTCTCCTGTCCAGGTGGTCTGACGCCGCCCCCCTCGGCCCCCCCCCCCAACCCCTCCCCACCCCCGACGGAAAACACTTAAAGACCTCAACCTCAGCAGCAGCAGCAGCAGCGGCAGCCACTCCAGAGGGCCGACTCACACGCTTAATGGACGCTCGCCGACTTTCATCGCACTCCCCCACTGACCCCCACCCCACCCCACCCCACCCTCAGTGGCCCTAGAGGGCTCTCGAGGAAACCCAATCAAGTGTGTGTGTGTGTGTGTGTGGCACAGGTCCACCTCTGGCAGGTGTGGAAGTCAGTGATCTTCTCTGTCGTCTCTCCTCGCCGTCCAGTCAGACAGCACAGCTGCTCCGTCCGGCTCAAGCACTCTGATCTCGGGGGGGGGGGGTTATCACCTGTGGGTTTGACTTAGGAGGAGGAGGAGGTGGAGAAGTAGGAAGAGGAGGAGGGAGGAGAAGAAGGAAGAGGAGGAGCAGGTGGAGGAAGAGGAGGAGGTCGGGAAGCAGGAGAAAGAGAAGGAAGAGGAGGAGGAGGAGCAGGTGGGGAAAGAGGAGGAGGAGGAGGAGAAGGAGGATGGAAATATATCCAGCTTTGTTGTCTGTCCCCAGTTTTCAGAGCACATAATTTCTATATTTAGTCGTCGGTGCTGGGGGAGATGGGGGGCCGGGGGGAGGCAGGGGAGGCTCGGAGGGCAGTCGTGGGGGGGGAGACGGGGGAGGTGCCGAGCGGCTCACCTGTGGCCACTTCTGAGGGTGTGTTTGTGCAGGGGACGCTGTCTGCAGCTTTGTGTCATTTCAATCCTGCAAACTATTGATTTCGGGCTCTTTGTTGTTTGTTTATTCCTTAGTAAATTGCCGTGCGCACAAATTATGAGCTGCATGTGTGTTTACGGTGGATTAGAGCCAAAGTGTAAGTATAGCCTCGTCCACCTGATCCTCTTTTCTTTTTTCTTTTTTTTTGGCGGCCTTTCATCCGAGTCCAAGGACAGAGAGAGGCGTTGTGGAAGGAAACCTGCTGCTCCTGATGCTCCTTCTCCTGCTCCTGCTCCTGTTCCTGCTCCTGCTCCTGCTCCTGCTCCTGCTACCACTGCTCCTGCTGGTGCTGCTGCTTCTCCTGCTGCTGCTGCTGCTGCCCCCCAATATCTCCTCTCCATCCGCAGCTCTACACTTTTATCCTCAGCGTCCTCTGGTCACTCACAGTCACTTTTCCAAAGTCCTGGGCTGAGGGGATTTTTTTTTTTCTTCTTTTACTTCCGCAAAAAAATCAGGCCGCCACACGACACACCTGATTTACTGACATTTCACAACACGAGCTGTCAGCCGAGGTGGAAAATATGCACTGTGTTTGGATCGCCATGGAGACGTAGAGCAGAAAACAGGAGGGTGACGTGGGCAAGAAAAAAGCGCAAGGAATCCAGGACACTGTCATGTCTGCATGCAGAGGTCCAGGGTGGGCGGGGGGCGTGGGGGTGAGGAGGGGGGGGTTAGTGTTGCATTTGCAGGTCCTCGACGCTCTGTTCTTTCAGTCCGAGGGGCCGAGAAGCAGCTGCAGGAGTCGCAGCTGCAGCCTGTTGCCGTCTGATGCTGCGGCACAGGAGGAAGGGAGAGCGACAAGGAGGTCGACGAGGAGGCAAAAAAAAAAAAAAGACACGCGGTTGTTGTTACGCAGGTCACACGACAAGCTGCTACACACACTCACTTATCCGAGATAACAGGGCTCCAACTGTGAACACGGCTTTCACCTTCCGGCCGGGACGTCGACGTTCTTCTCTTTGGAAAATCACTTGTTTTTTCTTCCTTCAGCTGAGGTTCAACTACTGAGTGTAGATCACCAGACAGCTTTGAAGTCATAGATACCACTTAATTTAAAAAAAAAAAAGAGAGAGAAAAAGAACAAACAAAAAGTTTTGGGGTTTTTTGACCTTTTTTTTTTTATTTTGATGCTTAAGTTCACCATTTAAAAATGAAATTTACACATGTAGCGTTTTCGCCCTTGTACGTTTATTCTTTGCAGTTCAAGTCGAACCGTTCAGGTCATTTTCAAGCCTTTAAAAAAATAAAAAAATGAGTTTTCTGAACAACACCGGCGCATGTGGCCGCACCGCAGGGTCAGAAATTAGGTCTTGACATTTGCACCCTGTAATTGCCCCCGAAAAGCATCAGGCATCAATTAGGCTCTCAGCACCATGACAGGTTGACCTGACAGAACACCAACGACCCGTTGGACCACTCACCAAGGCCAACACACACACATGCACACACATGCACACACACACACACACACACGCAATCAGCTGTATATTTAGCAAAATATATAAGTCATTTTTGTCTGCTTGTGATGTGAGGACCAGCCATGGTTCTGCGCTAGCAGTGCGTTCACTCGGAGGGGGCGTGTCCGCACTCTGAGGGGGCGTGGCCTCAGCAGCTCTAATAACTCAGCGGCTCCCTTTGATTCTCCGACCCTGCCGTCGTCTGACAGTTTCTGCCCCCCCATCCCAACCCATCGCCGCGGTAAAAGGGGAAGGGAAGGCAGATCTTTGGGGTCAGGAAAGGGGGTCAAGTGGTTGATTTCCATAGCAGCTACTTTAAACATTCCAGTGGGCTTTGGGAGCGATTCAATCAGCAGAGAAAACACTGGTGGCTGGACGCTGCTAATGATGCCGCCCGGTCATAAACAAGATGGATGTGTGCCACAGAACGGTGTCACTGAGAAGGTGTGCAGGTCACGTCTCTGAACTGGAGCCTAAGGAATAAAAGACAAGAAAAGTTCATTGTTGCTTGTTTTTGTTTTTTCTTAATTCAAATGAAGATTATTATTCTTTAATCTTTCAATCTTACTGGATTCATTATGAAGTTTTACGTCAAGCAGGTCCATTTTTAAAAGCTTCGATCTGAATCATTCTCATCTATGTGTTGTTCTGCAGATGGACTCACGTAGTGAATTTCTGTAAATGTAGTGAACTATAAATACAAGCTGTACCTGAACATAACAGTGACTCAAGATTCATCACACGTAAAGAAAACAGTCTGTAAATAAAACAACATCAAACACTGTGTGATTTTAAGATCCCATATCGTGTAAAATAACATCACCGGGGTTTTCCGACAATCAGACGGGGAAAAGGTCCCTCCTGCTTATTATAGTTTAGTTTAGTTAGTTTAGTTACAGTAAGCTGTTGAGCTTTGTCATGTCACACGGGGCAATGATATTTCTCCAAGGTGACCTCGAAACACCCAGCCACGGGTTTACTCTGATTACTTCTCATGTCCGCTTTCAAAATATGTCAAAGGTCCAGCAAAAGCAAAACTGAGGGATTTTTCAGGAGGCTGCAAACAGAGGGCTAAATACGCTGTTGGTTTGCAGGTCCGCTGTGTTTTTCTGGATCGTTCCAGCCACTGGACTCTCACCTCAGCTCATTTTCCATCACCTTTCATCAGCTGTTGACTTTGCGCGAAACGTTCAGTTTAGCTGTAGACTTAACAAAGCGTCTTCAGAACGTCATCCAGAGACGACTTCACCGTGGAGGTCAGAGAGGGTTTTTTTTTTTTTCTCTTGATAGATCACCAGAGTTGTTCGCTGTTTGGATGGCGCGAGCCGATAACGCAGGCTGCCCAGCTCAAGAGCGGGACAGGACGGCAGGAAGGCTGACTGACTGACTGGCTGGCTGGCTGACTGTACTCTGCGGCTGAAACCCGGCGGAGATGTTGCCTTTGTGGCCGCCAAGTCGGGCGGAAAATTGCAAATCCATTTGTCATTGTGTGCCAAGATGCTCGGAGGTCAGCGGACGGATTCCTTCATGACAAGCTCCTCTCAGAATCAAATGTTTTTCCACGGGGCCTCGCCCCTTCACACCTGCTCCTCCAGGTAAAATAACAAAACAGAGGGGGTTTGGAGGGAAGGGGGGTGTCGGGGGGGGAGGCGGAGAAAAGAAGGGCTTAGAGCCAGGAGAGACTTAAAGACAGGGGAGGTGGAAAAACGATACGGCAGAAGAATCCAGCGTGAAAACCTCGCACGGCTTTTTGCCCATTTCAGCCGATCTGGAGCCCTCATACGTTTAGCTCACGGTGGCAGGAGACGTGCCAGTTATTTTGGCCGGTTCCCAAACAGTGGAGAATACCGCTAATTATTCCTGCTTGTGTGACCACAGAGCATTCCTACGGACTGACTGGGAAGGAGGTCTTTTTTTTTTTTTTTTTTTTTCTTTTTTCTGTTCAAAGCAGCGAGCGGCTGACTGTCGGGGAAATAACAGAAACACTTTAACAAAACTTGTCGGCCGACTTGATTGACTGCTTAATCCTGCAGAGAGCTTCTGAGGCTACAGCTGCACCTCCCACAGACAGAATGGTTGAAGGAGGAGGGAAAAAAAAAAAGTGGGTGTACGACTTGAACGATGATTTGATTTGCGTGAGTCACGGCGTTCACGTTGGAGCATCAGTAGAATTCAGGGTCAGAAACAGAAACTTTTACATTTTCTTTTTGTCTACCTGCGTGTGTAGAATGAAAGTGCTGAAATCGTGATCCATTTAAAAAATTGTGGATTAGACGAGAGTGTTGCAACGAAACTAATGTACTTAAAAGAAATGTTTTTTTTGGAAAGAATTTCATTTTCACTAGAAATGCAGTCATTTTCTTTTTAGAGATGACCGTTTCCTTCATAATTGTGACCTTTCATCAATTTTCAATCCCTAAATTAAACAAAAACAAGATTTTTTTTCACCTTTTGTAATATTTTCACCTTTCCTAATAGCCATCAAGGCAGCTGTAATAGCCTTTTGTAATTGCTGTGGGGTTGTTTCAAATTGAACGCCGCTGTCCACGTTACAAAGCTGCAGCTCCACATCGTGACTTTCATATAAACCATCACAGTGGCAAACTTGCACAAGTCCCAGCGTGCTTTGGGTGGCACAAGTCATCATCCCAGTGTTCCCATGCAGTCCCAGCTTGGTTTATAGGAAAGCAGTGGGAGGCCGCGAGAGACAGGTGACCACTTCAGAGGACGCCGTGAAAATCAGTGGATCTCCCATCTGTCAGGCTTTATTATATACAGTCGTAGAGCTGTGATTACAGTCGTGCATGAGTGAAATTTTGAAAAACGGGTTCAATTACAATTTTATTCCACTAGTTCCATTGTCAAGCTGCTAGAAACGTTCATTTCTCCTTTAGATAAATAAAGCATCTATCTATCTATCTATCTATCTATCTATCTATCTATCTATCTATCTATCTATCTATCTATCTATCTAGGAATGCACCAATTGCAGTATTGTGTCGGTATTGACACTGGGGTTGAGCACTCAACTCGTACTCATAAAATAGGTGCCCATACCACAACACCGATACCAGTTGCATGCATATGTGTGTTCTAGAACAGCGTTTCTCAACTGGTGGGTTGGGACCCAAAAGTAGGTTGTGGAGCTGTTTTGATTGAGTCGCAATTTCATGGGCAGTTTTTTAAAAACCGGAAAGGATTGGAAGAGTTATATATATATTTATAGATGAAATGTTGGGCATTTATTTTGCAGGACACACAATTCAATTCAATAATTTCAACAATTCATTTACTGGACATGATAGAAAGTGGCCTAGCGTTTTTTATTTTTGTGGAATAAATTTGCGACTTCACGATAAGGAAAAAATTGACTCCACCAATTGAGAACCACTGAAAGACATGCTGAGGAACGTTGTTCAAATACTAGTGAATACTAATTCTAGACATGGCCATATCAAGTACTCCCTTGGTGAGTAAATGCAAGTACTCGTACTCGACTCATTCTGTAAGAAAGTGCTCTCCCTGGGTTTAATAAACTAGGAACCACTGGTTGCGATCCCCCCGCTCAGTGATAGCGGCGCGGTGGGCCGAGGGGGAACTTCAAACAGGTGCTGCAGCGGCGCTCAGATCCTCCTCCACAGTAATAACCTTGAGTGGTGCTGGCTGCAGGGAGGAAATCCCCCCCTGGCCAGGAGGCTGCAGATGGAGGCAGCGAGCCGAGTGCTCAGACTTTGTTATCTCAGTGAGACACATTCATTCAACATCACATCACGCAGCTGATTGTTGTTTGAGGCTTCCCTCCCCGAGGTGGTGTTATTAAAAAAAAAATCGGAGGTCTTCTTAACTTCAATGCCCCCCCCCACCCGCCTTTTTTATCACTTTTTTCTTTCTGTTATTTATACTGACTGTTATTATTACGACTGTGCCTGTTTTGACATCCAAATCAAATTCTGTGCCAAATGTTTCGTAAAAGAACTGCAAAAATTCAAATTTCACAACAGTAAATCGTACTAAGAGCACTAATTCGGTTTTGACTTGGCTCAGAGCTGTGGTTGACTTCAGTCAAAAAATAATTTATCTGATTTCTTGCATCTTCCAATGCAAAGTGCAACAACCCTGATGATCACTTTGCCTCCTGTGATATCTGCAGAGCTCACAGATAACGTGATTTAGTCATTGGCCATTCTGACTCATCGCTTCACGAGAAGTGGAGGCTGCAGGAATAAAGCCAGACAGAGATCAGTTCAGCTGAGAGGGAACATTCACCACACGCCCAGTTTATCAAACTTTCAGAACATTTCTACCCACTTGCCTGGACAATCAAAGGGCTAAATAGGCTAACATGCTAACACGAAGGAGACTGAGTATGGTCTCATTATTATTACTCCTTACTTTTAAGTTTTTGATGAAGGTTCAACCTGACGGGGATGGGAAATTAAATTTGATAGCAATCCACTTAGCAGGTGGCTACACATAAGGAAAATGAAGATATCTGATAGTCAATGGAGACAAACACTTTCAAGTTAGCAAAACAGACTTTCCTGTATAGTATGAAGGCATGTTGATTTAAATTTTCAGTTGTTGTTGTTTTTTTTTAACAAATATGCGGTACATTTAACCTTCTCCTCTTCCTCTCCTCCTCTACCTCTTGCTCCTCCACCAGCAGCTCCTGCTCATCAGGTATGCATACCTCTCCACGTCCCAGTGACTAATCACCACCCAGATCAGGCCAAGAATAGAGTGGCTTTGCTGAGCGCAGGAAATATCATATTCAAGCTTTCTAGAGTTTCACCTGTGCATGCTTCCCCAAGTTCACTTCCCAGGCCCCAAACAAAAAGATCAGTCAGTCAGTCAGTTGGGTTTGTCTGCTGCCGCTGCTGCTGCTGCTGCTGCTGCTGCTGCTGCTGCTGCTGCTGTTGTTGATGATGATCTGTAAACGAGGCCTGGGAGCCTCCAGCTCTGGAAATGGTGTTTGTGAACACTTGAATGTTTCAGCGTTCAAGTGGAGAACAATCTTCTCCTCCCTCAGCCGTGTTTACTTTGCCGACTCTTACACGGTCACATGGCCTGGGCTGCTGGGCTGCTGGACCCTTCACTCAAACAAAAGGTTCTGCTCCAAATGTCACCTTGGTGGTTAGCTTTGACCAGGTTCTTACCAGCATTAGTAAGGGGTTAGTTACCTCGACCAGGTTTTTCTCTCAGATGTTTTTTTTTTTTTTTGAACCATCCCACTGGTGGTTCAGAAATTTCCAGGAGCATCCAACGAGATGGATGTATATCTGTCTTATCTTCAGACATAGATTTTTCTATGTCTGAAGGTATATGAAAGATATATATCCATTTAAAACCGAAGACATAATGAACAAAACTGATTGACGTTGATTGACAAAACTGGTGGGTCGCAACCCAAAAGTTGGTCACGGAGCTTCTTTGATTGGGTTGCGGCTTTGAGGGCAGTTCCCCTTTTTTTTAGTTTTAAATATATATATTTATAGTGAAAATGTTCATTTATTTCATAGCACACACAACCCCATACTAGACATGATTGAAAGTGGGCTAGCGTTTTTATTTTTGCGGGATAATTTCGGGTCGCGACTTCATTTGAGGGAAAAAGACGTGGGTCCTCCTGAGACTCCACCAGTTGAGAAGCACCCATCTGCACAGCGAGCTGGTTTCAGGCCTCCTGGGTGCCACCGAGATGCTTAGCAGCACATTCCCCGTGTCAGAGGCAAACAAAGAGGTTTTCTGGGAGGAGAAAGGCATGCGCTCTCCTCGCCGAGCCTCACCTGTGGTGACCAATCACAGCAGCACCTCACAATCCCAGGCCCTGGAGGGAGATAGGTGAGGGTTTATGTTGTCATGGGTAGATGTTTTACAATCGGGCCGTCATACAGGCTCTCAGTTAATGTTTATTTTCAGAGAGGGACCACCTCATTCCTTTGGTGTGACCCACAGGGGGATGCAGCGTAATCACGGCCGCATTGATTCCCAGCGCAGTGCTTTTTAGGCCCGACGGCACACAGAGCAGCAGGCGTTGGCTGTGTCAACAATACGCTCAAGCCGTTTTGTTTCCGTCAGGTCGACGTGTGAAAATGCAAAAGTCCAAAAAAAAGAAAAGAAAAGAAATAGAAAGAAAAAAGCACGTCTCGTTATGTGGAAAAAAAGGTAGGTAGGTAGTTTACTTGTTCATTTGAACTTCTGTGTGAGTGAGTGCCGGTGGTTCGATAATGATGCAGGAATATGGTTTGCATGTACAAGATGTGTAAGAATAAGGATATACTCAGTGCTATGCATGTCTGAATCAATAAAGTATCAGATGCTATCAGGGCCAAAGCTAATAGTTCTTGATCATGTTTGACTTTTTAAGCAGAACTGGACTTGTTTGGTTAAAATTGATAATCGTATGAAAATGAACTAAACAATTAAAGTTAAAACTGCCAGAATCAAACCAAAGCATGAATCAACAAATAGTTTGGTTTCTGGAGAGCAGAGCAAAACAACAAGCTGCTAAATTTGCCTGTTAGTTAACTTTCTGCTTTGGTTGCAAGATTCTCAGCGATAGGACAGTGTTATTATTTATATTTTTATTTACAAGAAAGAGCAAGATGCTTTCCAATGTGATGGATATATTAGGTAAAGAGTGAGACCTTCAGGGTCTCTGAGGCCATCGTTGTTTTCAAGAAGAAGAAGAAGAGGAAGAGGAAGAAGAAGAAGAAGAAGAAGAAGAAGAAGAAGAAGAAATAACACGCAGATAAGGCACCTTTGAAGATCCTCTTTGTTGTGTTTCGTCTGATGATGATGATGATGGTGTTTCGACCTGTTGGATGCTGTCCTGCAGCCCCCTCATCGTGACCTGGGAGGCCACGAAAAAAAAAAATGTATCTGGAGGTGAAGCCACCCAGTGACAGACCACACGTTCCATAAACAGAACCTTGATTGAGGTTTGAACTGTCGTTAAGTAACGTGTTTCAGGAAGCAAACATACTGACTTGTACCTGGGGAAGCAGTGAGGCAGAAGTCCTGCATCACTTTCTGAAGACTTTCTTGTGTCAAGTCAGCACCTCTGAGGCTGCAGCATGCAGAGCTTGATTGTCTCTCTGTGGAATCATTCTGTGTCTGCTGTGATGTTCTCTGGTCCTGAGGAGCGGGGGGGAGGGGTGGCGGGGGGAGAAGCTGATGACAGGGTACTTTCATGTCTGTTATCGCGGCGCGCTATCACGACGATGTAGATGGGCCAGACAAAGTACCACCAGCTCCCGTAGCGAGGAGCATCACGGCTTCATCTGATTCACTCCATCTGCCCGCTGCTGGCACTCGGGAGGGGGCAGGGCGGGAGAGTTTGGTGGTCCGCACCCCTCGAGACCACAGCGAAACAGAAGAGGGTCGGGGGGGAGATAAAAGCATCGTCGCACACAATGAGGAAGCGTCTGTGTTTTGTGATGAGCGCAAAAAAAATCTGAATGTGGATGAAAAGAGGGCGCAGACAAAGTGTCTGATAAACTGCACACACATCACGGTCTCACGCAACACTTCTGGGTGGAGATCGAGGAGCGCCGCCGCCGCTGCTGCTCTCTGACCAGGCCTCCGCAGCCCACGGAGGGTTGAGGCGGGGATGAAGGCAACTGGAGTTCAGGAGATTGTGACACGCATTGAAGGAAAAACAAAACAAAGAAAGAGGAGTTGTTGTCAAGTCAAGATGGACGATGTGAATTTGATCTTGATGAAAAAAAACAGCTCTGAATGGAACTAAACAGCAGCTGAGCAGAAGCTCTTGTTGACCATCGCGGAGAAATGTGTGTCTGGTGTGAACAGGAGGGCTGCGCCCACAATTTTCGTGGGCGAGGCACTTCGCCGCGTTTCCGCATCCGGTGTGAACCCGGCGTGAGCCTTTTTGTCCCTTTTTCTAACCTGTAGTTCTGGTAAATACTTTACATTATGGGGTTAAAACTGCCTTGAAACGTAAAAGAACAGAATTTTACACATGCAGTTCAAACCGAACCGCGATTAATCACAGTTAACTATGAAGATTCCGCGATTAAAAAAAGTATCATTTGACAGCCCGAGAGAGAGAGATACACTCATTCTCTATGAGCTATTTAACAGGTGGATTTGAGAAAAGATACAATATGGTGTCAATCATTCAATCAATCATTCAATCAATCATTCAATCAATCAATCAATCAATCAATCTTTATTTGTCTCGAAGGCCTTTTGCACAACCAGAAGAGAGACCATCAGATCAGACCAGACAGTGACAAAGGGACAAAACCTGGAGCAGACCTGGACTGCTTCCTAATCTGGGATTACATTTCGGTAATCATTTAATTTTAATGACAGTCAGACAAATAGAAGCCCGCTCTAGGTCCCTTCCTGCTGCTGCTGCTGCTGCTGCTGCTGCTGCTGCTGCTAATACAGAGGCCCGCCGTGGGCTGCAGGTGTTCTGCAGCCCAGGTGTGTAATTTCCTCTTTCATCGACGTTCTCGCTCTCGCTCGCCCGCTGCTTGTTCCTGGATGGGATTGGTGGTGGAAAACCCCGACCCTCCCCCCTCCCCCCACCCCATCCCATCCCACCCACACACACACACACACACACACACACACCCCACAGAGCCCACTGGCTGGTCTGCAGCCGAGCCCGTGTCGACTTGCGACACTGCAATAAAAGACACATTTTTTCCATGCTTGTAATGCATGTGTAAAACAAGATAGTAAATCACCTGAACGTCTCTTCGGACTTTTTTTCCCTGTGTTTTTTTCCTTTCTTTTTTCTTTTTTTTTTTTTTGCGTTGCTAAATTTAAACTTGGTCTGAAAGAACAAAGACCAGGTTCTCTGAATCCATATCGGTCCAGCGCAGGTAAAATTAGAACATGGTTGGATCAGATTGTCAGACTGTCGCCCTTTTCACCATCTTCATCGTCCTCCTTTTTCCTCTGTTGCTAATTTTAGCAGCGCCACCTCCTGCGTCGAGCGTCCCTCTACGCTGTTCAGACGTGGAGACTTGAGTCCAGCTGCAGCGGAGGCAGGAGATCCAATCAGATCAGCTGGGCTCTGGTGGAGGGCGCGAGGGGCCCCCGGAGGTCCTGGACGGCCACACTCCCCCCCAGCCTCCCTGCACTCTGACATTTTCTCAGCGGTATGAGGTTACATCTGAGGAAGAGCACAGCATCATCTTCATCATCATTCTTCTTCTTCCCTCTCTTTCTCAACGCTAAAACAAACGACCCTCTGAGTAAGAACAAGAGACGACGGCGAGTAAGCGGTATTTATAGACGTGCTGCGCGTCGCCGGCTATTTTTATCATCAGCGGCGACCTTTGACCTGGCAGCTTCTCACTGAATTTGAGAGAGGGGCCAAAGAGCAGAGACAGAGAGAGAGAGAGAGGGTGTCAGAGAGTACATCCTCTGGATGGCCTGCTGGGCTCCAGGGTGAGAGTGTGTTTGTCAGTAGCTGCAGGCAAGTTGGGTCACAGCCCACCTTGGGGAAGAGGGGGGTGGGGGGGAGGGAAGGGCTTGCACAGGAAGCATGTTCCCAGACAGAAAATAGACAGATACACTCAAAAGTCAAGATCTTTTACTGTCGTTACGCAAGCAGAACAACATTTTGAAGAGTCTCTTAGCTTTCACACAGAAAGAAAAAACAGGAAAAAATTGAACTATACATGCTATAGAAATATAGCACACATTAATAAATTTAAATCTAGAAAAAATAAAACTCAGGAAAGCAGGTGTTGTTTTCTGATGCTTCCTCTTCATCTCCTGATGGACTTTTGACTGAATTGAGGCTCCATGACACAGGAAACTGAAGTGTGGCAACGTGAGGAAGCCAAGCGAGACCCAAAGTCAAGTTGGATCCTGTTGACAAATTATTCCCCCCCTAATGAACTTCAGATATCTAATCAGTGTGGGAAACATGACGATTTGGAGAGCAAGAGCAAAGAGAGCAATTATGGACGAGGCACTGTAGTAGCGGCGTCCCCGGGGAGGAGAAGGTTATAGGATCTCTGAAAAGGCAGCCATTGTTCCTCAACTCCAGCGGAGCCGCGTCGTAAAAAAAAAAATGAAAGAGAGAGGAAGAAAGTCAAAGCAGAGCATCAACGTGATAGGACCTCGTGAAAGTGGAGCGCGTCGCTGCAAGAGTGGGAAAAAAAAAAAGTCAAATATAATTATCCCGCCTCGGAAAACAAGCCGGCAAAGTCTGATTTGATTTCCTCCAGTTGGGCTCCAGTTACTTCCTGTCTGCTTAAAGCACATTTGCAGATACAATGAAGGTCCTGCAGACAGTCGGAACCTTCTGGTGGTTCCTGTAATGCCGGAGAAGACGTGAACTTCCTGCATTGTTCTTTCTCACACTCTGGTTGTTCCCATCCGACCTGGCTGACCTGAAGCCAACATCTCAGTAGTTCAATATAAATAATATGAATAAACTCATCACCGCTGCTGCTTTTCTTTGAAAGAAAAAGATTAATATTGACTAATGATGGCTAAAAGGAATGAATATCTGGTTTCAACATCGTCCACAAACTTTCAGTTAGTTTGTCTTTGCCCAAATCAATCAATCAGTCAGTCAATAGATAAATAAATGCAATTTTAATTAAATAAATAAATGAATAAATAAATCAAGTACAGTTTTTATTTCTTTTAACTTGTCCTATCTGAACATTATGACAAGCATTTGTTAATTGTACCTAAAACTACCACTAGGGGGTCAATTAGGATGTAACAGGTTTGTCTCAAAGACTCATCAGCTACATTGTTCTGATCTAGAAACGAGGGTGAGTGCATATATATATATATATATAGTTCTAGTATAGTTAAAAGTAATAAAAGAAAAACTGCCATGTGCAGGTATTTGTATGCTGACATTTCAAATTGGCTCTTCCCTTATTAAATATGCAACAAACATTTTTAGCCCTCTGTTGCAGGCCACGGACTGATTTGTTACACCCTCCATTCTTGAAACAGCAAATTCAATGTGATTAATTTCGTGAGTTTATTGTTTTAGTCAGTCGCAATCGATACTTGCACTGTTGTTTTTTTAATACATTGAGCAACTATTTAAAAAGTTTATTTATAAAACCTAAAATTCAAACTAATTCTGGGGCACAAATGTCAAACGATTCGTCGTCGTTGTTGCTGTCGCGTCGGCGCCCAAATTCAAATTATTTCCATCCGGAATCATTTAAACATGGCAGAGCGTGAACGAGCAGTGTTTCACTAGTTCTCAGTACTCGCTGACAGTTGTATGGGCGGGCAGTTTGCCTCCTGCTCCTGAATGCATCGTCCGACAGGCCGGAGATCGGGATGAGATGATTGTCTCCATCGTCCATCCTGCTGCTGGACGTCCGTCTGGAGCAGTGGGCTCCATGCTGAGACAGTCAGGGGAGTTTTTTGTGTTGTTTTTTTTTTTTCTTCTTTTGCCCCATTGCTGCGACCCTGGAAGGCCGTCCAGCTGCCCCGTCACTCTGTCAGCGCCGCTGTCTCCCGCGGCCCCAGATTAAAAACGCCAAAGGGGCCGCCAGGAAAAGTGGCTCGGCCGTATCTCTCAGGACTTATGTCAAAAATGCTTCAGTCCGCAGGTAATTTGCTGCAGTCTGGGACCCGGTCGCTGCTACTTCAAAGAGCCGCGCAGAAGAAGAAGAAAAAAAGGAAGGGGGGCGGGAGGGAGGCAGAAGGAGAAAAGAGAGAGAGAGAAATGAAAGGGAGGAAAAATGATATTTAGTTGCTGGTAGTGACAGGTGAACATTTCTGAGGATTGACACGCGATCTGAGTGAGGAGGAGTCCTGCTCTTTCTCCTCCTCCACCTCCTCCACCTTCCCTCATCCCCCCTTCCTCTTCCTCCTCCTCCTTTTCCTCTTCCATCTGCTCCTCCTCCACTTCCTCCTCCACCTCCACCTCCCCCCATCTTCCCCCTTCCCCTCTTCAACCTGCTCCTCCTGCTATATCACCTGCTACTACTCCTCTTCTTCCTCCTTCCCTCCTCCACTTTCTCCTTCTCCTCTTCCACCTGCTGCTTCCCCTCCTCCTCGATTATCTCCTACTCCTCTTCTTCCTCTTCCTCTTCCTCTTCCTCCTCCTCCACCACCCCCGTCTCCTTTTCCTCTTCCACCTGCTCTTCCTAATGCCCTCCTCCACCGCCTCCTCCTCTTCCACTGCCCCTTCCTCTTCCTCCACCACCTCCTCCTGTTCCTCCTTCTCCTCTTCCACCTGCTCCTCCTGCTCTATTGTTTCCTACTACTCCTCTTCTTCCTTCTTCATCTCCTTCCTCCTTCTCTTCTTCTACCTGCCTCCTCCTCCTCCTCCTCCTCCTCCTCCTCCTCAATTATCTCCTCCTCCTCCTCCTCCTCAATTATCTCCTCCTCCTCTTCTTCATCCTCCTCTTCTTCCTTCTCCTCCTCCTCCTGTTTATCCCCTTTCACCTGCTCCTCCTCCTCTTCTTCATCCTTCTCCTCCTCCTCCTCAATTATCTCCTACTCCTCTTCTTCCTCCTCCTCCTCCTGTTCATCCTCTTTCACCTGCTCCTCCTCCTCTTCTCCTTCCTCCTCCTCCTCAGTCTTTAAATCTCACTGATAAAAAGCACTTTGTGACTGTCTTCCAAAATAGATCTGAGACAAACAAACTGACTCAGTTCTGAAGGAATTCACTCTCTCCCCTGCAAGTCCGCATCATGCAGTGGACAACGAGTCGGTTCTCTTATGGATCAGTAATTAATGACCTCAGTGGTTTTGATTGGGCTGTAAACTGTGAAACGTTTTGCCCAGTTTGCCAAACACGTACAGACAAGCACACACACACACACACACACACACACACACACACACACACACACAGTGAGAAGAACTCATCAGATGCACTGTGCCAGTGGAAACACTGTCACTGATGCTCTCTCTCTCTCTCTCTCTCTCTCTCTCTCTCTCTCTCTCTCTCTCTCTCTCTCTCTCTCTCTCTCTCTCTCTCTCTCTCTCTCTCTGTGCGTGTGTGTAGTTTTGAAGCAGTTCAGAGCTGCATGGTGACAAACCTGCGACATGGTCTCAGGTTCCCCTGGATCAGGAACGCTTGGACGCTCTGGCAGCAGCAACAAGAGAGATTAAAGAGGGAAACTGGATCAGCTGTAATCAGCCGCACACAAAATGTCAGGGAAGATTTTCTCTTTTCCTCCTTTTTACTCCTTCCTCTCGTGCCATTGTCAGAACACTGAGAGGTGATGATCTCTTCCCCTATTAATTATGTGTCGCCGCCACCGCCGCCTCCCTCCTCCTCCTAGTTCACCTCCTCCACCTTCTCTACTCCGTGCCCCTTCTTTTCCTCCTCATCCCCGTCCTCCTCTTTAATCTCCACCACGCCCTTCACCTCGTCCCCCTCTTTTTCCTCCTCCACTTCCTCCTCCTCCTCCACCTCTTTTCTTATCTTCACCCCCTACCCCTCCACCTCCTCTTCCTCATCCCCCTCTCTTCCTCCTCATCCACCTCCTCCTCCACCACCTTCTCTTCCACCTCCTCCTCCTCCAATCCTCCACTTTCTCTTCCACCTCATCTTCCTCCTCCTCCTTCTTCTCCTTCACCTCCTCCGTCCTCCATCTCCATCTCCATCTCCTTCTCTTCCTCCTCCTCCTCCTCCTTCTACTCTTCCTCCTCCAACTCCTCATCCTCCTCCTCCTCTTACATCTCCCTCCACTTTCTCTTCTACCTCCTCTTCCTCCTCCCACTCTGCTAAAGAAGCGTGAGCCGCCATCTCTGCTTTCATACGTCTGCGCCAGAATGATCAAAACATTTCAGACAGACTGCAGGCTGTGTGTGTGTGTGTGTGTGTGTGTGTGTGTGTGTGTGTGTGTGTGTGTGTGTGTGTGTGTGTGTGTGTGTGTGTGTGTGTGTGTTTGCACGTCGGGCCTTGCCCTCTCATTTCTCTGACAAAGAACAATGGCCAGCAGCACATAACGAATGGCACCGGCCGGGAGACAGAGAGGAGAAGAGAGAGAAAGAGGGAGGGAGAGACAGAGAGGAGAAGAGAAAGAGAGAGAGAGAGAGAGAGAGAGAGAGAGAGAGAGAGAGAGAGAGAGAGAGAGAGAGAAATAACCATTATCCCGACATGACATGTTGTGTCATGTGATAAATTCTGTCTTCTGCAGCCAAATCCTGTCGGAGGCTCCTGGCTGGAGATGTTCGGAGTTAATAATAAAGATTTGATCATTGAGGAGGGGAATTGGGGAGGATTTGGGTGTGTGTGTGGTGGGGGGTTGGGGGGTCCTGGGTTGAGAGACCGGAGCGAGGCTGAAATGATGATGATGCTGCTTGTCAGGCGGCTTAGCGTCGATCAAACAGCTCAGTGACGGCAGCGTCCGTCTCGTCGTTCGTGATCCTCATGGTGACATGATGTCAGGAACTGATGGAGATCGCCGGAGAGTTGGCAGCGCTGCTACCCCGTGTCAATGCTGCCCCCTGTTGGTCGAAAGTCACATCTCTCCGAGTCCTCTGCTGACATCGCCAGTCACAGTGGAGGAGTCAGGAGATTATTAGTGTGTAAAAATGTTTCAAGGAAGCCCGTCTGACAGCGCGTTCTGTATTCAGGCCACTGTCAAGTGGGCTTCCTTCGAAAATGGCGGCGCAATATGGCAGCTAACTAGCAGTTAGACCACTATTGCTCTACACATATATATGAGAACCATTCTATGGGTTGGAAAACCAATTACTTGTATTGTACTGCAACTATGTACTTTTATTAATGTATTTATTTTCCTGCTCAGGTGTCTCTGATTTCTGAACCCCCTCCTCTTCTAATTCTTCTTCTTCTTCCTTCTTGAGTGATGTCACTTCCTATTTACCCCACTTCCCGTGTCCTGTCTTGCTACCATACAAACTGAATAAACATAACCAAGTCATTGACTTTGTCCAAGTTTCACCACACCAAACTAAATTGCTGTCGAGGCTTTGGTTTTCGTGTTTGTGACGTACAATAGTTTGAGGACTTGTTAAGAATTGTAATTCCAAAACTATCTCAGCAATGTTGCACTTCTGTTGAAAGGCCAGAGGAAAAAAAAATCTTCACTATAATAATTTCTTGTATTTGAAAAAAAAAACACCTGATCTTTAAACGAGTTTTGACCAAACCATGATGCATTTTTTTTTTTAAATAAATGGATTTGCTATTTACAATCATTATTGCTGATGGAAATATTCATCTCAATTGTTGTAAATTTACTACCTAAAATGTAGAACCAGTGTTGCCTTTTATTTTCTCAATTTTTGAGTTTGTTTCTCCAACTTGGGGCTAACAGCACAACCTCACCACAAACAATTTATTTAGCTTTGACAGCAATAATTGAGTATTGATCATGAGATTGTAACATTAGTTTTCATTTGTCTCTTGCATTCTGATGCAGTGGATAAAACGCAGTAGGACTCTTGTCTCTTTCACATACACATTTTATTCACAAGGAGAAATACAATATATAAATACATATGAATACTATGCACACTGTACACTTGGAAAACACGCACTTCCAGTCCTCACCACCACCCACAGGGTGGTGCTGCAGCTCTCAGTTTAAAAGTTTAAATCCTCCCATTGTGGTCACCAGGGCCTCCACAGGCGTGAGGAGTTTGGGGGCGAGGCCCCCCCGGCTGCAGGATGTGGGGGGTGTCTGAGGGTGGCGGGGGCTGGGAAGCAGAAGAAGGAGGTGTTGGAGGAGCCAAAGAGGGAGGTGTTGGAGGACAGAGGCGGCGAGAAGTGCGGGCCAAATGACGGGAAGGAAGGAGAGGCGGCGAAGGTGGAGAAGCAGGGCGAGAGCCAGGGGGAGGAGGGAGGGGAGGCGTGGTCGTGGCACGGCGTGGAGCAGAACGGCTGAAGAGGGGAGAGGGAGGGGAAGGGGAAGAACCTGGGGGAGGGGCCGGGGCTGTCCCCCACCTCGCCGGGGTCCTCGGCCTCGCTGGCCCTCCAGTAGCAACACCCTCCTGCTGCAGGAGCCTCCTGCTGCTGCTGCTGCTGCTGCTGCTGCTTCAGACCCTCCACCAGGCTCAGACGCTGCGACGGCGCCATCCTCTGGATGTAGCTGCTCAGCTGGGCCACACACTGCTGAAAGCCTGCGCTCTCCATGGTGAGCGGAGGAGCCTCCGACCGCTGCTGGAGATCCAGCAGGGGAGCTGGGGGATTCACACGGCGGTCTGAGGAGAGGGGGGAGGAATGGGAGCGGGGGTGAGGTGTTAGAATAGAATAGAATAAAATAGATCACATCTATCCCACATTGGGGAAATTTGAATAATTGCAGCAGCATATACAGAGAAAAGAGAAGAATAAAAAATAAAATTAATTAAAGATACAATTATAAATAATTAAAGAGAAATTAAGAAAAAATTAATTATTGATTGAGTAAGAAAGCAAAAAGAAATATTTGCGTGTTTTATTGCACCAATACAAAATGTAGTGTTCAAGAAAAGTTCTACTGAGTGCAGTTTTAAGCCTGATGGCTGCAGGTAAGAGTGACCTGTGGTAGTATGGAGTTAGAGCCACCATAGGTGGCGCTCTTTCTTGCACCGAGGGTGCAGTTAGGGACAAAAATAAGAAGAAAAAAGAAAAAAGAGAATATCTATTTGACACCAACCCTTCCTCTGGTTCTTCTCCTCCGTCCACCTCTGGAGATATTCCACCGTCATGTCTAAGATCTCCGCTTTCTCCACTTTGGGGTTCTGCAGCCGCTGTGCATTTCAGCGGTTAAAGAAGACAAGAAATAGTCAGACTCTGGTCACCCCTGTATGGGCGTCAAATCCGTCATTTTGGGTGCACGATCGATCCTCTTGATGACGACTCACAGCATCGGAGGTCTGACTCAGCAGGAGGCTCCTCAGCTCAGCCAGGCTCTGGTTTATTCGATCTCGTCTCTTCTTCTCCACAACTGGTTTCAGAACCTGGAGAGTGAGAGATTTCACATGAATTGATCAATAAATTAATAGATAGATAGATAGATAGATAGATAGATAGATAGATAGATAGATAGATAGTAGTGTTAGCCTGGTGAAGCTTTGGTCAGTCAAAAAGCTAGAAAACAATTAAATTATGATGGATACAGGAAGTGCCACTACAACCACAATCTGTAACAAGATATTCATTAAAACAAAATCAAAAAGACTCCTGAAAAAAATATCTGACCCAAACTTTTTTTAAAAAGTAAGACTTTAGTTTTCAAAGGTGTGCAATTCTTAAAAAATAAATATATTTGAAAAGATTTCAATTTAGTTAACAGTCTTGTGTTACAATAAAAAATAAGATTCTCTTCACATTATATATCACCAGTAGAGATGCAGCTTAATCACTTAGTGGGTCACATACAATATTTGCATTGTGAAATCAGGAAACCAGGAAGTGACACAAGTCTTTTTTTTTCTTTTTTTTTTGTTACTATTTTCTTGCTTTTCTATCACTTTCTGTCTGCAGTGTGTGAAACAAACTGTGTTCATTCAGTTTGTGTGTTCCTCCCTACAGTTTTGACAAACACTTCCAAGTTTGGGTTATAAAGTCACTGAAAATTCCCCTTAAAATCTTTCCTCGAACCCGTCACACAAAGTGACCAAGTATAAGAATAAATGTGTTAAACATTGAGAAGACAGGCAGATGAAGTGAGACGATAAAGCTTGAGAGACGTGAACATCCGGGAACATGCCATGATCTAACCCTTCCCCATCCCTCAACTCACGAAAGGCTCCTTGCATAAAAACCCTTCATATCTAGATTCCAAGGTTCTCACCCTCTTTCTCCTCCTGCCGTCCTCGGCTCGCGGGTTTTGTAATTTCCTGGTCATGTTGTCTGTCCTCGCTGGAAGCTGCAACGGTTCGAACAGCCTCCTCTCACGCGCGCGCAGGCTTTTAAGGAGACCGTCGCGCTGCCGCTGATTGGCTCAGAGGGCGCGCGTGACGACACCTGCGACACAAGCAAAAGTTTGTGATAAACCGTGACTGAAATATAAAGTGATTATTTTTTTTAATGGTTGTATCTGCCTCTAGACAATGAATCGTTTTTTAAATGTTTATGGAAATGTATTTTAACTTAAACGGTGACGTCTATGTTTTATTCACAACTGATTTTCCTCGAAAGGTCAATTTACCCCATACACTCAGAAATGTACCCATCTCACACAATATTAGATTTATTTATTTTTTTTCCCCTTTGGCCCTAATATTCAAACAGGCTGGTGAAACTGTGATCAGTCTACTGTGTGTATTTCCGTGCGTTGCTCATCCCGCTAATCCCACTTGATGAGTTTAGTTGTTCCAGGACTTTTTTCTTTCCCTTTTTTTTTTTTTTTTTTTTTACCCCTTTGTCGCGCCACTGCTGAAGTGAAGCCCTGGGAACCTTCTCGCTCCGCCGTGGGAACCTGGACCCGAGTGAGAAATCGCGGCAGATGCGCTCCGCTTTATGACGTGTGAGACGCTGCACTTGGTGGTGATGGAGGCCAAACGCGAAGTGGTTTACATGTTGGTCGCTCGCTCGGTCGGTTCAGGGGCACCGGCAACCTGTGGACGAGGAGGCCCGCGCGGAGGAGCGAGGCCAGCGGGCGGGAGGGATGGAGGGAGGGAGGTTGAGGTGCGAGGATGATCATTACGGCAGAGTGTTAAGTGTGCGCTCTATCAACACACACACACACTCACGCACACGTCACATGTGACCGATTCGAACCCTTGAGCCAGTGTGTGACCGATCCACTCCGCGGGTCCTGATATTAGGACTTTGTACGGTCCGCTTCTTCCACACCAAAGGACAAAATTCCACTAATTACTTTCCATCACAGGCTCGCAGGCACATTGTAGGACTTTACATGGGCTTTAAATGGGGTTCGGCTGCACGTGTCGAGAGAGAGAGAGAGAGAGAGAGAGAGAGAGAGAGAGAGAGAGAGAGAGAGAGAGAGTATGGAAAGAATAACATTTTTTTCACCCTTTTGCTGATTGAGTTGCGTTAGGAATTCGCGTGTCACGTGTCCCTATATGTTTCTATAATAATCAATACAGAACAGCAGAAGAACTCGCGGTGATCGTCACTTTTGAATGTGTTTCCCCGGTGATCAAGAGCCATCCGGCAGCCTCCCACTAATCGGCCCCCGTCTTTGATTCAGGGCGGAAGTATCAGTGGCTGTGAAAAGCCTCTTAATCTACGGGATCCCGGTGATCCGATCATCCCGCGTGTTATCTCCATACTTGAGCCTATTAGGAGGATCAGGAGGAGCAGAGATGCAGTGCGGAGAAAAGTTACCTCAAACTTTTTTTTTTCCTCCCCCAAAACGACTCAGGCTCGAAATGATGGCGCAGCAGCAGCAGCCACGGCTGTGAAATATCATTGACAGACAGACAGACAGACAGACAGACAGCTGTTCCAGGAGGGGACGTGTGCCAGGGAGTGTTTGGGATGGAACAACAGACGGTGAAGCACGAATCGTTCACAGCTCGAGGTGTGAAAAGGCCATTTTGATGCCACAAAACTGCTCGTGTTGCAGTGGATCGCGGGGGGCGGGGGGGTCGGCCTGGTTTCACAACAACAACAACAACAATGACCCCAAACAAACAAAGGCACAAGACTTGAGTAAACACACAAAAAAAAGACATCAATAAATGGTAAAAGTTTTATTAAAATAAGCGGAATTCCACGGAATTGTTTTTGTTTTTATTTTGGGTATTTTATAATACGATGATTGTTTTTGTGAGAGGTATTGCCGCGGTGCGTTTTAATCTCATAAGAATAGCAGCAAAATAGCGATGAAGACTTGAGGAAAAAATGCGTTGACTCTCACGGAAGTTTAAAAAAAAAAAACTTTAATTCACATACGCCACAACTTCACATTTGTTTTCTTAAATGCAATTTTACGTGTTCACAATTAAAATTAAAATCTGGCAGTAACCTCCGTCCTTGGTACGTCTGAAACTACAGTCCTCTTTTCTTCTATTATTTCTTTCTTTTTCTTTTTTTTTTTTTTTAAATCAAAACCTTGAGTGCAGCTCAGTTACATTGCGATGATTTTTTTTTTTTTTAAAGAACAGTTTTTCAACTCCACTAAATTAAACCAATGGGGACATTTTGATCATGGACTCAGATGAAAAAGGTTCGATAGATCAAATAAAATGAAATGTTGAGAATAGATTTTTTTTTTTACTTTTTGTTCAAACAAGAAAGAGATGTTAGCGAGGTTTTAAGTGTTAATATTGAATATTGTGTGTATGTTTTATTTGTATACATTAAGTTCATTTTTCACTTCAATTTGCATTCACTAATCACGCAAATCATTAATATTGAGGATTTCAGGAAACGTTTAACTCTAATGGAGTTACTGCTTTGCTTCAAGGTGCTTTTTTTTGTATTTCAAAGACCGATACCACCCGGTGAAAGCAAATGGAAGGTTTTTCTTCTTAACGGGGGGCGGCTGCTGCTGCTGCTCGTTGAATATTCAAACGACCCCTTTTATTGTCAAAGCCACGCGCAGTTCGAACGAAAGGGGGCGTGACCTAGGGTGGGCGGGTCCGTGTCGAGCAGAGAATCGCGGAAATACAAGAGGGACGCCAGCAGCAGCGGCGGCAAGCTGATTTATCACCTCTCCTGAGCCGACGGCGGAACTTGTGTCTCCATCTTCCAACATGAAGCCTTTCACCTCTGAGTCTCCTCGGAAAATCACCAGCAAGAGGGTAAGACGCACTCCGTCCCGGCCAGGGACACACCTGGAGCTCATTGAAATGATGTTAAGAACTGTGCTCAAAATTGACCTTTCTCATTTCCCCACCTCCAGATCTCCAAACCTCAGATGGAGAAGCGCCGGCGGGAGAGGATCAACCACAGCCTGGAGACCCTGAGGCTGCTGCTGCTGGAGAACACGGACGACGAGGTAAAAGAAGAAAGAAATAATAAAAACAAATCTGGTTTATGTGTGATTCGATTGCAAACGGTGAATTATGAAAGAGTGGGCCGAGTCACTGATGTTCTCCACATCTTCCTCATCATCATCATCATCAGAACATGAAGAATCCAAAGGTGGGAAAGGCAGAGATCCTGGAGGGCGTGATCCACTTCCTCAAGGCCGAGAAGGGTCACCAGGGGGCAGTGGCGGGGAGAAGAACCAGTCCTCGGACGGTCAGCACAGCTACCGGGATGGCATGAGGTCCTGCCTGCTGAGGGTCAGAAGCTTCATCTCCAGCCAGAACCAGGAGCTGATGGAGAGCGGCGCTGCCGCTCCTGGAGCCCAGGACCACCCACTGTACCCGGAGCAGCGCCACCTGGCCCCGGTCCTGACCCCTCCGGCCGATCCCTCACCCGCTCTCCTCCACCTCCATCACCAGCACCACCAGCACCAGCCCTTCCTCACCCAGCTGACCGGCATGAGCTGTGAGACCCAGGAACTCTTTTCAACCTTTGCTGCACCTCAGCACGTCAGCAGTGCCGTTTGGAGGCCCTGGCCAAAATAATAGGCACTTTGAAGAAAGAAAAGATTTGGGCTGTAGATGCAAGAAGAGGCTGATTGTAAATATATTTTTGTTATTGTACAGCCTGGTTTCTTTTGTATATTAGATCTATTTTTGCACCAAGACAGTGACAGCCTTAATTCTCAACTTTCTTGTTCTTGACATTTTCATACTTTTTTTAAATTTCTTTTTCCAGAAAAAAGAATATAGCTGTATACTGTGGCCTACTGTTTCAAATGAGTTAATTCCTTCAACTCTGACACTTTGGATGAATTTGGGCCAATATTTTTTTGATTGTTGTTTTATTTTTATTTCATTTACAATTTTTTGCTGCGCCCTATCTCACTGAGATGTATATAGTTGAGACGTGGCTATGCAATGGCTTTGTCTTTGTGCAGACTGAAACTTTGTTTACAATAAAAGCAGAGTGCAGTTTCCTGTTGACTTGAATCCAGAATGGCCTTTTCTCTTCTTTCGTGGGGCAGTTTTCTCAAAACAGTTGATTCCACCTGGGGATAGTTATCACATACTTGTAGCCGGGCAGGAGCGGTACACCTTCTATTGATATGTTGATATGGTGCCAAAGGTGGAATCTGAATCTTTAGTACAGGGCCATTCGCACACCATTCAACATCGAGGCCTCTCTCGGTGTGGCAGGATGTCCCTCTCTCTCCGAAATCATCTGTAGCCGCTTGGTAATCATGCCGGATTAGTCTCAAAGTTACTGGTCTTCCTCTTAATTCACGGATTGATTATTTAAGTTTTTAAAATCAGTGTCAGGAAAACAGCTGTTAAAAGTAACAAAAATGTAAGAAAATAAGATTTTTTTTTCAATGAAATTATTTACTTCCATTAGCTAGCTTTTGATTTTTTTCAAGTAAAATAAGTTACAAAAAAAAAAATCAAAGATGCGGTTTCAGAAAGATTACTTTCGAAATTTATCAATTGAAATAACACTAAAAACATCTGATAAATTGTCCTCTTCAGTTCATGATTCTGGATTTGTCCAAGGAAATTACAGGGTTTGTTGCAAAGAAGAGATATGGTCAAACACTTGATAAAACTTTTTTTTTGGAGAGAAGTGCTCAAACCACAAACGATCACGTGGCAAAATATAAAGAAGATTTTTAGATGTGTGTACGTCGAGGAAAAAAAAGGGAGGGGGTGTGGTTAAAATAACAGTGAATTATATTTTATGGTGAAAAAAAAAGAGTTTTGCATATGCACAAATATGCAAATGAGGTGTGTGTGTGTGTGTGTGTGTGTGTGTGTGTGTGTGTCCACAGGCCAATCAAAGCAGGTGTTAATCCCACCCTCTTTATCTCTGGCCAGGATGCTCTTTTGTGCTCTAATCTCTCTGGATGAGGGAGCCTAAATCAATTAAAGAGGCAATGAGATTAATGAGATTAGTGAGTGGGAGGGAGGGCGGCCTGACGATGATGATGATGATGATGATGATGATGATGATGATTGAATAGACGCATCTTTAAAACTCATTTGATTGCCTAGTCTACACATCGCGTCCTACGTCATTTGCCGGTACGCGTTCTCAACTGTAGTCGTCTTCAAGCGAAGGTGTGAACTCCAGCCGACCCCAGACATGAACCACAGGGTTAAACACCTCCATCACCGTGTGTCCTTGTTGCTTTTATCACCACGGTATGGGAGAAGGGATCAGCTGCGGCACCTTTTGGTCTCATGTAGAAGGAGTTAGGTTGACTCCACTTAAAGGTCCAGTGTTTACAATTTGGCTTGATTTATGATTTTGATAACGATAAAAGATCAACATACTGTCCATAAATACATTAATAAAAGTGTATACCAGCAGTATCATAAAAGTCATTTGGTTTTCCTAGCCTGAGAACGGTTCTCATAAGACTATATGAACATACACAGAGCTGCTTCTTCTAAATTAAGATGGACCTGGACGACTGAAAACACTTCACAGGCACTGAGCGCAACATCACAGCACTACATGCTGGAATATGGACGCCAGGGAATAGGATGTTTCCTGTGGATATCGGCTCAGTGCGGCCACGTGTCGGCGGGCTTTACTGCTGCCCAGGTGTGGAGGTGCTGCCCACGCGCCCGGGGTGCACGGGACGTTTATGGCTGCGTCGTGTTTTCCTTCCTGGGGCTCGCACGCGCGTGTCGTGCCATCTCGAGTCAGTTACTGCTGTAAAACTTCCCAGTAGCGCGGTCGTGGACAGCGTTTTGTTGTCATTTGATACAGAAGCCTTGAAGTGTCTGAAACAGTCTGCTTTTAAACATTAAAGAATTTTTTTGAATAATGAAAAAGACGCGAGCTTCTTTGGATATTAACATTAAATGTCCCCAATCTTAAATTTCATACTTTGTATCAACGCAGCATGTGCTATTTCGTATGTGCTGTTTAAAAGTAGCCAATGGGAATGAGCTTTATGTTCGTTTCAAAGCGTCACTTGTTTTTGGCAGCTTAGGTCTCGCCATTGACTTTTTATTTAGGCCATGAATATTGTGTGAACTGC
Organism: Thamnaconus septentrionalis; assembly: GCA_009823395.1. Lineage (NCBI taxonomy): Eukaryota > Metazoa > Chordata > Actinopteri > Tetraodontiformes > Monacanthidae > Thamnaconus > Thamnaconus septentrionalis. Next base: position 19,697,220 of record CM020509.1, on the reverse strand, counting down.
TGCCCTCTTGAGGTCGACTTCAGAACAGATTCACTTTTTAAGGCCAAGTCTTAAGATGTTATTAGCTTCTGAAGGCAGGAGGTAAATTGCAAACACTGATAGTGTTCAAATGTGCCATTACTTAAGGCAGCTGGACCAAAAACCAACAAAAACACAGAGCTGTTCAACATAACACACTTAACTAGATCTTCACACTATGAATGTAACATATTAAATACACTTTATAGTTGAAACACATTCCATTAAATGAATACAGCTAATTCTCTGCAACATCACTTTGAGGTATTCAACCGTTTGTGTTTTATCCTGCGTGTCTTTGTCCCTCCGCCGCCCATTCATCCATTTAATTGTTTCACAGGCTGCAACTCAGCAGCTTGCCCAGTTTGCACTAGTGATTAAGCTCTTTGTTCTTCAAACTTTAAGCTTCTGTATGTAGTTATTCATGCTGCCTTAATCCTCTGTTGGTGGTATACAGCAGGGGAAAGCACGTTCAGTGCGTGTAACAAAGCCACACCGCTGGGCCTTTTTCACCGCTGGCAGCTGTGAGTCGGGATGGTGAGCAGGCAACTGCTGCTGTTCTGCTGGCTTGCCGGCCTGCCCCTTCAATTAGTGCAAACATTAAACAGAAACCAAGGATGCGAGTGTTTGAAAAAACAGGATTTTAGTGAAAAAAAAAAAAGTTTATTAGAGCACAAGAGTTCAGAGGAGAAAGTCACAGAAATAACCCTGCAATACAATGACAAGATACAAGCAGACCAGATATACATTGACTGTTAGGTTTAACACTTTATCACGACTGATCCATTCTAATGTCTGCTGCGTGCATACGAGTCTGTGAGCTGGGTCTCTTGGTTAGGCTTTGCCCACAGCCATGCCCTGAGCCTTCTGGAACTCCTGTTGTAAACTGGACAAGACTTCACGATGCTGCTCAGATTTCTTTTCCATGTCTTTCAAGAGTGTTTCATACCGCTGACTAGAACACCAGAGAGAGGGGGGGAGAGGGGAGAACAAATCAGGTCAATTAAAAGTACATTTTGAAAACTAACACATTGTCATCTTTTAACTTTCCAATTCATTTTCCTTTCTAATTACAATATTGGTTTACTTTCTAAGAATCAATCTCTTGGCCATGAAATTTTGTTTTTAGACACCACTGTGTCCACATTTTCACATAGTGTCCGTCCATACGTTCCAACAGTTAGGGTTGGACTTTAAAGACTGCACTGCTGAAACTGCAAAAACAAACAAACAAAAAAAAACCAAAAAAAAAAACTACAACAATGTCTTTAAACACCACACAGTGAGATTTGAAATCTTCAGAAAAAGTTCTTATATTTATAATTGATTTGCAAGCAGCGGTAAATATCATATATCATGTACCATTGGTTGGGGGTGGTGTTCTCCCACGACTTTGCAACAGCTTTCAGACTTGACAGTCATTTGCAAGTACGACCAACGATGGTGAACAACATTTAACACACAAATGGTTCTGGTTGCATATGCTGGATGCTGAGGACTTACATCTCTCCATTGATGTATTCCAGCCTTTTTGTGACAGTGGCTTTGGCCTCATCCAGGTCTTGTTTCACTAATACCGGGCCAATAAGCTTATAAACTGTGTTTGTACTGTCCAACAAATCCAACTCCTGAAATCACAGGCAGCAACAGCAACAATATTTGTTAATGATGTGCACAAATAGAAAATTATGTCAATAAAGGTGATAATACAAAAAAAAAAAAAAAGATGAAATATTTAAATAATGCATAATAATTAGATATAGCTGAATACCTCTTTGACAATGTTGTTCTCCGTCACCTGCGTCTCCAGCTTCTGTCTGGCTGACATGCTTTTGCTGACATCTAAATAAAGGACCAAGGTTTTAATTACTTTATTTGTTTAATTAACAATATACGCGAAATGAAGCCGGAGTGTTGTAACCCTGAATAAAAGGTTTCAGACAGTTAAAAATATCCTGAGGTGCTGTTAGCTTGACAAAACGTGACACGATATGAGAAGATATTACTCACCTTTTTGCATTTGTGTATATTTATCCAATTCGGCTTTCATCTTTTTCTGAATGGCCTCTGCCATGATGGGTTTTTTTTTCTGCAAAGTGGCTTAGAGAGAAAATCAACGGACAAATTACAAAGCTAAATGTGGTGCGGCATGAGAAGTGGGCTATAGCTAACAGGAAGTAGTAGCGACAGGGGCGGATGTTACTCGATTTCTGAAGTAGGTGTCACAAAGTGGTTTTGCAGACTATTTGAAAAAAATGAAAGAAAAATAAGAGAATTTATCAAATAGAAATAAATTAATAAAATTTCATCCCTTAGCATTGATATCTGATTTTTTTCTAATCAGGAAAAAGGTTCGTTTAAGAAAAACCTTTCATCGCCGGCTCTTGTTTTTACGACAGTTTTTACGACACTGCACACAGTCGCTTATCTTCCTCACTTCAAGATGGCGTCGTCGTTTTGGAAAGGTGTCGTCGGCGTCGGACTCTTTGCCTTAGCCCACGCAGCTTTTTCAGCGGCACAACGTACGTCATTTCAGTGCTTGTGTTTAAAACGCCGATATTAGCGCGTCCGTTCGCCCCAAGAAGGCTCACTTCTTCGCTGTTGAGCTAAAAAACGTGCGCGGTGGGGCCTTTCCTGTTAGCAGCCCAGCTAAAGCAGGCGACAGCGTCGATTAGCCCCCTGGGGGAGAAAACGGATAAATATCATTGTCTTTGGATAGCAGAGAATGGTGTTAATTTAGTTCTTCCGCGAGTATACGGCGAAATGCCCAGTGATATTCGAGTTTTGCGCGACAATTATAAGCTCGAACGTGACACCATCATTCTTGCTTCCCCTAGCATATAGAGACTTATTTGTGACAGCCTCGATTGAATGAATTCACAGACACGGACACGTTTTCTTCCCAGATTTCCTTTCCATTAATTGTTTCTGTTTTGTCTAATGTGAAATGCACAAAAAGTAGAATGTTACAAACGACTCCGCTGTCGCTGGGGCAAACGATTCACCCTGGTTTTCTCTCTTCAGATCGGTCATACATGCGGCTCACAGAGAAGGAGAACGAAACACTACCGATTGATGTGAGTGAGCCCCGTTACTCTTATTTTTGAGAGAATGATTATAAAGTCAGTGACTTATGTTTGTTTTTTTTCTCTCTCTCTTTCTTTTGTATTCTTGCAGATTGTATTACAGACCATCCTGTCATTTGTGATGACCTGTTACGGTATCGTCCACATTGCTGGGGAGTTCAAAGACATGGACGCCTCCTCAGAGCTGAAAAACAAGTAGGTTGAGCTGTGGGACTTCACCTCTGTCCCCTGATAGTGAGGTTGTTTTGGTCCACATCCACAGGGGGAAGGCACGCTCCGCCCCAGCTGGTGCAGATAAAGTGACATTACGGTGTATCACATCACTATAAAATCCACACAGGTGTCTTTTTCAAACTCACCTTTGCCTTTTTTAAAACAATCGGCTGAAGCAAATGATTGCAAGGAAGACCCAGTTTGTCAGATTTAGTGACATCTGGTGGTTATTTGAAGAGTTTTGATGTTAATCCCTGGGGCCCACTTGACTAAAATATCACTGAAAACAAAGACATAAACATCAATGTTGCACGTTAAGGTTTTAAATTTATTGAATTCATTTTTCTACCAACGAACCAACAAACCCCCTTTACAATAACCGAGCATTGTATAATCGTGCATCTGCAATTTCAGTTATTTTCTACATCTTCTTAATTGTTTCCTTCTCTCGCTCTCTTTGTCTCTTCTAGAACGTTTGACACGCTCAGGAATCACCCTTCCTTTTACCTTTTCAACCACCGAGGCCGGGTACTATTCCGCTCGCCGGAGGAGGAGCCGTCCTCGATACGCAACCAGCAGGCTCTGCCCAACCCCATACGGCTACGCAAGCTGGAGCATTTGCACTGAGACTGGTCTCGCCCGCCTGCAACGTCATGTACGCCAGATAGGATTTGTTTTGTTTTGAATTTTGTTAGACTGAAGGGGGCGACGTGAGAGTTCATCTTCCTCTACTTTAATTTGTACTTGTACATAAAACTACTAACGCTGTTCATAAACGCATCTGCCCATGGAGCCCATGGGCGCCACCATATTCAACACTTTGACTGTGCCAACCCTTCACTTTTTCGAGCCGATCTGTTTGTATATACAGTCTGTAAATGCATTGGAGTCTTAAATTAGACCCCCTCGACCCCTTTTTTTGTCCCCTTTGAACTAATAGAGGTGTTTATGTCCTTTGCATTTTGTTTGTTTGAGGGGCATAATGACGGCGCCAGTTGGTTTCATCCATCATCCTCAGCAGCGGCAACTGTACTTCAAATTAAATTTCATGTGTTTTATTTAATGTTAGGAAATGTGTGCGTCGTTGACAATTGTTGGTTGTCAAAAGGCCCCATCAGTACACCTTCTCTTCAGCTCAGAGCTTTGAATTGCCTCGGAAAATCAGCTCGAGGTGAAATGTGCGCGAAAAAAAACAACTTACGGCATGCTGTAAAAATACTGTAAACATCAAGTATAAATAGAGAGTAATGGTACAGAATTTTGGGTGAACTTTTTTTTTTTTTTCCTTCATTTTACATTTTGTTAAGATTAAACCAATGTTTTTAATTTAATAAAATGCGTACTGATTTTACTGAAAGAGTCAAGAATCTATTTTTCTATACTGCATTCACACACCCATCGATGCTCTTTAAAGCCTGACTTCAGAATATAGAGGCTCAAGAGCTTCTGACCTGGCTAAACAATGTGGCTTTAACAAATGAAGATAACTCAGTCGGCAGCTGCAGTGCAGTTCTCACCTGAGTAATTCCCCAGGATGTCCACCAGATGGCAGCCTTGTGTTTTCATGGCTTGGCGTTTTTTTCCTCAGCGGTTCAGTTTTAAACTGACCTCGTCATTAAACACTTAACATGAACTTAATATAAATCTAATAAATAAATGAACCTTAAATTAATTTCTTGGATGTACTGACTTACCATTATGTCAGCTAATTTTAAAGCATTTTTGTTTTGCAATTCTTAACTTTGCAATAAAATATTTGCTCCAAGAATTTTGGAAATAATACTGACTTTTCAATAGGAAAACGCTAGGTTGTGATAATGCCGTTTCACATTTTGTAAACTAATATTATATATAAAAAAAACAACTTTATACGGACACTAAATGGGATAACAATACTGTTTGTAGGTACACAGTCTTTTACTTTACCTGTTGTGTTAATAAAAAAAAAAAAGCATGACATCAAAGAATAGCTTCATAAAACTTTAAATTTTATAAACATTTAACAGTTTACAAAATTGTCTTAAACATTGTATCCAAAATAGTATTTATGCTCTGAAATAAACAAATTCACAAAAATATTTCCTATACTCTATGAACATCAAAAGTAGTATCCATCTGTCAATAAAAAAAAGGAGGGGAGAGAAAAAGTAGGAGTGCTGGATTGTGTCGGTAAAAGTGGGCGATTATCAAATGTTTAAAAACAACATGAGGATAGTTGTATAGACAGGAGTTCCTCAGAATACTGTGACGGTTCCAGGAGCTGATGATGGCAGTGTAAAAGAAAATATTCTGCAGCACTGTGTGTGTGTGTGTGTGAATGTTTGTAAATTTAACAAAACCGCACGTACTGCCAACTAAAAAAAGAAAAAAATGTGTTTAATCGACAGCGGATTTGTTTTGTACTATTGTTGTGTGGCAAGATGTAAGAAACCAAACTGACCCAATTAGAACATTTAGAAAGTCAACAGCTGAATTGGTGGACACAACGGACACAATGGACTCACAATGTGGTGGTGAGGATGAGACAATATAAACACCAGGGCGAGGGGTTATGTCAGGTAATGCCGAATAAATTACCTGCTCCTTCAATGATACAAATACTGCTTATCCATTGTTCACATCAATGTGATGCATTGCCTTCATTATTATTATTATTATTATTATTATTATTATTATTACTTCCTGCACTAGCCAAAAAACTGATGTTTTCAATTGGCTATTTTACCTTGCAGAGGATTCAATCTTTAAAATTGAAAAAAATATATTACTGATGGATCATTACAAACATATATTCCTGTGGCGGCAACGTAAAAAAAGAAAAAAAAGAAAAGAAGCTTGGCAAAGAAAAGGAAATAAAAATCAGTGCATCACATCCTTGGTGTCAGTATAACACTAAGTGTATCTGTGTGGGAATCCGACTTCTCTTCTCTCCGGTTGGTCATAAATCTGCAGCCCCATTGTGTTACAGTCAACACTTTTTCAAAACCAGCAGAAGAAAGATCCTACTGGGCAGCGGCCCAGCAGGGCGAAGAGCCAACAGAGTGTGTGTGTGTGTGTGTGTGTGTGTGTGTGTGTGTGTGTGTGTGTGTGTGTGCGTGTGTGTGTGCGTGCGTGCGTGCGTGTGTGTGCGCGTGTGCCCTGAAAAAAGTGCAGATACAGACAAAAGCCATACGGATGTTTAAGGCATCTGTCAATATAATAAAGAGGATTATTTTTCTTCTTTTCAAGTCTCCTCACTAATCCGGAGTGGGTGTGTCCCTGGAGGCTCCGCCCACAGTCAAACCCCTGACCCTTTGCCTCCCTGCGGGACGCGAGGCAACAGAAGACGGAGGTCGCCGGGGTCGGGAGGGGGAACCTCCGGATTGGTCGACGGCGCCACACAAAGACCCAGAGAGTCCTTGGCCAGGAGAGAGGACGGGCCCTCCGTTCTTCCTCTCCACTAGGTGTCGCCGGCGTGCTCGTCGGGCGGCTGCGGAGGCGTCGCGTGCTGCTCGTTCAGCTCCGCCAGTGTCGTCTCCAGCTGCTGGATCAGGATCCGCTTCTTGAACCTGCGCAAGGAGACGAGGAGGACGTAAGATATATAGGAAAAAATATACCATGGGATATGTGGAAAACGTGCTTTAATGTCAATTGAAAATGAACAAAAGCGTTACAACAAAATATGTGTCTTTAAAGCCCCAGGGTATTCATCTCTTCATTGAAATGACTCTCAGAACACTGAAAAAATGGATGAGAAACTGCTATTTATGACTTACTCACTTACATTTGGTTTCTAAATCTTGTAAAAGTGCATCAAGAAGATGAGACGGTAATGAAGAGAAGTGGTCAGAGTGACTGAACCAGGGCTCAAGTGGAATATTGATTGATTGATTATCTTTATCCGACCTCGTTTTGTCACTGTTGATGATTATTGTGAGAAATGACCGTGATATCAGTGTCTTCACATGGGTGAGAGAGTCTTATAATAATCAAAAATGTGTTATTTCAGAAGAGTGGAGCAAACTGGTGGCCCTTCATGTGACTCAGTAGCCACGAAGCGGCTCTCAGGTTCAACAAGGTCGGTGACCCCTGGGCCGAACCGTGTCTGAAACTGGTGAGAACAGGGTGGGTTTTGCGCTCACTCGGCGGTTTAATGTTTCACAAGCCGCTCTGCGAATGCGTTCCTGACAATGTGCAGCCAGGTGAGTGTTTACCTGGCAGCCTCGCTGATGGCGTGCTGGATGAAGTACTTGCGGACGTTGACGGGTCCTTTCACCTGCTGCAGCAAAGCCAGGATGGCTGCAAAGTCTGAGGAGCCAAACGGCAACGATTGAGGAGACGAAATAAAACCCACAGCACAAAACTAAGAGGCCTTCATCGCAGGGTTCCCACTCATTTGCCATGTTTGAAACATTCAAAATACAGACACAGTATTTGGCTCTGTGCTACATCGCCCCCTACTGCCACTGTATAGGCACTATATGGGGCTGCGCCGTGTTGCAGTGGTGTCCGAAACATGAGTGAACATCCGTATTCACTATATAGTCCACTCAACGTATCCCACAATGCATCACTAAAAGTAGTGCGCAATCAATGGTCACTAGCCTTGGCAATACATATCCCATCCTGCTTTGCACTACAGCGGAGCAATGGGTAGGAAAGGTGGGCATTGTTGTTTTTTTTTTGGAAAGACTTTTAGTATAATATGTGCTTGTCATTAAAATGGACGTATGTGTAAATTAATTTATATGTTTCATAATTTCAGAACAAACAGGATGACATTAACACATTTTGCGTATACAAATGCGATCAGTCGTGATTTTTAATCGTTGCGCAGCCCTAATTCAATTAGTAATAAATCCATTGCCATCTGTCGATGAGAAGTTTTAATGATGCAACTGCGATGACATCATTAACGGCGCCAAGAGGCTCGAAATTCTTTATAATTTGCCTAATGAGTAGCGCTATATAGTTAGCAACATATATCAATCAGATTAGACTGTTGAGGAGGCGGAGCTGGTTGGCTGGGCTTAATTCTGTTAAGCACTACAGGGGGCGGAGCTTAGCATACACTGGGGGAGAACAACAAACAAATTCTAGCAAGTTCGGAAGGAGCACGGTCAAATTCCACGACTTTTCCAAAACTTTTGGTTGTTTTTCAAAAATTTTCTCGACTTTTCCAAAACTATACGTCATTTTACAAAATTCCATGACTTTTCCAAAAGTTTTAGTTATTTTACAAAATTCCATGACTTTTGCAAAACTAGAAGTCATTTTACAAAATTCCACGACTTTTCCTAAACTTTTAGCTATTTTACAATATCCCATGACTTTTGCAAAACTTTTAGTCATTTTACAAAATTCTATGACTTTTCCAGGTTTTCTGTGACCGTGGGAACCCTGTCGTTGTCTGGCAGGTGAGAATAAAACCTAAAAGTGCCGCCTGACAGCGGCTGCGACTCACTTCTCCCGGGCTTGCGGACCTCCTTGATGACTCGGCCCCTCAGCTCGGCCTGGCTGCCGTCCAGGGGCTCGATGAAGATGGTGTCCAGCTGGGGTGGCCCATCCTCAGGGCCGTCCAGCAGGCTCTGGGGACTCAGCCTCTCGCAGTTGTGCTTGACGCCGAGCGCCGGCGCCTCCATCAGGTGATCTTCCAGAAGCAGCGCTGGGTCTCCTCCCTCCTCCTCCTCCTCACGCTGCTCTTCCTCCTCCTCCTCCTCCTCGTCCCGCAGGCTCCGCGGCTCCTCCTCCTGGCTGGGCGACGAGGCTCCTGAGGGCCACCCCTCTTCCGACTCGGGCCCCAAGGCCACGTCTCCGTTGCTCTCCGCCACCGTGTTGTGAACGTCCAGTCCTGTGAAGGCAACAATGACAGTTTATTACACATCATTTACGGCAATATTATCCATTATTTATGGTGCAATGTTAGATGACAGAAAAAGGGGGGGAAGGACCAGAAAAGCTTTTGAACTTCTTCCTGCTCTTCTTTGAACATGGAATAGAATAGACTAGAATAGATGCACTTTATTGATCCCAAATTGGGAAAAAACTATGTTGTTGCAGCACTAAAAACAACACGAAAAATAAACTATACAATAATAAGAAGAACGAGTCAAGTGAATCTATATAGAACAACAAGACCAAGGTGTGCAAAAGGCAGTCAATTATGGAGAAGCAAACACAAGCAAGGTTTCCTGAATTAATTTTTGCAATAACGGTTCACTAAACTATTATTTTATATAATTTGAATCTTTATTTGAATTATGTACTTGAAGTGTTAAAAATATATGTTTTTAATAATCATTCTGATTGCTTTGTTTCTTGAATGTGCCGACAAGTACATGTTCTTATTTACTTTATCTTATTTTTTATGTTCAAAACTTAACTAAAGCTAAACTAAGAATTTTAGGTCAATACTTCATCATCATCATCATCATCATCATCATTTTTAGCTCCAACTCTGCCTCACCTTTGCCCTGTGCGGTGGTGGCTTTCGGGACGCCCTGCTGTCCTTGTGCGGCCGCCACACCTTTACCGGCCAGCAGGTGGTTGGCGGTGCCCGGCGGGGTCTGCGGCCGCCGCAGCAGCGGGGACATGCTCCGCCTCCTCTTCATACTGGCCCCTGAGCCGGGGTCGCCTGAGTGACCTCGCTTCTTATTCTGAGGGCCCGCGACAAACTCGTCCGCCTCGTCGATCATCATGCCCTGAGTCGCATGGAGAGGAAAGAAACCATGAGGAAAACCATTCATGAGGTCTAACGCCTGGCGTTTTGTGTCAGTATGAGTGTGTACATATATAAATACTATATCTACATCTATATATCTGTTTACCTTCTTGTCCTGCTTGAAGGGATTCCCGAACGTGTGCAGGCGTTTGGGCTGGTCGGGGTCGATCTCTCTCAGCGGGGATGGCATCATTTTCAGGTACTCCTGATAATTTCCCATCTGGGCCACTGGGATGCTGTGCAGGTAGTCTGGAAACCAACACACACACACACACACACACACACAAAAAAACACGTTAACAGCGCTGATATCATACAGATATCAGTTGTCACAACTACACAACATACATGCGCGTTTGAAAGAGCTTTAAAATCATCATTAGAGCTCCAACTGAAATGGAGGAGTGTTTTTGAAAGTAAAAGTTCATTTCAGATCTTTTATGTTCATAACACCGTCCGACTGGATCTTAGCGGCGGATATCAGATCGATTTCGTCATTTGTCACCTTCAAGCGTTCACTGTCTCCTCACCTCAAGTTTGGCCTGTTCTTGTTCTTGTTAACTCTCTGCTTTGTTTAATTGGTTATATTTATTATTTGCGGTTTCGCCAGTCTCAACGTTTGCCCTCGTGGCCTTCTTGAGGTCGTTATGGTCTTCATGTCCTCTTGACGTTAACTGTGTTTTTCTTTTGGTTTTGTTTGTTTTTGTTGTTCAGGTGTTGTATAACCCAAAAAAACCCTCCAAATTGCTCAATTTGTTTATGGTTCTTTAAGCAAAACATTTCCCTCCTATTTTCACAATTTATTTTCCTCAAACAAACTATTTCATAACTTTTCCAACTCGTAAAGCGTATCAGCTTCGGCCCCCACAATCGAGAACTGTTTCATCCCAATTCAAGATCTCCTACAGAGGTTCTAAGATGTGGAATTCACCTCCTTCTCATTTTCTTACACTCTCTCAAACTGTATTTAAAAAGTCGGTGAAATGCAGGCTGTGTAACCGACAACTGGATGTCTTGCCTGAACTTTTATTGCACCTTGTTGTGTGTATATATCCCTCATCTGTGTTCAACTGGGTTTCATCCTAGAGGTTATGAATTTGTTGCATGTGTTTTGTACAATGCTTTGCATCTTCATTTTGTTTTGCCTTGCTGTCGGGAGGTCCTCCCGACGAGCCCATCCAGGATTTGTTTGGACGTCCTAGCACGTCTGCTTTGTATTGTTTTTTTTTTTAATCTTGACTATGTGCAATGAAAGAAAGAAAGAAAGAAATAATTCACTTATGTACTGTGAAGTTAATGGTTGTAAATGGATTCCTTGTTTGTTGATATATCTAGGCCTGGGCGCAGGATGCATTCGCTAGTTTTCATAGGATATTCTGAGAAGCAGACAGCCGCTGACGTAGGTGGACTCATCACCCGAGCCACTTTCATTCCAGGCGTCAGAGCCCTGGCTCGTCTCAGCATCGTCTGCCTCGGAATCAATGAGGCTGAAACGAGTCGATCACGCCAGCGACGCAGGCAGCGATGTGTGTGGATGAACTAGATTGATGATTCAGGGGTTAATACGCACTCCCTGGATAAATCCACACGCGACCACTGTGCCACAAAGGGGTGATGAAATGTAACTGCGACGTGACTGACACGAATGAGAAAGGCATTCGCCCGGATGCAACATCACTCACTAGTGTTATTTACTAAAGAATTAAGTGAAGGCAGCTCTGGTGCTCAAGACGGAGGCCATTGATTGACTGGAATCAACCTCAGCTTGTGAATTTCAGAACTAAGGGTACTGTGGGAAGTATGCAAGAATTCTCAGTTGCCTCTGGAATGTCCTGATTCCTATAAATACCTGGCTGTCACTTCAGATGAATGTATGCCCCGTGATTTGGGATTTGGGTTCTTGCCAGGCTGTGCAGCGAGAGCTTGGGGCTCATTCATTAGTAAAATTATATTTTGATTAAACATTTGTTATTCCAAATACTCACAACTCTACACGGCATGTGTGGCAAGGCGGAGAGGGCCCGACTGGTTGGCGCGCCGACTGGTTAGCGCGCGTGACTTTCACCCGGGAGTCTGGGGTTCGAAGCCCGCCCGGGCCCCCCCTCACCTTGCCACACACGTTTTTGTCCCAATCCTACATAAAAAGAAGCCAAACCAGTAAAGGTCTATCCAGAATTGAGCCATAAGATGCTTCCTTGGGGTGCATGCATTTGCCCCATCTTTAACAATCCGGGGAGATGTGGAACCTTTTCATTGATTAACAGAGAGCAGACTATTGATAGAAAAAGTCTTCAGATAGATAGATAGATAGACAGATAGATAGACAGATAGATAGATAGATAGACAGATAGATAGATAGATAGACAGATAGATAGATAGATAGCCAGATAGATAGATAGACAGACAGACAGACAGATAGACAGATAGACAGACAGACAGACAGATAGACAGATAGATAGATAGACAGATAGACAGACAAACAGATAGATAGATAGCCAGACAGACAGATAGACAGATAGACAGATAGATAGACAGATAGACAGACAAACAGATAGATAGATAGCCAGACAGACAGACAGACAGATAGACAGATAGATAGACAGATAGATAGACAGATAGGTAGCCAGATAGACAGATAGATAGATAGACAGACAGATAGGCAGAGACAGACAGACAGACAGACAGATAGATAGATAGACAGACAGATAGGCAGACAGACAGACAGACAGACAGACAGACAGATAGATAGACAGATAGATAGACAGATAGATAGACAGACAGATAGATAGACAGATAGATAGACAGATAGGTAGCCAGATAGACAGATAGGCAGACAGACAGACAGACAGACAGACAGACAGAGACAGACAGATAGATAACCTTCGTCCTGTCCTCGGATCAGTTTCTGCGACGTCCGCAGCAAATTGGAGCGCATCCGGGTGAGTTGATCCAGGAGGTTCCGCCTCGGGATGTCATAAGCGTTGCGATAGGCTTGAGGTTTCACTTCCTGTCAGAGGAAACACACACACACACAGCGCTCACTCACTCACTCACTGCACAAGTGAAGGTGTGTTGAGGAGGATCCATCCCTCCATCCCTCCATCCCTCCATCCCTCCATTTCCAGCGCTACCTTGCTGAGCAGGGCGATCTGGAAGCCGGCAAACTCCTTGAAGCTGAGGTCCCCGAGGCGGAGGGGCCCGTCGCCGCTCAGGCCCTGCAGCAGCTGCTGGAAGTCCCGCCGGTGGGCCAGCGAGAGCGAGCTGCAGTGGTTCTTCACCTTGATGAAGGTTTCCTGAGGAGCCTTCTTGCCCACCGACACAATCACACGGTCCGACTCCAATTTGGCCTTGAAAGCAACGCGCGGAGAAGAATGAACAGAAAATCAAGATGAAGATCAGGAATTACTGCCAGTGACAAAGAGGTGTGTGTGTGAACACGAGAACTTAGGAATAAATACACTCAAAAATATATATAATTAGCAATATAGTTGATTCTATGATGCTAATATTTTGTACCAGGGGTAGAATGGATGACCAGTGTTAATGTTAAGATTCATAAAATACAAGGAAAACAGGGCAATTAATATGAATAGCTATTGTCAAACGTGTGTATGTAGTATTTTTTATACCTTTCAACTTCCCTCTGAAAGGTTTAAACTATTTTGCCGATTGTGAAGAACTGAATCTTAATCAAATTCTCTATAACCGAAGTTTTAGTTCATATTTAAGGCTAAATATACAGGATTTTTTTTTTACAATTCAAGGTAAGAAATACATAATTGATTTTGTTTCTCCTACTATACGTAATAAAGTCAATAGATTCATTTGATTTTGTTTGAAAGCAGTGCAAAAATCGACTCAAGTGTTTCTCTGCATTCTGACTTCTGGAGCCGTGTTGGTTCTGCCTTTACCTGCTGGCTGAGCTTCTTCAAGTAGGAGATGACGCTGTAACTCAGGCCGCAGTCCATGGTGTCCGCAATAAGGTTGGGCGTGCCCATCATCCTCATGGCCTTTTTCAGGGGCTAGCGGAGGGGAAGGGAAGAGGGGAAATTGCCGGCGTTGAGTTAACACGGTGCACGAGCGACAGACAGGACCTTTGAGGAAGGCGGAGCAGCGTGGCTCAGGTTACCATGAGGTAGTAGGGAGGCATCGTCTTGAGGTACATCTCAAAGGCCTGCCGCCACTTGAGGTTTGGCTTCAGTTTGTGCACTTTGAACAAATCATCTGGAAAGAAGGGGGGACACAAAAACATCCTAATTTCTTTTCAATGTATTTCTGGGAGTAATTTTCCTTTATGGGATGAACAGCGTAAACGGAGGCGGGGGTGATGGGAAAAAAATTCCTAAAGTGACTTGAACTTTGTTCTTTTGTATGCCTGCTATCCAAAAATATACGTATGTTACAAAGTAATATTTAATACTACTAATAATAATAATGAGGAAAAGAAGAAGAAGAAGACGAAGAAGAGCAAGAAAAATCAATTAAAAACAATAAGCTGAGACTGACCGAGGAGGGGCAGCAGCACTGGGTAGTTGTAAGGCATGACGAACAGGTTGACGCAGGTGAGGGTGGTGCTGGCCTTGAGGTAGCCGAACGGGTGTCCCAGCTCACTCTGCTTGCCAATGCTGCTGACAAACACCTGCAACGGCAACAAGACCAAAAAGTCAAATCAAATAAATCAACAGGTGTCCCGGTGACTCATAGCAACAGCAGCAGCAGCAGCAGCAGCAGCTTCTGTGTTACCACAACGCTGATGCATTTTAATAATCCAGTGTCTCGCGGCCTCTGAATTTCTGGTTCGTCATCAGTAACATGGTACATTGTTGCTTATCTGCTGTTTGTACATCATACATTTGGATGAAACATTAGGATGAAAATTAGACACTGCCTATCATAATCCTACATATTCACTAGGGTGGGTGGGTGGGTGGGGGTATTCTTAGATTAATCGCGATTTTGAAAAATCAATCTTTTTTTTAATAAGGCTGGAACTCATGTGCGGACTGTTGTACCGGACTGTTTAAGGTGACGCACACTAGACACACCAGCACGCAGGTCCAAACCAACTCATGAGACGAGACACCGACACACACGGCATTAAAGATGACAGAAAAAACAAATTTATATATTATACATATCCCGTGACCACTGACACACACACACACACACACACACACACACACACACACACACACACACACACACACACACACACACACACACACACACACACACACAGCATCACGGGGTGAACCACCTCCCTGTTAGCGGTCGTACCTGCCAGCACATGTGCGGGGACTTCCTCTCCAGTATGTACTGGGTTAATGGGGACGGCTCCAGTTCGTACTTGTCAAAAGGAAGCTTGTCGATCACCATCGGCTCGCAGTCCACGCAGGAGAAGCGCACCACCGGGTGTGCAGAGCGCGGCGGCTGCGGAAGAAAGAAAGAAAGAATGAGAGGTTTTTTCTTTTCTATGTATTTTTGTGGGTGCTTTAAAAAAAAAAACACTGGGATGAAGGGAGCAACTGGGAGGCACTGTTGAGATGCGTCACGCCTGACAGCCATTAAAAAGGGAGAGAGAAGGCAGGAGGGGAAATAATAGAATTATATCGAATGGAAGAAATGCGCCTGCTGCGCAACACAACAACACAAACACGCAAAAACAACAACAACAGCGATCCTCATGTGTGTGTGTGTGTGTGTGTGTGTGTGATTAGGAAGTAATATTGGTTTAGCTCAGGCGACATATTCATCCTGACTCAGTTCACTAAAGACTCAAAGATTTCATCTGTCACATGTCGCGTCACATGGCAGTGAAATTTTGGTTGCGGCAAAACTCGACGTGATTGTGAATAAGGAATAAAGACAATTTCAAAAAAGATGAATTTAAAAAGTGGCCAGTTAAAGTATTACAACAGTACAAAGTTAAAAACGTCGATAAAGTGCCAAGCACAGATGTACAGAGATGTACATCTGAGTATAGATGATAATATAATATAATATAATATAACATAATATAATTATAATATAATATTAATTAGCTGCAAACAATGGAATGCAAAATATGAAACAATACCATAATAATAAGTAATAGTAATGATAATAACATCAGTGAAAATAATAATAGTAGTAGTAGTAGTAAAAATAGTGCAATAGTAATAGTCACAAGTCACACTGACAACAGCAACACAACACAGCACAGATGGGAGACACATGGTCCACACGCAGTGTGACCCGTTCAGCTCACCAGGGCAGGAGAGTTCTGGTCCGGCCAGAAGGACTCTGGGATCGGCCAGTGCCCCACAGGAACGCCCGTCTTCGGGTTGGGCCGCACGTAGATGAGCTTGTGGCAGCTGTGCCACGGCTGCAGGCTGAACGACGACAGCGAGCGAACGGAGTCCGTCGAGTTTTCTGGAGGAAGAAGCGGCGGTGGGGAGGAGGAAAAGGAGGAAGAAGGAGAGGAAGACGGTGCTTTACAGATGAGATGAAGAAGCCGCGGCGACACTGCGGTGCAGTGGTTAGTCAGCACCTGCAGTCACCTCACAGCGAGCAGGTGGTGGCTGGGTGTTCGGGGCCCGGGGCCTTTCTGCATGTTCCCCTTCCCCCCAGTCTGCCTGGGTTCTCTGCAGCTTCTCCGGCTTCCTCCCAAAGGCCAAAGACATGCACATTAGGGCTGATTGGCTGCCAGTCAATCGTCCACAGGTGCGACTGCGATGCTCATTTACGTCTCTATGTGGCCCTGCAGTGAACTGGTGACTGGTTCTTTCATTTAGATAGATAGATAGATGAATACTTTATTAATCCCCAAGAGAAATTTGCACATTTTAAACAGGTTTGTAGAAGCTTTTAACCTGACAAGTGATATCAGCGACTTTCAGTTTTTAGAGTTCTTTGTTTTTTTTTTTAAATGTGTTCTCCATCAGCTCTTCTTTTAAGTGTATTTAATGGTCCAGCATATAAAATTTGGCTTTTGACTTGATTTTTATTTACGATTTTTATATTGGTAAAAACTTAAGACATTAACAACAGCGTATACTCGGAGTTCAATAAAAGTAATTTGGTTTTCCTACTCTTACAACTCTTCTTATATGTATATAAGAATACACAGAGCAATAAGGGTCCTGCTCCTAGTTGGCTGCCATCTTGCACCACCATTTCTTAAGGAAGCCCTCCTGACAGTGGCCTAAATACCAAACGCACTGTCAGGCGGACTTCCTTAAATAAAAAAAATACACACTGGACCTTTCAGAAATAGGACGGCTCTCTTCTACGAACAGTATTTTTGTGCCACCAGCTGTGAAAACATGATGAAAACACACTTCCGACCGCACAGAGCGGCACGGAAGATGCAAGCAACGAGCACAGAAATAAAAGCTCTTTTTTTTCCCCCCACACGACTGAGACTCACCGTCCCCCACAGGAGGTGGATCCGGCCCCGTCTTCTCAAAGTCAAGGACCACCCCGCTCTGCACCTTCTGCACCAGAGACTCCAGACACTGGTTCAGCATCCTCTGAGTGCGCACGCAGTACGACCGTCCTGACGGAGGAGGGGAAATAAAGTGTTCATACGCCAGAAGGGAGAAAAAGAAACGGGGGAACGTGAAGGTTCCATGGCTGAACATGCCGCGGTGAGTTGGATGCAAACCTCCGGTGACCTCGCACATCTGCGTGATGGCGGAGTCGTCTGTGGGGACGCTGCCCAGCTGCTCGGTGTCGGGCGTGGCCGCCCCCGGCAGCCTCAGCACCAGCGCAAACAGCCGCTGGTCCCAGCGGAAGGGCTCCTTGGTCAGCTCGCTGCCGGCCAGGGGGGAGTTCAGGGGCAGGTGAAGCTGTGGGAAAAGACAAGTGTCAAAAAATCAAAATCAAAATCAATCAAGTCCCTCTTCAAGAGAACACAGACCAAAAAACCTATTAATTACCACTATTGTAAAATTACTAATGAGTAGAAGATCTTGGACTCTGACAGCTCCCAGTTGTTTTTGGATGTCTGTCTTATCGATGAGGTTCTGAATGGTTTTGCCCCGCCAGCGCTACGGGACTTCATGAAGAAAAAAAATCATCTACAGCAAACACCAGAGCACCGAGTAGAGGTTTTGTATATTTTCCATATATAATGTATTGTTTCTATGTTTTTAAACATCTGCCTTAGGACAACGGATTAAAATGAGCATTTATGCTAACTCCGGCATATTTACATTGCTGCTTTTGATGACACGTCAATTAATGTGCATTGTTCTAATCAAATAAATAAACAATAAAACGATAAAATGCAAAAAATCTCAACAGGTCACATCCGGACAGGAAATGGAAATTTTAACAACTGAATGGGATTCATTGTGTCTTTAGTAACTTTATACGATTGTTAGCATTTTCCTTCTGTTACAGACACAAAAATACGTTAGATGAGAAACCACCGATGGAATACGGAGGTGACAGAAATAACATATACATATATACATGTACATACACATATATACATGTACATGCACATATATATACATATACATATGAAGCTAGGCCCTGCAGTAAAAACTGGCCACTCCTCCAGAGTGTAAACCCCGCCTTGACTCCGCCCTCCGACACAGCCGGGATGAGCTCCCCTGAGTGCAGCAGAAGCGGTGAAGCAGTTAGCGACGAGCTTCAGGCTTCTTCCTGCTGGCGCTCAGTGTGTCACAGCCAATCGCACGTCACACTGCAGTCTCACTGCCGTCAGAGCCTATTAAGAGTCAAGTCAAGTCAAGAGTCTTTGTTGGTTCTTCTTTTAATTTGAAGCTATCGTCCGGTCGTGCTAAACTACTGCTACTGCAGCATCCACGCTAATCTCATTAGCATCACTGAAGATTGCAATCACTTCCTGTTCCTCTTTCATCTCTTCACAGGCTGCTCACCGATTGGCTTTAAAATCATTTACCCTTTGACTTGGCTCTCACTCGGACTGATTTACATCGCACCGCTGCGTTTGCTTTGCTTTTTGTTCTCACCTCGTCCGACACTCCGGAGCTGTGCGTGAGCTTGTTCCCATCAGTGATGGTGATGATCACCGACGGCTCCAGGAAAAATGGGTTACGGCCCTGCGAGGGAGAGCACGGTGACAATCAGCTGTGAAACTCGTGACTGGCGAGAACAAACAAGAGCCCTCAACCTGCTTCCTTTCTTTTTTTCCACCAACATATTCCAAATGTGAAACCCACTGCTTTATTCCACCTGTTGTTCAAAGGGATTCATTATTTGAGCAGGTAAAAAGACAGTAAGAAAAATAAATAAATAAAAGGTCAAATTCAGGTCTTCGCATTGAGCGCAGCTGTAACTCCGGTGTTAACACAACACCTGATAACTGCGGGAGCTGCAGTTTGTAATCTGGTGGCAGTAATCTGCAGAGTGTCTTTGTGTTACTCGTTAAGGACGCAGCTCAGATGAGGCTCAGTCGGCTCTCATCCAGACGCAGGGAGAACGTGTGCGCATAACAAAATAAATGCAGCGAATGTGTACGATGGGCTTTAAACCCCGAACCTCCAGCAGGAAAAGATGTTTGCAAAGAACCCATGAGGCCGCCAGCCGAGGCCGAGCAGCTCGGATTAGAGCGGATTCAAAAATCTGTATTCTGCTCTCGGCCTCTTGGGGCGAAGGAATAAAGCTCCGCCGGCTGAAACCTTCAGAACTAGAATTGTTGTTAACCTGACAGGTAGACGTTCGCCAGGGTTGTATTTCTTGGCCCCGTCACGACACGTTTTATCAAAACACTCCTTTTAACGTGGAGTTGTTGGCTTTATGGATGTGTTCCAGATTTTCACTCCTCTTTTCCAGTTGGTTTTGGACTACAAGAAGGAGATCCCAGCGTTTCCACACCGTCACCTTGTTTCTTTTCTTCTCAAAACCACAAAGTGACGGGTTGCCCTGTCGCTGCGTGTATTTGCACGTTCACTCAGAATCCAGACTTAAAAAAAACTGAACAAATATTCAATACTGCTAATAAATACTTGAATAAATGAAAATGAAACACCGCTAAAAACTCCTCTGTGCTATCGCTCGCTCGCTCGCTCGCGTTCAATAAATGTGAAGAGAAACGGAATGAGGAGAAACTGTCTGAGTCGTCTGGCAGGACGGAATTTGCTTGTTGTCCAACCTTTTGTTGTGCATTTCCTGCAGAGGTTCCTGAACTACGCCGGCTAAGTTACGCCAGACTTTCACCACTCTCTTCATAATGATGTTTTGTGTGCGTGTTTGATGCTTAAAGAGTGAAACTGACAAGCATGAGGTCAATGAAAGGTGGATAAAAACAGCCTGTTTAAAAGGTGGTATCATATACAGGTACTACCCAGAAAATTAGAACATCCTGAAAAGGTTGTTGTATTTCTGCAATTCAACTTAAAAGGTGAATGTGACATATTATATAAACGAATAATATGCAAATCAATATATTTCAAGTTTTTATTTCTTTGGATTTTGCTGATCAGGTCTTAAAAAAAAACCTCAAATTCAAAAACTCAGAAAATGAGTTTGTGGGTTTGAGGTTTTAATAAGCTGAAAATCTTAATCAGCAAAGTTACAACAAGGAACTGCTTGGGATATGTCAATTTGCGTGTAATGGCTCAATAAAATTTGTTGGTTTCATCTTTTATGTTAAATTGCCAAAATAAAACAACTTTTACTTGATATTCTAATTTTTTTCGGGTAGTGCCTGTAGATGCACTGCAGACTCCTATACACTGAATCTGTGATACTAAAAAGTGAGCTTTGGTTAAGTAATAGGACATCAGCAGCAAAGGGCATAACTATTTCAACAGAGGACTCTTTCATTTCTATCTAACAAGCAGATAAAATACATATAATTTACTGCTCCATTCAAACCAGCTGTCACACTTAAAACAATAACTGACAGTAAGAGCAGCAGCAGATGCAAGGAGTGCCAGAGAAGCGCGCGAGGCGCTTACCTGCCCGTAGTTGTCGATGCCCGACACGAGGCGGTTGAGATTAAGGAGGTCAAAGGCCGTGCGGAGGGCGTGACCCATGGTGGTCAGGCCGGACGCCTGCAGGTTCTTCAGCTCGCACATGAAGGTGGCGTGATTCTCCTTCCAACCGGCCTGCGATTAAAACAAAAGGAGGCTTCAGGTCACCGCCGAGGGGGAGCTGGCGGAGAGAGGAACAGATCCCGAGCTGGCGGGTCGGAAACACCGTGTGTGTGTGTGTGTGTGTGTGCTCAGGATGGAAAATAGAACAGATTTTATTTGCATACACAAAAGAGTGCTGTGTTCAGTCCTCTGCTGATTCACCGAGACGTGAGGTTTTTTTTTTTTTTTTAGAAAAACCAAACAATGAAAAGCTCAATTTCTAGAAATCAATGTTGACACGCAGGCTCACGGTGGGGCCAAAGTTTAAACAACTACGCAACGGCGAGTGGATAAAACTACACATCTGACTGCAGCCTGTGTGTGTGTCTCTCCCTGCTGATGCAGCTTTAGTCCCAGGAGGGCGGACAGGAGTGTGTCACTGGACTTCTCCTCCTCCTCTCACGGGGGTCAAGATTCTTAGCGCTGCAGCTCCGCGCTTAATCTAAAGATAACCTGCGAGCTTAGCGCTTCCTCCTCCATAGAGAGAGAAGAGGCGGGGCTTCACCACTGATAGGAGAGGAGAGCGTCAAATGTCAAGATCGGACTATCTGCCTACCCATCTATCTACTTCACATGCCAGGAGTCGCTGGATTCAAAGGCTGCATTCAATAATTCACACTGCATGCCATTTCTATTTTCCTCTTGACTAAACTCCTCTCTCTCTCTCTCTCTCCCTCTCCATCAACAATTTAACACCTCCTTCACGGTGCAATCAGAGCAGCTTTACGCAGCCAGACACTCGTCCCATCATCATAATCCTCCACGCACATGAAAGCGTGCAGAAAATAACAAAAGCAGATGCAACAGAGGGGAAGGAGAAGGACGGACAAGCGGCAGGCAGAGGAGTTGAGGTCAGACTGAGCAATGGGGGGGTCGGGGGGGGGGGAGAGAGAAAAAACACCTCGCACACAGCAGCAGCAGCAGCACCTGTGCAACATCAGGGCGCGTGGGAGACTCACGACGCGGATGTTTGGCTGCGATGTTGTGTAATGTGAAACACATGGGAGACGGCGACGGGGACTGAAATACTGCAAGGTCAACAGCAGGGTGGTTGTTAATGGCGGGATCCAGTGCTGTGGGTTCGCAGGGACCCGGCTGCTTGTACGGATTAAGCAACAATTATGTCAGGCTCTATTTTGGGGGAATGTGGGCTGGAAATCATTACACGGCTACGGTGGAACTTGAGTCTTGTCATTATCCTGGTATGAATGTTAGTTATATAATAAAAGTCGGAACCCCCCCACAGACACACACACGCAATCCCACAGATACACACAATATATATTAAATTACACGTCGGCAAACATGGGAAATTGGAGGAATGTTTTAAACACCAGTGGATGATAAATACATATGGCACACATCCTTCTAGCTGGTTTTAAATGATTTGTGATTACAGTACGAAATGGGAGAAACTCTACGACACGGCGTGCACACAATCATAATTATCATTTTGAAAACTACACATATATGAAGGTTGGGCAAGCAAAGACATTTGTAATTCAGAGTCAGGCATGATGGCACCTCGGAGGTTATTGGGCTCTGTGGTGTTATTAATATAGTATTTTACTGATGCGTGCCGGGTCATAATAATAAAGGCCGGAGCGTTGGTGTTTCAACAGTTTCAAAGTGGCCGCTGGAGAAAAGTCATTGCACTGACTCAGAAGTAGATTGCTAATTGCTCCAATATCCGTGCATGTAAACAACTGTGGTTGTGTGTTGTGGGTCTTGCTGCAGTGCTCATACCGTTGGCATGATAAACACTGGTTACGTCAATTATGACAGTTTTCATTTTGGCGAATTCCCATTTTAGAAAAAAAAAAAAAAAAAGAGAGAATTCCCCATAATAAAGAGGTGTTTATCAACTTTCAGTCCGCTCTGGCCAATGACAGTGTGTGGAAGGGGCGGGGGGAGGAGTAGCTGCAGATTGGCGGGCTTCTTGGCCAATGCGCGCATTGTACTCTGGGAAAAAAAGGGGTTGGGGGGGGAGTCGGGTGCGCGACGTTTATGCGATAATAAATCTCTCCGCCTCCATCTCAACGCCCGAGACTTTTCTCAACACAAAAGCAAAATGTCCGCTGGACGTGTCGGAGGCTGCGTCGCTGCCGCTCGGATGGGATTTAGAGGAAAAATTTTTAAAATATCTTTTTTTTTTTTCCAAAAGAAAAATAGTCCGTTTATTCCGCCATCTGGAAGCCGCCCAACAACTGACTACAAAAACCTGAGTCACAATAAAGTCTCGCCGACAGAAAAAGAGGAAAAGAAAATACGTTCCGTCAAGTATATAAAAAAATGTATATAAATGTAAAAAATATATATGTATTAGCTAATTACCTTCACTCCATATGGTGGCTCATCGAATGTAACTAGCATGTACCTGTCGCCTCTACTAGCCGGGTCTCGGGCACGCAGCTGTCAAAAAAAAGAAAACCAAAAAACAACAAGAAGAAATATTAATTCTCAACCGATCTCTCCGAGGACACCCCTCTGTCCCTCCCCCACCACAAGGCTCTGCAAAAAATAAATAAATAAATAAAAAGGTTGCACGCTGGCCTGAAAGGAAGTCGGGGTTAAATTGTTCTTTACCTTCATAAAGACCTCAACCGCGCCTTTAGCAATATCCAGATAGGTCGTACCCAAATAAGTGCGCTGGTTCATAGAGGCGGACGTGTCTAACAGGAAGAGTAAGATAGGCATTTTAAAATGCCAAGAGCCGCTCTTGTGCTATTGCTTGTCTCGCCCCCCGACCCCCCAACACAGTGCACACATGTGTGTGTATATTTGTTATAAGCACCCCCTCCCTCCTCCTCCTCAGCAGAAGAAGAGGGCTGCGCTGCCTCCGCTGCTCGCTGTCTCCCTCCGCGCCCTCCTCGCCTGCCTGCCTGCCTGCCTGCCCGCCCGCCTGCCCGCCTGCCTGGCTGCCTGTTAGCTTTGTGCTCCCTCCGCTCGCCTCCCGCTCTTCAACTTCTGCTCCGGCGATATCGCAACGCCCCGCGCCCCTGCACTCGCCATGCCATTGGTCGAGTTGCTCGCCCCACCCCCTTTGACCACGCCCACAGTAACAGAGGGGCGGACACGGTATATAAACGTCGAAAAGGCCTAGTAGTAGCATGTGGTTTTTTTTTTTTTGTTTTTTTGTTTTTTTGACCCCCTAATCTTCACGGGTGCTGTGGGTCACGGGGTCATTCTTTTATTCTGTGCGTATTTTGCACGTTATAAACGTGTTCTTAGGCCTTCATATAAAAAATACATAAAGTAACATGCCTTTTTATTTCATTTAATCACACACAATCATATGGAGCTAAGATATAATAACTTCTCAACGGATATTTCCCTATACTCCATTATGCTGATATTTTCTACCAAAACATGACTGATTCCATCCTCAAACCCCTCAATATTCTAAATAAGTCACCCTCAACAGGCTTCATCCTAAACCCAGGCGTCAGTTTCACCGGGTGTTGTTTCTTTTCAAATGTATTCATTCCATCGTTCCACCGTACTTGAAACAGTTCCTAATAAAATATAAATCCTATCTATTTTTCACGGTCGCCAAAGTCCATGAAGAAACAGGCCGCAGGTCAGGTTTGTGCTATTGTTGTTATTGTTGTTATTTTGGGACTTCCATTTAAACGAGATGCATCTCAAGGGACTACCTTAAATAAGTTGAATTGAATATAGCCATGAAATGGCATTTAGTAGTCCTCAGAAAGCACACAAAAACACAGTGTGGTGTGCTAAAAGCCGCTGTGTGCGTAACCAGCGACCCTGTGGAACCATTTAAGGTGCCACCTGCCTTGCTAAAACTTCCAGTGCAGTGTTGTTGTTAAGATTAAAGAGCGTTTATGGTTTGCTTGATGTCCCCCTGGAGGTCCTCCTCACTCCTCCTGGAAGTGATATTAATCTGTGGACTTGCATGCAACTAAGAACATTTGGATGAATCAAATTACCCTCTTACCACACTGGCATTTATTTTCAACGTACAACTGGGATCATATTTAACTGTTGATTCAGTTAATAAAAATTACCAAGGCTGGCCGCACTGATAGGACCTGAGTAATAATAATAAAAAGATCTTTCACGCTGAAACTGTTGCTGAAAAGCGCAGTCGTGGGCCTGTATATAATATGTTTGCAGCCATGAAAAATTTGTCGAGTGGGTGGCAAATACCGTGTTTCATCAGCGAGTTGTCTGATCATTATTATAATAATTACAATCAGCACACAAATATGTAGTTACTCTTAATACGGTTCAAACCGAGGGCTTTAAACTTTTACTCGCACTCTCTCTCTCTGAAATCTGTAAAACGTCCGCTTTATAGGCGACGTGTCTACGTCCGCTTTCGAATTTCATTATCCCAGCATGCACCGCGAGGTCTGCAGTATATTATTGACAAAGAGAAAAAGCAGGGGCAGAGGAAACAACAACAGGGACTGGAGGAGCAGAGGCACACACACACGCACGCTCGGGTTATCGCACGGACGTTACACAAGCCGAGCGCTGACAACAAGGTAAACCTACTCTCTTGTGCTTTTCACCACATAAAACAGCCAATACACGTTATTACCAGCACGTACGGACGTGTTTTTTGGAAGCGTTCAGTGCCTCACAGCTAACATGTTAGCTAGCTGAGGAGGTTCCTGTAGCCAGCTAACGCTAGCCAAAACAGTTTCGAACAACGTTAGCGTCATATGGTTATAACACGCTAATGCGTGGTCATGTTAATGTTGTGCGACTGCTGGCGATAAACGGTGATTTATTCGAGTGACGAGGTAAAAAAAAAAAAATACTGACTTTAGAAATGTGTTTTAACTGATAGCATGGTCAAATGTTTATTACCAACACACGAACAAACACACAAACGAATCCTTCAGTGTGTTTGTATAGTACGCCGCCATGACGAGGCATCTTACAGTAACTTTCCACCCGTTCCCACGTTGCTCCTCATGCCTGTTGGAAAAGTGTCGGTCTTTAGTATTGGGGTTGAACTGTGTTACCTACAGCCTGCTACTACTACCACCACTGCTCCTGCTACTACTTGCATTAAATACCCGAGCAGTAGATAAAAGAACCAGAGCTACGTTGTTGTCCTAAAATGCTACAGTTCCAAACTCAATTTGCGTGTTGTGTACGTGCTGGGGGGAGGGGTGGAGTTGGGATGGAGGGGTGTGGGGGGGCAGCAGTACACGAGACTGGCTCCTCGAGATATACAGTAACCCTGTAAACACGGGATCACGTGACCCTGCACATGGGGCAGTAACTCCATCCGCTCCACCGACGAGAGTCCTTGCGTTAAGTATTTTTGAGGTTGCCAGGTTGGATCGCCACTGTCTTTGTTTGTGGCATTTTCCCCTCTGTTGCGGACGGTTGCGCTGAAAAGTTCAGACAAAGGGTTCAAAAAGTGAGGACGTGCGTAACTTCCGGGGTGAGAGTGGGGGGGTTGGTGCGTGTGGTGGCGGAGGGGGTACCTTCCGTACTTAGTAGCATTTTCTATGGTAATCACTTTACTACGCTGAGAGTCCCTTTTTATTGTGTTGTTTTTTTTATTAGTCAACAAATGAATCAACATTCCAATTAAAGGGAACAAACTAACAGTATTATTTATGGTTATTTTGTTAAACTTACTTACTTTCTCCACACTACAAAGGCTGCTCATTGCTTAATTAAAGCATTATAAAATATTTGATACACAGCATGGGAAAGCAGCTTTTTTTTGTCTTGTTTTTTCTGTAAGTTAAACACATCACAATCAAGCCAGCAGTGCTTTAAAAGTATTTAAGTTAATGCCAGTCAATAAATAGCAAGAAATTTCATTTCTGAAATGGCAAAATACAAGTTTGGAGTGGTGAAGAGGCACTGTGGGTTCACTGGTTATCATCATTACACAACTTTTTCACTTCTTACTTAATCACTTGTTACTTACTTATTTGGAGATGTGTTTCGCCATTTTATAATGTGAGGTCAGGGTAAACCACATGGCACACTGCCTAATTTTTTGTTTGGTACTGAACATGCTGCAGAGTAACTAAAAATAAAAAAAATTTGCTATTAGGCATAAAATATAAATATACATCACGCTGTGTCACAGACATGTGGCTTTTGTCTAAACATCCTATGTCCCGTGCGTCCGCAGCACCGTGCCATGTCCCTGAGGCGATGAGAACAGGAAGCAGCGTTTCCCAGTAGAGGCAGTTGGCACAGCGCGCTGCAGCGTGGAGAGAGCGGGGCGCTGGGGGGCCCAGGCACACTGTGGACGGGGACGAGCTCAGCTGGAGCCAATGCAGCAGCAGCAGCATCGACAGCCCGAACTGGTGGAAGGAAGCCTTCCTGTCTTTGTGTTCCCCACTGAGCTTGTCTTCTATGCCGATGATCAGACTTCCCACAAGCAGGTGCTCACCCTCTACAACCCCTATGAGTTCGCCCTCAAGTTCAAAGGTCAGTCGAGCGGAGAGCAACGCAGTGTGTTGCGTGTTTTTTCTCCTCCTCCTCCTAACTGCTTGTATTCTAATCACGTGTCCCATTTCATTCTTTTGCTAGTGCTGTGCACGGCGCCAAACAAGTACACAGTTGTGGATGCCACCGGGGCGGTGAAGCCACAGTGTTGTGTTGACATGTGAGTCTGTTTTTTCTTTTATCAACACACGACCGTTGTTTGCTTGACCCGGCACACCAGATTAGACGCATTCAGCGTCCTTCAGATTTATCTCCCTTTTTTTTATTTTCAGCCTTCCCTATTTTGCAAAGGGTCCACGGGAAAAACACAGAGGTTGCCTCGATCAGGGTTTCTCAGCCGGCGGGTCGCAGAGCTTGATTGGGTCACAGCTTTGTGGACACTTTCTCTGTACATGTATAGAGAAAATAGTCATGGGCCTTTTGCAGGATATAAATATATGATATTGCAAAAGCAGTCCACTGGCCTCAACGTGACCCTTGGGACGCGCAATTAAATCCAATAATTTAAATCATTTATTTACTATGCAGGATAGAAAGTGGGCTCCGGTTTTTATTCTTGTGGATTAGTGCTGCGGAATAAATTTGGGTCTGGACTTCATGATAAGGAAGAAAATGTAGGTCCTGGGACTCCCACCATTTGAGAACCACTGGTCTAGATGGAGAGTTGGAACATTTGCAATCCAGCTGCTGTTCCCTTTTTTTTCTTTTTTTTCATTTTCTTGCAGAGAGTCAGGTTTTGCGTCAGGTTGTTTCTCAGTGCTGCTGTAACTGAGAGAGTCTCCCTGCGTCCACACAGAGTCATCAGGCACACAGAGATGTGCGCGCGTGCCACTTCGGGGTGTACGACAAGTTCCGGCTGCAGGTGTCGGAGCAGAGTCATCGCAAGGCTCTGGGTCGCAAGGAGGTGATGGCCACGCTGCGGCCCTCCGCCGCCCACGAGCCGCCCAGCCCGCGGCCGCAGGACGAGGAGCGCCGCATGAAAGAGCAGATTGCAGACAGCGAGTTCTACGAGCAGTCTGTCAATCTGACAGGTAGGAGGAGGAGGAGGAAGGACGTTAAGGACACCAAGCGTAAGTGCCACTAGGTGGTGCCAGATGCACACAAAATCTAAAGGAAAAAAAAAAGAAAGTTGGGACTTCTGATCGAAGATGTGTTTTAATTAACAGTGAGCAAACCAGTCTGCAATACCTGCAAGTGTAAAAGCTGGTTTCCGTAGACAAATTATGAAATTGATATGCAAGTGGCAATTATCGTTGGAGTGTGTGTGTGTGTGTGTGCGTGCGTGCGTGTGGAGAGAATGAATGTCATGCGGCCACTCCAATATAAATGTGACTGAAAGTCTCCTTAAATAAATACACTAAGTGAAATATGACACACATATGTACATATATAGCTAGATAAAGATGTAAGTTTGCCAGTGAATTTATCACAAACGTCTTAATTTCTCATTCATTTACCGCAAAAATGCATTTTTACAAAACATTTGTGCGCACAAGGTCTGATTCTGCTGTTCAATCCTGAGCCGTCCCGCATGGATCTGATCAGTCTTCCTGTCGTTTGTGTGTGACAGAGAGCCGGCAGGCTGCCGGGGGTCCCAGTGTGCTGACGGTGCTGCTGGGACTGGTGTGCGTCGTCGCCCTGATGCTCCCGACGCTGGGGGAGCAAGAATCCACTGTGCCTGTCTACCTCCACTTAAGTGTTAACAAGAAACTTGTAGCTGCTTACGTTCTGGGTGAGTAGAGGAGGGAAGGTCCAAAACACACAAACCAATTAAATTGGTTTGAAAAGGTCCTGTGTGTAATATTTGGCTTGATTCATTACTTTTTTATATTTGTAAAAGCTTCACATGCGGCTCATGAATACATTAATAAAAGTATATAATCGCAGTACAATAAAAGTAATTTGGTTTTGCTGCCCTGAAAAGGTTCTCATACACATATCGGAATATACATACAATATAGCAAAAAGGTCAGTAAATATGGCACTGCCATATGTCTACGGAAGCCTGGTGTGGACAATCCAAATCACCATTTTGTAATTATGGTGACTGCTCGCGTCCGCAAATAAAGCAACGAAGAATGAGGAGGACACGGTACCCAGGTTTGGGTACACAGGCCACTGTAGTTTACTGGCAAGCTCAGAAGGGGGAGGGAAAGACACTGCATTATAAAATGTAACCACTTCACGATGTTGCTTCTTCTTCAAAATATCCTCCTAATATTACACACTTAACCTTTGACCTCCTGTGAATTCATGTATCTGCTGTGTTCGTTAAGCTCCGCCCTGTTTTCTCTCTGTGTGTCTCAGGTCTTCTTACAATGGTCCTCCTGCGCACATGATTGTAAGATGAAGGGGGGGGGCAGTGTTACACCAGAGGTACCACTATTTTTCAACAACTACAGTTGAAGACCAGAGGGGGGCGCCGCTCAGATCACCCGCTCCTCCCCCCTACTCTCTCTCCCCTCTCTCTCTCTCTCTCTCTCTCTCTCTCTCTCTCTCTCTCTCAACACTACACTTTAGTTCACTTTCTTTTGAAGTTGTGTTAACTCACACATTGACGCGATACTGAAGGGACAGACGCAGCAGAGACCTCAGGAGGAGGTCAAAGGTCACGTGAGAGGAGAGCTGGGGGCCCCATGCAGAACACATGAGGATGTTCAAAGTGTCGTCTGGCCCCATATATTTTTATTTTTTATTTCTCCGTCGATCTGTTTTTATTGCCATGATGTAACAGAATGTGGTCAACTTGAGTGTGAAGGACATCTGAACTTATGTGATACATGTACTGTATATAAAGCCATAAGAAGTTCTGTTATGGTATTCACCTGTA
Organism: Thamnaconus septentrionalis; assembly: GCA_009823395.1. Classification (NCBI taxonomy): domain Eukaryota; kingdom Metazoa; phylum Chordata; class Actinopteri; order Tetraodontiformes; family Monacanthidae; genus Thamnaconus; species Thamnaconus septentrionalis. The sequence continues at coordinate 19,666,812 of CM020509.1, read as the reverse complement.
ACCATCATTTTATTCATGTGTGAAAGCTTTTTTGTTTTTCCTTTTGTCTTTTTTTTTTTTCTTTTAGCGTAGACTCCCAAGGACTAAACGCAGTCTGAGGCCTGTGTGGAAATTTGATCTTCTTGAGTTTTTTGTTTTGGTTTTCTGTCGGTATTTTTCAAGCGTACTTTTACATGTCACCAAAGTAAAGATCTTTTTATTAAGACTGATGTTTGTTTGCTATGTTCTATGGATGCTTCATCAAATGTTTAATAAAGCCTTGATATGACAGTCTGGTCTTGTTTTGATTTTTTTTTTTTTTTAAACATATTTCGATGGTTTTGCTATGATGAAAAATGAAGATCTAAAAATAGGTACAATGTGGGAGCATTCATACTGGGCCAAAGACGGGTTCGAGGGCTTGGTAACATGACGGTAGGACGTCCCACTCTGTTCTATTTTCTTACACAGAAGTTTTGGTGGTGAACTTGAGGTCCCGAGATTAAAAGAATGTTTTAGCTTTTGATATATTATTCAGAACAGCTCAACACACACACACACACACACACTCACTCATAGAGAAATAATTTATTTCAGTTCTGATGTGTACTACCGTTGCAATCAAAACAGACAAAGCATCGGCGTGTCGTCAGACAGTTTGCACACCACAGCCGCCCTGTTGCAAATACACTCAAATAAACAATGTTTGTTTTTACTCCCTGCTTCTGCACACTCATGATGGGAAAAAAAACAAGTCCCAAAGCTTAAAGAGGGGGAAGGCAACAGCATTTGGTGTCGTCTTATCACAATAAAGGAAACTGTTCCAGTAAAGCAAATGCAACCACACTTGAAAGGGGAAAAAAAAGACATTTAAGGGTTCAGACATTTGAGAGCGGTTTAAGGTATCAAAACTAAGCATCAGTACTTCTCACTTTAAAGTCTGCAAAAACACTTTTCTCTACCAGCACACAGGCTGCATCAGTTCTGCATTTTTATTATTTGATATATTTTTTGCAGACTGGGATACTTGAATCCTTGGTCTCAATGGCTCCCTCTAGCTGTCAGTCCCTTTGGGGCGGATGATAACACAAGCAGCTCTTCTATGCTGGGTCGTACACATCACTTTCCTCATAAATCCATATCATCTTGCTTTCCATTAATCACAATCCTTCACTTGACAAATAAAAATCCAGCTCTTCTGTGCTCTTAATATCTAGAGGGGGGTGCAGGGTGGACAAGAACCCCTGTTGAAGGGGAATTATTAGCGATGGAAACCCAGGGATGAAGCAGCATTCATAAATACCTAAGTGTATGAATGAACCTGAAATGGCATTGAATAAGCCGCAGTTTCATCATTCTGAATTTAGCGGATGGTTATTTTACATTTGGCACCAGACTTTAACTAGACTGTAATTGTTGTATGCTGGACTTTTCTTTTTTTTTTTTCCCCATCAGCCTGAGGCAGTAATCAGCGTGGGGAAAAAAGGAGCCAGGAGGAAGGAGATACTTTTACATTTCTAGTTAAAAGCAAAAACTGAAAAACTGCCGTCACAGTGGTCAAACCACAGTTTATCCACCATCATCATAAAAATATTAACTTCTGCTGAAATATCTGTAATACACCATTTACAAAAAAGGAACACACAAAAAACATAAAGCAGCTGTTACAGACTTGTGCCATCGCCACCTCACAGCCAATCACAAACTTAGAAACTATGTACGACGTCCGACGTACGTTAATATATATATATATATATACATACTTACAAAACGGAAGCAGAGAACAAAATAAGTTATATATTTTTTTTTTCTTAGAAAATCTGCAGACTGCATACATACAAAGGCCTGTATCCAGCGGTGGGAGGGTGGGGTTGGCTGGACGGGTGGGGGAGGGGCAACAACGTACACATCCAAACAGTCTGGTTAGTGCGACGCGCGGCAGGACAGGGCGTTTTCAGAAAGCAACGTCGTTAAAGCCGCGAGCTGTCGGAGATCCTCTACTAGCAGCTGATGCTCGGAGTCTTCAGTCGTGACTAGCCTGGACTAGCCTCATCTAGCCTGAACCGGGCTTAGCTAGCCTGGATTAGCCTTAGCTGGCCCGGACTAGCCCAGACTAGCCCCGCTACACCCAATACTCACATCCACAGCATCCAATCCCTCCGTGCGGATCCTCCAATCACAACCATGCAGGGAGCAGGGGGTGGGCGGGGTCTGTCTGCAGTCCTCGGGCTCCGCCCCCTCCCCACCCCCACCTCCTCCTTTAAAGTGTCTGCTGCTGCCGCTGCCGGCTCTCTCTCTCTCCCGCCTCGGGGGTCACTTTGGGGACAAGTCCTGCAGGGAGGCGAAGGGCGAGTTGCTGGACGAGGAGGGCGACACGCCCTCCATCTTGCCCGGCGAGTCGGTGGAGGAGCCCACGCTGCTGAGGCTGCCGTCCAGCAGGTCCGGAGAGTGGCTGCAGGGGGGGGGGGCGACGAAACAAGAGGGTGAGGGGGTGGTGACGGGTTGACGAATCACATAACAGGAGCTACTGGACTGGTTTTGCTGTATTGAAGACGTTTCGAAGGCGAAACGTCTTCAATACAGCAAAACCAGTCAAGGGGCCTCATCGTGAACCTTCTACAACTAAGGCAGTGTTTCTCAACTGGTGGGTCGTGACCCTTTTGATTGGGTTGTGACTTCATGGGCATAAAAACAACATTTTAAAAAAAAATATATATAGCTATGGAGAACAAGCTGGGCATTTATTTTGCAGGACACACGATTTAATTCAATTATTTTGATGATTTCTTGACTAGAAATCATAAAAAAGTGAGCTAGCGGTTTTATTTTTGTGGATTAAATTTCGGTGCTGTGGGCTGAATGTGGTTCAAGACTTTATGATAAGGGGAAAAAAAAAAGTGTTGTGGGTCCTGAGACTCCACCAGTTGAGAACCACTGCACTAAGGTGACCTGCAACTACTGGAGAACCTTCACAGACCACTCACTTTGCTGCATTACTCACATTTTTTAATGCACAGAAAAGTGTGAGGAGAATGCAAAAATAAATAAATAAATAACGCAAATGAATTTGGAAAAGAGTCAACAGGCACTGAATGGTTAATGCGGCTCTCACCAGGAACTGAGGTCGGACAGGTTGGACACGTCCGAGGACAGGATGCTGGTGGTGCCCTGGAACAGCCTCTTGGGCTGGCTCTCCGTCTCCATCTCCCCTGAAAGATGACATATGATTTTTATTGACATTTTTATTTCATTCAGTGGTGGAAATAGTAATGAAAACAAAACAATTCAAAACACAAACAGTCCAAGCTCCTGAATAAAAGGGAGCAGAAAGAAGTATAATCTTTTACCCAACATAACTTTTAATTAACAAAATAAAAAACATCTACAACACAATAAACATCGAAATAGTCATAATGATGATAATGTTAACAATAATAAAATGCAAAACACATCGCGCTGCAACAATGAGACGTCTCTCTGCCAAAGAGTTTGGACACCCCTGACCTACGGCAAAGAACTCTGTTCCTCTACCTAGTTTTTTTTTTTTTTTTTTATTCTGCCTCTTAAAAGAATCGAAATCGAGAATCGTTTAGAACCGGAACTGAGATGAGGAACCGGAATCAACAACAACAATTTTGTGTTTTAGGCTCCATCAGAGGAGGCTGCTGGGCAACTATACACATGGAACATCTGGACTCAGTGGAGACAGTGCAGTCACAGGCCCACAGCTGGGAGTTTTAGTCAGACCTGTGACACAAGCAGCAGCAACTGGCAACAAGTTCATCACAGGGTCCAACACAGAAGAAGGTGGATGTTGCATCCAGGTTTGGGTGCCCAGGCCACCATAGTTCACTGGCAAGCTCAGGAGGGGGAGGGGGAGTGAAAGACGCTGCAATCTAAAATGTAACCACTTGATGTTGCTGTATCTTCTTAAAAATCTTACCAGCTTAACCCTTAAAAGTAATCAACAACTATTGGCCGAGCTTTGAAAATAACTGGGCAGACAGGAGGGAGAGTGAAGACACACAGTCACCTAAGGAAGTGACTCACTGGGGGTCCGTCGGACTGAAGTACGACGCCGTCTTACCTTTTCGCTTGATTGGCCCCAGGATGCTGGCTCGGATGCAGTTGATTGGGCTCTGGCTCCGCCGGCTAAAGACAGCAGAGCGAGAGAGAGAGAGAGAGAGAGAGAGAGAGAGAGAGAGAGAGAGACAGAGAGAGAGAGAGAGAGAGAGAGAGAGAGAGAGAGAGTTGTCAAGTATGTCAAGAGCAGCCACAATCTGAAGCCATTAACTGGGCTGACGATTCTTAAAGAATGAAGTCTAACATTGCAAACATGAGTGGTCAAAGTGGCCGCACAGGAGGGTGGAGGCCTTCCCACCAACACCTGGTACCAACCTGAAGCGGCGTGTCGGGCTGGGGATGGGACTGGGGGTCAGACCATTGCTGCTCACCAGGATTTGAAGAGACGGAGAGAAACACTGCTGCTCAAAGGAAAGAAGAAGAAAAAAAACAAGTAGACGACGACGTTAGCTTTGTTTCCTTCAACGTAACAAATCAGTAAATTTCAATGACTAGAAAAATTCGTTTTTAAATTATTTACATAAAACACAAACAATTTGTTTTGTTTTTTTAACATGGTCAGGTCAACACTGAAAACAAACCCTGGATTCAGCTACAGTGATGTCTGGGGTTTTGTTGTGTGCAACAGTTCATGGCCACCTGCTCATTAACATCTACATCCAACTGCGTGCAGGTAGTCAAACGACTGTATCACCCCGGCAGGGCCTGACTGGTCATCTATGCAAAGTGAATGCAAACAAGGCACAGCACGGCACACGCCAAGCAACATCCCTTTGTACACAGAAGGTGCATCAGGAGGTCAAGCAATGAGCCGCCGCCGATGCGTCTCTGAAGGCAGCTCATTGGCTGAAGGCTCAGAGGGGCCTCGGCGCTGCTCGCATCGAGCAGTAAGGCGCCTTAAAGCAGTGGTTGTCAACTGGTGGAGTCTCAGGACCCACACTTATTTCCTTATAATGAAGTCCTGACCCAAATTTATTCCACAAAAATAAAAACGCTAGTCTACTTTTTATCATGTCCAGTAAAAAAATTATTGGAATTTCTGAATTGATTGGATTGGATTGAATTTTTTAAATAAATTAAAAAAGAAAAAAGAAGCAAAACTGCCCACAAAGCCACGACAAAAGCAAAACTGGGTCGCAACCCACCAGTTGAGAAACACTGCCTGAATGAAGTCCATAGTTTATAAAGCCTACAATTGGAGTTCTGACTTATTCTATTTTTGTGCAGTGCCGGACCACTAGTGGTGTGGGACCACCAGGATTTCACAGGAATACCCAACACAAACGCACCTTCTTCCCGATGCCTCTGGTTGGGGACGGAGCCGGAGACACCGGAATAAAGTCGATGCGCTTCGGAGACGAGGACGCGGACTTCTCCAAATCGTTGTCACTCTGGAGACACAAAGTTACCACAGGAGGTGGAAATATATTTATACACATAAACTGCAGTGTGGGGGGGAAAGATGGGTTAGGGAAAAACAGTTGAGCAGAAGCATGTTGGAGTCTTATACTACCGACTCAGCCTGACCTTCAGAGACTGGTGGCCCTGTTAACTCCCACAGTGTTAATCTGGCATGTTTGTGCTCGCCCTCTCCACAAACACTGAGAGGGCCGTCGGCGGCACCGGGGCCACAACATGCTCAGGGGAGGTACAGCGAGCTCAAGGACTCCCAGTCTATCAACAAAACACACTGATAGCGGTGGGAGCGTGTGTGTGTGTGTGTGTGTGTGTGTGTGTGTGTGTGTGTGTGTGTGGTGTGTGGTACCAGACTCAGGCTCTCTTCCCAGGACTGGCTCATCTGCATGGCTGCCTGGACCTCGCTGTGTGTTAAGACGAAAACAGAAATGAAAGTCACGTCCTTCGACAGTGCAGTCAATGCAATGCAACTGGAGCAAATCGGCTTAAAATGCACAGCTCACCGCTCATGAGCCGTCTCCCTGTTCATCACATCCACGCCCTCTTCCTGCAAAGTACACAAGAGGGTCAAACAGTGTAAACAGACTGTGAAAGTCAACAAATAAAGAGCTTTTAAAATAAATAAATAAATAAATAAAAGCAACCTCTTTCAATAAATCAGACTGAAAGTGTAATTTTCACCTTGTTAAAACAGGTTAATCTAACTTTAATTTCATTTTACCAACTGAGTTCCTATGTTAAAAGTCCAATACTTGCTATCGATCAGATGAGTTGTGATCTCCACAGATACCGTCCTGCATGTGTCCTCAAGCTAAACTGTTTACAAACACTTGCACGTATCAGAGTTCACGTCCTTACTTGTTTGATCTGATGAAGTCTGGTGCTGGGGACCCGGATGGGTGAGGAGGGAACCTGTCGCAGACGGGAGAACACATTCAGCCACAGAATCACTCAAGACACCAGTTGCATGTGTACAGCGCTCGGGTGAGGCGCAACCTACCATGTTGGGCCGGTTGACAACAGTGGTGCTGTTCCTCCGGCAGCGCAGCACTTCTCTTTGGAACACCTGGGAGCTGTCGCTGCAATGACAATCACAAACAAACCTCAGGTCAAACTCATGGGTCTGGTCTAATACAGGGACTAGGAAAAGGGCTTCACAGTGAAATGATGGGAGATCAATTGCAAAAAAAAATGTATGGATGATGAACAATGGTGGAGAACCTTAAGCCGTTTATCATGGGCGCACTGTTGGATCTCCTCAGGTGTCCGTCGCTCTGAACCAGCGACGACGGGATCTCCAGATCCAGCTCCATCTTCTCCTGAGGCATCACTCCCGAATTGTTCATGGTTTCAAGTTGTTTGCGACAAGATGCCAAAACGGGGCTCGGTGTGAGGGTTACATCTTCACCTTTTTTCCCAGCACTTTGCTCAGCTCGACATGTTCTGAAGCGAGACGAGTGGAGCGGAGCGGAGCGGGAGCAGCGAGCAAACTACTGTTAGCATTAGCGGCGTATGTGATCCGCAGCACCGCAAGGCCCAGTCGGCTGAGCAGCTCACCCTGCTAGCGAGGCGACTCGTCGTCGGCTGAAGACCATCAACAGTAACATTACTGTGATCACACCAGATATCTTAACACCAAGTCAGAATTGGAGCCGTGCCAACTCGGCCCATTACGTTGTGCCCGCTCCTCGACTGTCTTGATTGGGTCAGCAGCACACGGTGGGCTACATGCCGCACAATGTACAGGACAACTGTTAGCTATGGCCCCGTTCGTGTGCAGGTATGGAGGCAGTCCGTGGAGAGACTACCGAGACGCTGACTTACACGACTACCATGTTAGCGCGGTAAATTAGCTGCCGTTAGCCGAAACTCCGCGGCTTTAGCAGACTGCACCAGCGCAACTCGCCCTGAATGTAAGCCAAGTAACTGGAGTCACGCTCCTACGTAATGTTCATAATGCACGGTTATTTTCCTGCGAACACGACGGAGCTAACTCATGTAAGCCGGGAGAACAAGATGATGCTACACGCAGCTACCTAGCCTCGTACGCTAACTAGCTATGTTAGCCACAAATGCCGTGTCCAGGCAGAGAGGCCGGCTCACCAACTGCACACACAGGGAAAGACTGTCCTTCAGCTTGACGATGCCTGTGCTCACCCAGAATGGAAAAAAAATAAACGGTGCCCGGTGCGTATCAAAAGCCCATCCGTTGCCTTTCAGTAAACCGCCGCCAAGAATGGAGCAGCGGAGCCCTGGTATTCAAACAGCGCCGAGCTGCTGCTAGTCGCCAACTTCACGCCCCTTTTAACGCTAGCCCACCTGTCCAATGGGAGCGCTTCATTTGCCGGCATGCTGCTAAGGAGTAATGTAGCATGTCGCATCCGCACTTACCGGTTCCTTCTTCCAAAACTCTCTTTTGCTTCACGTGGAAATGATGACAGTGATTCGGTAGTCGGAACCGCTGTATCGAAACGGACACTTTGCTCAGCGACCGCCGGCCTCACATTGTCGTGTGCAGTAGGAGGCCCTGATCACATGGAGAACCCCGAGTGCACGCACATTGTTCACTTTTTTGTATTCACAGTACTTTATTACTCAGCTATTCCCCTTTTTTTATTTTTTTTTTAATCAGACATTAGATAAGATTATGTTGCTTTTTTTTTAACTGTCACATTATATTGTTTGAAATAACGAGCTAAGCATTGAAGCACATATTATGGGTATTACTTATTGTTTAAACAAAAATTCTGTTATTTTTTTCAGTTCAAAAACATTGTAGGTATCGTCTGAAAATCTCATTGGAAGAAAAAAAAATGCTATTAACAATAATAATTAAAAAAATCATTTCTGGTTTTATTTGTTTAGTATGAAGACAGAAAATCGTCAATGGTTGTCATTGAGAAATATTATCATATTTGCATTACCTTGCCATTTTTTTTTTTTTAATGTTTTAAAAAGGGTGAAAGGGAAGAAGCTTCATCGCAGGAGAAGTGTGAATATTTATTGGCTGTTAAAATTCAGTTGTCATTGATACAGACAAATGGCACAGCTGACCGGCAGGCAAGCATGTTGAGACATTGTATGAACTTAATTGATGTAAACAACACAGGGTTTATTTGTTTTTTCGTTTCTCCAGCATACACAAGTATTTGTGACAGAGACTGGCAGCATGAATTCTTTGTCAAAAGGTACAGTTTACAGAATAACAGCGTTTAATGAGGGACAGCAACATATTTTAAGGTGAAGAAGAGAGTCAGAGGAGACAGACAGTGATCCAAAATATACATGCAGGCTTTTTTTTCTTTAGCAAAACATGCTTTTAACATTCTATTTAAGTGCCAAAAAACCAATAGCTGAATAGCATTTCAAAATAAAAGCAGATTCAATAAAAATCATTCTTCAATAATTAAATAGGAATCTGTCAAATCGTGTACACATACAATAACACTAGTATTGTACTTTGAAAATTAGCAGCATTGCTCTGCATGGTTGATTGCCTAAAAAAAAGATAATAATGATGGTTGTGAAGAGAAAGAGCAATGTCATCAACCTCTCAAAATAATGGTCTATTATCAGGATTTTACAGTTTCAATCTTGACATGGGCCAGAAGTGTAACTCTGCCGTAAGTCCAAGGTTGTTTGCTTTTTTTTTTATGTGGTCATGTGATAAACTGAAATACAACTTAGGCCATTATTTTAAGGTGATGATATTCTAATTTCAGGTAAAGCCACCCCACCCCCTACCCCCAACGCTGTTCAACCAAGACAAGGTTCTTGGTTCTTGTCGTGGGCAAAACACATCCTACAGAAATGACACCAGATGTGAATGTTACGGTGCGAACAAGGAAAACAAAGTTGTCAGGATTGTCACTCCCACAGTGGAAAATCCTTACGGTACCTGAGCACGCAGAGTGTTTGTCTTTTTTTGTTTTTTGTTTTTTTCAAACGTGAAGTCAAAAAATAGAAAAAGAAGCCGAGTTGGGGCGGGGGGACGGGGAGGGGAGGCTGAAGCGGGGGAGCTGCTCTTCATGCCTTGTACTTCTCCTTCCCGGTTTCGCTAATGACACAGATGTGCTGAAACAGAAAACAGGACGAATGAGTTTTGATTGGATGTTGCCCAATTCTTTTTTTTTTTTTTTTTTTTTTTAAAAAAAGATAAAGAACTGAAAAAGAATCTTAAGATCAATTCCTTCAGTCATGAAGTGTATGTTTCACATCTCACTTACATTTAGATCTCTGAAGTATTCGTTGTAGTCGAGCGCGTATCCGACCACGAATTTGTTGGGGACCTCGAATCCCACGTCTGTAAAGAACAGATTCTTTTCATCATTTCTTGCATCAACGATGGCCGCAGCACCGTCCAAAGCACATTTTTATTTCTTCAAACATGCGGCGCAGTCAAACTCACAGTCAGGCCTGTAGCCGACGCTCCTGGGTGTTCTCTTCACCAATAAGCTGAGGGCAGAAACAAACCGGTCGTTACAATCCAAGTCGCACTGATACACTGCGCTTGCTGCTCACCATGGCTGACCCGACATGACCTGTTCTAATTTAGAAAGCTGTTTACATGCCAGTGGCTGGCTCACAATATGACCTCAACAGGGTTAATACCAGGGAACTGCTGCGAGTGTAAGCAATCGTTCTAGAGAACACTCTAGGCGAGCAGGTTATAGTGACGCCACAAGACAGATGTGAAGTTTTTTTTTGTTGTTTTTTTTTACCTCGCCACTTTAACCATCTTTGGATTGTACTGCTTGAGGAGCTCCAACAGCGTCTTCATTGTCTTTCCTGTATCGATTATGTCCTTTAAAAATAGCAATTAAAATGAAAAAGAAAAAGAAATAAATCACATTATTGGCTTTCAATTTTTGAAAAAAGTTCCGTTATTGTGCAGAAGAAAGCAGTAGAACATACCTCCACAATCAGGACATTCTGTACGAATTGAAAAAAAAATAAAAAAATCAGACATTCAGAGAAAGGCAAAAATGATTCTGATGTTATCTCAAACATAGAAAAGGATGATTCTAACAATTCTAGGCATGTTAAATGTAGCCTTTGCATGGTTTCAGTGTAGTTTACAGGGTCTAATGAACATGCAGCAAAATAAGTATTAAGCATAGTGGTGGCGAATATTCTAAATGAAATGCAGAGATGCAGAAACTATCACAAAATCTACTCAGAGACGTTGGTTTCTGTGCAATTAAATTGTCTTACAAAGACTTGGTCCTACTTTTGATTAACATAGTCGGGGAGACGTCGGTGTGAATGTGAGCTGGGACCAACCCAGGAGGCATCGCATTGTTACGTCAGGATTTATTCAGAAATACTGCAGCTTCCTGTGGTAGGAGCACAAAAGTCTCCTTCTGATCCTCCTCGAACCCAGCAACACCCTCATTAAACATGGAGGGGAGGGGTTGGGACGCAGGGGGGCCTTCGTCATCACCTTCCTGCTACCTGCAGTGCAGCCTTGAGGACCCTCCCCAGGTGGCAGGGGCTGCGAGGTGGTGGTGGGGGTGGAGGGGGAACCACACCCTACCACACTTGGGTTTCACCCTATCAGCATAACAAAGCTCCTTTGCTGGCAGGGTGGGTGGGAAAAGCTCTGGGACAACCTCCAGGGTTGTTTTCTTTCTTTTGCTCCTCAGTGGTGGGTAAATACATGGGACGCCCTATACATTTTTTTTTCCAGGTGTGAGACTTCTTACCTTGCCGGTTAACGTGGACAGGTCGTCCCCACCGATGACTTTGATTTCGCCCGTGGACTGGTCGTTCTGGGAACAGGGAAGATGGATCACGTGTTTTTTTTTCCGGATGCAATGTTAGACCACAGGTCTATTACTAGCTCTTTAATCAGCGTTTCTCAACTGGTGGGTTGTGGAGCTGTTTTGATTGGGTCACAGCTTCCTGGGCAGTTTCCTTTTTTTTTTAAAGGAGATTTTAAAATATATATATTTATAGAGAAAATGTTGGATATTAATTTTGCAGTGCACAATTCAATAATTTCAATAATTTATTAAGTAGACATGATAGAAAGTGGGCTAGTGGTTTATTTTTTGTGGAATAAATCTGGGTTGCGACTTTATGAAAAGGAAAAAAAATGTGGGTGCTGAGACTCCACCAGTTAAAAAAAAAAGCACTGGTTTAGATGAAGCAGCACCTCGACGGAAGACATCCTGAACTTGCGATACATTTACACAACTGTTGGACTTTGTGGACTTAGTGATTCCTAAGTCCTGTCCCTTATCTCTGCTGCATGCACAGAAAGGAAGACAGCAGATGGATTCTTTCTGCCTCTGATTGGCTGTTATAATATCTAATGTATTAACATTTTCAAAAGGTAATAATTAGGGCTGTCAGTCGATTAAAATTTTTAATCGCGATTAATCACATAGTGTCCAGAGTCAACTCGTAATTATTCACAAATCAATAGCAAATGTTTTACCCTGTTATGTAATTTTACAAGATATTTATTATCTTATACTCTTCATGGAAATATTCTATTTTTATTTTCATTGGAACATTCCAAACGATTACATACTTGTCCTGTCCAGATACTCTCCAAAATAAAGCAACCCGCAAACCTTGAGATATTCCCTAGCCATGATCGCGTTTGTCAATCGCGGTATTTTATTTTGAAAAATAACCGGATTCTCTCGTTTCTTTGAATGACTTCCTGTCTACCTTGACGCGGAACGCTCGCGGCTCGCGCACAAACTCGACCAGGCGCCGAAACGATCGCTGCACGGCGCGAGCTGGCCGCGGAGGTGCGCGCCGCTTCGAGTTTGGCGTGAACGACGCCATTGGTTAACAAGGGCGCCGAAAGGAAGCGGGTTCCGCTCCGTTCGTGTCGTTAAAAGGAGTTTGAGTTAACGCGTTTTTAATGCGTTAACTTCGACAGCCCTAGTAATAATATGTGTCTCCAGTCTGTCAGTTAATTCATAAAACCTAGATAAACACATTTCTTTACCTCTTGTAATCTTGCTAAAGTAATCAAAGCGAGTGCTTAAAAAAACACAGTTCTGCACGTGGGCTCTGTGTGATGTGTTCACAACCCCACCCCACTCCAGGTGTTCAGAGAAGGAGGCTCACGCAGTAGCTCTTGAGGCGAATGAAGTCCACTGTCATGGGGATGGAGCGGTCGCTGTTCCTGTTCAGGGCCTTGATGTAGTCCAGCAGGTCTGCAAAGAACTTGTAGCCCCCTTTGAGCACGCACAGAGCCACGATGTGGTGGCCCCCCATCTCCTTCATGATCTCTCGGGCCAGTCTCTCCGTCCTGGGGTCAGAGGGGTGCCGGGGGGGGGGTGAAGCCAGAGACAGACAGATAGACAGCGAGAGAGTCAGCTGGCGTTTCTGCCACCGTCAGCTCCACCAGCTCCCGTTTCCCCTTCTGCTGGTGCCAGCAGCAGGCGGAGCTGCCACCAGTCAGCAATAAAAAAGGTGTTTGTCAAAAGACAGACTGACGGGGCTGATGGCCAGTCTGGATTTTCCAGTTCAAATTACTGGACAGGACGAATCTAACTCATTAATCTACTCTCAGCATAAAGTCACTGGCTTGGCACTCCCTGTCTGAATAAAGCTGCATTTTGTGCACCCACCCCGCTCCACACACACACACACACACACACACACACACACACACACACACACACACACACACACACACACATGTTTATACAGCAGCAGGTAAACAGCAACAGTGGGATGGGTTGGTTTTGCACAGCACCTAGCCTTGATCTGCTGCTGCAGCGAGGACGACATTAAAGAGGAGATAGTAACTATATATGAATTTACATATAGTTACTATATTATATGATATATATATATGTAAATATATATATGTTATATTATATGGATATTATATTTAGATTCTATATTATATATCAGATTTCAAAAATCATGTAACTAATTAAACTATATTGATTTTAAGTTATTATATTACATTGCACTATCATTATTATTATTACTATTATTATTATTATTATTATTATATATTACAATGGTAAAGTGTCATATTTTTGCATTCAATTGTTTGCAATATCTATACTGTATTGTACTGCATAACACTTCAATCATCCTCATCCCGACTTGCCACTTTTTAAAATTCTCTTTTTTTTTACACTTTCTTTATTCCTTGTATGCCAAATCACGCCGGGTTTTGCCACACGTGCCGCTCGCTTCATTCCACTTGCCAGCTTTTTACAACCTTGTAATTCATTTTCCATGAAAGGCGTTGCAACGGCACGTTTTCCCTGAGGTGTCTCTAAACGTGTTGCAACGTTCACAATCAGTCACACACAGCAGAGACGTGTGCTGGCAGCAACTGTGCGTAACAGAGTACGTGCGTATGCTGTGAGCTCTGCGCTCAATATTCAGTTCTGGAATTTGGTCTTTTGTGATGTCACAAACGGCACTGACGACAACAAGCTCCCGTAAGGTGTTTGTTGTTGTTTTTCTCTCCTTTCAAACAGGAGGGCTACACCCGCTGTTTTCCAGATACGACAGATACTAGAGAGACCCACCCACTAGAACAGTGTGAAGCTGCTCCACTAGAGTCCCGGAGGACAAATATAAACCTCACAACAATGACTTTGAGGCAGACATACGTGGCGGCTGCAGCGTGATGCGAACTGTCATAGAACAACAACAACAACAACAACAACCACAAAAACAGCTGGTCAAGCACGCCAACATTGGTTCTGACAGAGAATCTGCTGAAGTTAAAAACCACCGTGGGGAGAAACTGGACGTGCTTGACTGATGTAATGATAAGGGGAGGCTGCATTTTTGCAGGATTCTGTAATAGTAGGAGTAGTAGGGCTTGGACACTCAGAAGACAAAAAAAACAGCGGCCGCACACTTGTAACTTTGTGTAAATATCAATTTATTTTGTAAGCTTTCGGTCCGTCCGACCTTCTTCAGGCATGGACAGACAACCAGTGAGGGGTTGTGACCGTCACTTCAGCCACAATCACTGGTTGTCTATGTCTGAAAAAGGTCGGAAGGACGGAAAGCTTGCGAGATAAGCTGATATTTGCACAAGGTTACGGGTGCAAGGCCGCTGTTTTTTTCGTTTTCTGCAGGATTCTGTGCAAACACAGGACACATCACACATCCATGACTGTAACAAGAGGGGAGGGGGGGGGGGAGACAGTCGCTGCCCACCTGTCCAAGATGAGTCCGTGTGGGATGTAGACCCTCTCCAGGTCAGAGGCGTAATGCTTCGGTATGCAAAAGAGGTCCAGGTCATATCCCTGCTCCTCGTCGCTGATCTGTGTCCGAGCAGGAAACCACAGGGTTAAATCAAATGTTCGTGGACAAAAGGAAAAATCTCACGGGTATTACCGAACTCGCCGCTGGAGGAATGTGTCTGACACGGACGAGTTCAAGGGGAACGGGAGAGTTTCACGGTGAGGTGTTCCCACAGAGCCCCACCACATATTTTACAACCGCTGACAGTCTTGGACTCACCAAAGCACATTCGTGGAAGACGGCGCACATAAACAGTACATTTTTTTTGCCATTTAAAAACTGTATAATAATTTTAGAACAAACATAGAGATGCTGAGTAGTGGAATAATTTCAATATCAACATATTCCTCCTTTTGCCAATAACTGACATCCGAGTAAGCACCTCGAGCAGGTGGTCAAACATTAGCACAGTCGTCCTCCTGAAAAAAAACAAACATGGTTAAGGATAATTCATAGCTTCCTACATCGAAGAATCTACTTAGAGGGAACCAGTGAAGGGTTTTCCTTGTTCGGAAAACGGCATGCCACATGAACCCTCGCGCCTTAACTGCTATCATGTGACAGCTGAGCAGTTGGAAACTGTTGTGGGAATGATGTGACTGAGCCACCGTCCGGTCTGAGACCGTCTTCATGCTAGACATTCTCAAATGCAACTCTTCCTCTACGGCGAAATATGCAGCACGCGCCATAATAAATGAATATTGCCATCTGCTCGGGTTTGCAAACGGCCACACACACACACACACACACACACAAAAGCAACAGATACTAACAGGTGTGGGTCCTCCTAGTACATTGTGTGAGGGATTTTTTTTTTATTATCCCTATTGTGTTCACACAGGGTCATTTGCCTCCTACTTCAGGGTTGCCAAGTGACATGACCGACAGTTCAGTTGATTGGCATCAGCCTGAGGTCACTAAATGGGTTATCTTTATTTGAGCAAGTGTGGTATGACAACACTGCGTAGCTAATATTATAAACTTAAAAATGGCAAATATGAGTTTCCTCCTCTGGGCAAGAGGACCTATCTGCTAGAGTCGAATCGTGGATACATTTATTTGTGTGTACAACAAAAAACGATTTTATTTTATAAGTATGCCATAAAATATAATAGTTTAAGATGAAGAGGCCGTGAGTGAGATGGACTGTGGCAACAAGGGAATGACTAGTGTGTACATTGATCACTTAAAAAGTTATTGATAAAGATCAACCACACAACACAAACCGCAATGGTGAGCAACAATCCAATCACATCGTGTTGAGGCCTGGTCAAACACACGCTTCTGAGAGGCTTTGTATCAAACACACTGTTAGATCTTAGGGCGGTTAATCTTGCATAATGCGCGATGACATATCGCCGTGTGTTATGATTACAGCTGATGCCCCGAGTTCTTTTTTTTGTTTTTTTTTCTCTCTCTCTCTCTCTCTCTCTCTCACACACACACACACACACACACACACACACACACACACACACACACACACACACACACACACACACACAGGCGTGTTATTTCTCCCCACATTTCCCTCCAACTCACTCAGAAACGTGACCATAAACGCGTCATTTGCATCGCGTCCTAGTCGAACCGCCCATGACGGGCCCAACGGTGAGTGTCACGTCACGTCAGTAATCGCTGTTGAATTACAGCCAAAGAAGGGGGGGAAACCGCGACAACCGAGGCGACCGTTTCGGGCGGGGAAGTGACAACAAGGCGGCCATGCAAATCGTCAAGCTCTGGGGAACGAACATAGCAGCAGCAGCAGCAGCCCTGCCGTACCCCCCACCTCCCCCACACACACACACACACACACACACACACACACACACAGCGTGTTGTTCCGGGGCAGACATGTGGACGAGCCGCACAGTCCTGTCGTCCGGGCGGTGGTGGTGGTGGTGGAGGTGGAGGCGGGGGTTGACTTACCACAACACAGGGGCTGCTCGTCTCCATGTCCGTCTCTGTCCCGTCACCTCGACGTTGTCCACAGCACGGTTTTTACGTAAAGGAGGAAGACGGGATGTGTGATTGTTGTCTCGGTACCCTTTGCCCCCCCGAGTGAGTGAGTGTACAGGTAAAGGTTGCGGGCAACAGAGTGAGACAGTCACGCTTTCCACCGCTAGGTCGGTCGGTGTGTCAGTTTTCCGGGCTTACAGTTACGCTGTAGCGTGGTTGGTGCTTTGTCGATGACGTCAGAACCAGGCGGGCCAATCAAAGCAGCGGCAAAGGGGTTGGCGGCGCCCTGTGTAGTACATAGAAGGCAAAGGGGCGACATGCGCGGTGTGTCCGCTGTAAAGTGTTCCATCTCTGAAATATGAATCAGCAAGCTAATGTATACAGGTGATGATGATGATGATGATGAGGATGTAAAAAAAATATATTTAAAATGCACCAGCTCTGCCTCATTCAACGAATTACATAACGTCCTGCGCGACTGCACTGTATTTCTCGTCCTTCTTTGATGACGTAAGACCATCGCAGCTCAACAGTTTCGTTTCTTAGTCATTAATCTGGAGCAAAAATGATTCAGCAGCATCAGAAAACATAACTTATCAATGTATGTACATCTAAAACACATTATACAAATTATATATTCACTAAGGGGGAAAACGTGCTCAAAACGTGAAAACCAGATGATTAAAGGTTAATACAGTAAGCCGTCAATTGTTCTATTTACTTTTTTCTCGTTCTATAAGGAAGTGCAATGCACACGTTAGCCCCTGCTGGGAGTGTTATGGACGCTTTATTGCCATAAACGTTCTTGTTGTGATAAACGTTAGAATGTTACATCTTAGCCGCCGCTAGATGGCAGCCACACCATTGAATGCCGCCCAAAGACAGTTCTGAAAATTAAATTCAATGCAAAATGAAGCCACATTTCGCACACACACACTCATGTGTTTAGAAGTTATATTCTTGAATAGTATGTTTGTATTCCAGACTGACGTTGTTATTCTAACAGATTTCCAACTGATTCCCCCAACTAAGTTTCCCCTAATCAAATTTCTGTAGTGCGGAATGTCACTTCATTTAAGAAGTGACATTCTGAAGAATTCCATACAAAGGTTTTAGTAAATGTACTTTTTAAAAAATTTTGCTGGACACAAACCTACGTTTCTTGAAGTGTAATTACGTCTTATGAGGAGCTTGATTTTTTTTTTGGACAGCATTTTAGACAAAAATCATTGTCCTATTTAATATTCATATTTACCAAATATAGCTTTTTTCTTTTAAGTATAAACACTTAACTATAAATATTTCAGTTTCCAATATTAACAAGAATCAGCAGTAAGGATAACTGCTATATTGAGGCTCCCAGTCAAACTCAGGATGACGTGAAAATTTGGTCAGTGTGTATATCTCTCTGCTGAAGACAGGGAGCTTTCTGATTCCTTCTAATGCATCACTCTATGGTCTGGCAGCATGACATTACTGTTGCTTGTGCATCATTTAGAACTTCTCAATCTACATGATTTCCATCCATTTAGATGTTAACAATAGCTGCTTTCAATTTGAGGGAACCGTGCAGAGACGCTTTTGGATTAATCACTCAATTCACTCTTGAAAATGTGTAAAATAAAATGTTCTCTATTTCCAATTATTCATGGATACATATGTAGAGATACAAGAACCAGTACATGAAACA
Organism: Thamnaconus septentrionalis; assembly: GCA_009823395.1. NCBI lineage: Eukaryota > Metazoa > Chordata > Actinopteri > Tetraodontiformes > Monacanthidae > Thamnaconus > Thamnaconus septentrionalis. The sequence continues at coordinate 19,648,436 of CM020509.1, read as the reverse complement.
AGGTCAAGCCAACTCTTCTAAAGAGCTTTACATCGCCCTTTAGCAGCTAAATACAAAAAAAACTGCCACCTTCAAACAGTGGAAGAAAGTTGAGTGCATGCTGGCAAAACTTGTAACTGTGACTGCTCAAAATCAGAATATTCAAAGTTACTCATGATACAGTAGCAAAATATTACATATCGAGAAAAGAAAGGCTAACATCAAGAGTATTCTTAAGACATGAGTACAGAAACAAAGTAATCAAAACTGCACAAATGTATAGAGAGAGACTAGTAACAAACAGACCCCTCTTAAAAGTGAGTCTTTTTACAAGCTAAGAAAGAGCAAGCACTGTACGCGAGTCATGTGTCCTGCATGGGCGGGGCATAGCGATGAGTAAACACCCAAGGCGACCAGTCCAGCGGCTCCAATTCACAGCAATAATGCATGCAAGTGAATTCGAGCCTGCAGCTAGACGCTGTCTGAAGGCTGGACGCGTCTCTTCGTGATCCTGCAGCAATAGCGGCCCAACGCTCTCCAAGGTGCCAGCAGTCTGTCCACAGCTCATGCACCCTCCCATAGAGATGGATACTCATTGATGAAAGATGAGGTCTGCTGCACATTAGGGCCTTGTGTCCATTTACCGGAAGGGATGTGAAGGACTAGCTGAAGAGAGTGTGTTGCCCATGACTCTGTAAGTAGGATATGATTCAGTCTAAAAAAATATCACTTGTTTTGTCTTGCGAGGTCGCCCATCAGGTGGCCCTGTAGGAACAGCATCAGGGACAGTCAGTGTGTTTGCTGCAGGCCACAGATGCACACTGATATTCTTGTATGGCATTTGTGTGGATGTTTAAAGGTCCAGTGTGTAATATTTGGATTGATATATTTATATTTATATGATTTTTGTATTGGTAAAAACCTAATATTCTGTCTATAAATACATTAATAAAAGTGTATAATTGCAGTACAATAAAAGCACTTTGGTTTTCCTACACTTAGAACGAGCATGTGTGTGTGTGTGTGTGTGTGTATATATATATATATATATATATATATATATACACACACACACACACACACACACATATATACATATATATACACACACACACACACACACACACACACACACACACACACACACACACACACACACACACACACACACACACACACACACACACACACCTATATATGCCACCTTAGTTCACTGGCACACTTAGGAGAGGGAAAACAGCTAACTAAACAAACTAAAATGTAACCACTTGATGTTACTGTTTCTTCTTCAAAATCTCCAAATATTACACACTGAACCTTTAGGGCCTTTTTTGTAGAAGATTTTGTTGTCGATTTTATATCAGACCTAATTGCCATTCAGTTGTGTTCCTCCGTGGTCAATGGCTGCTCTCTCTCTGCTGCGATTCTCTCGTTCTTCATCTTCCTCGTCCCTCTCTTCATTGCCACTGTGGTTCTTGCAGTACAGTCTGAAAGACGACACAAAAACACAAGTTGCGATTATAAATCCATAGTTTTCTTCAAAAAAATGACAAAAAAACAGGGCTGTGTAGTGCAGATGTGATGAACGAGGCGAACACAAAGCCCAGACCTGCTCAAAGGACCATGAGACTTGTTTGTGAAGGTGATGTGTTCACACCAAGAATTTTTTTTTTATTCAGTTTTCTTGTGTTTGTTTCCATGTAAAGTCAGCTATTGGCAATTTCTGATGTTACAAACCAGACTTTAATTGTTTAATTATCTACACTTAATCGGCACAACGCAAGAGGTATTTGTAATCAGGAAAAAAGTGTTTTAAATGTTTTCCTTTTTTTTTTAAAATAAAAAATTGTTGTAAAAACTACAGTTTAGTCTATGAAAATATAATTGCAACAACCATAATTGCTATAGGGTTAAGTTAATTATGATATAATTACAATACATAGGGATGTAAGTTGTATACAGTCTCCTTTTATTGAGAAACGACTGGTTGTGTTTGAAGAGGGGGAGCTTACTTGTAGATGCCACGTGCCATGTTTTCAATGTACTTGGCTTTGTCCTGCAGGCCGCAGTGATAATGGTAGGTCTTCACACAGGCCTTAATCTCACAGCCGATGGTGGCACCCAACTGAGTGCAGAGCGTGCATTTCTGAACAGAAAAAAGATGACGATGATGATGATGATGACACTCATCATTATCACTCCATTATTTTCAAGTAAAACATGAAAACTGTCTTCAAGCTCCTCATCGATGAGACGCTTCTCTCCCCACCATTCTTTTCCCCCGCTTGATTTCTTGGATGACCGTCTTCACATCAAAGTTGCCGAACTCGGCTCTGGACGTGGTGGTCAGCTGCACCGTCCCCGATGAGAAAAGCTGTCAGGAACCATCGTGGAAAACAGAACAGGATAGGGGAAGAAAATGAAACACACATCCACAGTGTTATGCATCGACAATCAGAGATTTTTTTAATCAAATACACGCAGCCACTGGATTCCCAACAACCTGTAAATGGACTCTTTGGATTGATTGCATCAAAAAACAGTGACAGACACTTCACTTTCATTTTTTATGCTCACTTGAGGTGGATTCTGACTAGGGGTGAGAATTCCTACCCCGACCATTCAATTCGATTCTGATTCCGAGGGCTGTGACGCAATTAATCGCGATTAATCGAGAATCGCGATTTATCACGTGTCTAGTGTGCGTCACCCTAAACGGTCCGGTACGACGCTGCAGTGCAGTCGCACATGAGTTCCGGCCTCATTAAAAAAATAGATTCTTTTTAATTTGTGAATCGATTCATAATTAATCGCGATTAATCTAAGAATCAATTTTTTTTTTCCTACCCCTAATTCTGACCACACAACTCACAAAAAAAGATATTAGGGATATTTGACTTTTGTGTGAAATTTATGGAAAATATAAAAAGTCTGAGCTACAGTGATGTCATATTGTGAAAGTGGGGAATTTCTTCATCTCAAACACTTCATTCAGAGAAAAGCTAATGACAGCGATGGATACACCACAACAGAACATGTCAGTGTCTCAAAAACTCATCATGTGACCTTTTGGTGAGGCGTCGTCTTGGTCTCATGATGCCAAAATGTAAACAGCATGACACGGAGGACTAAAAACAAACTCTTCCTCCAACCACACCATTCAGCAGTAGATTCGTGGATCAGTTCCTTTTTATTTTGTAGTCAATGACCTTTTTTTTAAGACAACATGAATATGTAAGGCAGCAAGAACTCATAAATGTGCATTTACGAATTGGTGTGAGAGCGTGCGGGACAACACAGGGTTGGTGCTCAACGTTCTATCCTGTGGTCAGTTCCTGCTCTGTGACCTCTACTTCTACATTTGATTACAGCCCTGGAACGGTCACCCCACACTGTCACTTTTCTTCTCCAAACACCTGATTAAAACGCACTTTTGCGAGTGAAATTATCTCGAATGCATTCAGAGGTCAGCCCATGTTGTTTCTGGTGCGAGTCTGCCGAGCCTGCCCGGGTTCATATGATCTGGCTCTGCCCCCGTCTTAAGAAATATTGGACTCAAGCTTTTCATCCACTATCGCGGTTGCCACAGGTTAAATTAGAGCCAAACCCTTTGATGGGTCTATTTGGGGTCAGGAAGGGGAAGATACATCTATGTAAATAAAGAAAAGTGTCAATATTCTCTTTTTCCTCCCTACTGCACGACGAACAATTTTGCTGAGATGGACGGCTGCTGCTTTATCGCCAACCCATTCACAACAGCTGGAAGACATGATGTCTTGTTTAAAACTACAAGACATTCGATATTCTCTTCAACATTCAAAAGGAAAATTCCAAATAGTGTGGGGACCCTTTCTCAAATTACTGCAGATCACTTGATGCAATACTTGAATACTTGACACAGCCTCACTTTGTTTTGCTTTTTGTTTCTTTTTCTTCTTCTTCCTCTTCAGTTATTATTTATTTAGTGCCGGTTCTGGATGTCCTAATAGACTGGCAGTGACGAGGGGTGGGATGACAGAAGGAGCTGTGGGTTATATTTGCTTTGAGTTAACCGTATTACCATTTATTCTACTATATAATATATATGTATATCTATATATATATATATAGGTCATTACAAAGATGAACTTGTGGCAGGATATATACATGTATAAGCAAAGGATATAAACGCCTATAAGAAGGACTGGCAATCTCATTATATCCAAGTCACAATGAAAGAAATAAAGTATATATGATATAGATATGATTTCCTTTATTAGTCCCACAGTGGGGAAATTACCAATATATTTACAAATTATTTCAATTATATACACACACACACACACACACACACACACACACACACACACACACACACACATATGTATATATAGAATTATAATTCATTCATTCATCTTCTATACCCGCTTATTCCTATTCAGGGTCATGGGGATAATTATAATTATTCATTAAATTAATAATTCTTAATATATATATATATATGATTAGAATTATTAATTATTAAATTAATTATTATTATTGAAACAATTTGTAAATATATTGGTAATTTCCCCACTGTGGGACTAATAAAGGAAATAATATATATATCATATATACTTTATTTCTTTCAATGTGACTTGGATATAATGAGATTGCCCTTCCTTCTTAAAGGCGTTTATATCCTTTGCTTATACATGTATATATCCTGTCACAAGTTCATCTTTGTAATACCTGTTGACTGTTTGTCACAATCAATTCCGAAGAAAAAACAAAACTTCAATAAAGCCTCATGAGCTCACCATGCACTTGTAATGCGCAGCCACTTTCTTGGAGTTGTCGGTGTGCAGCATCCCTCTGGTTTCGTTCTCCTCGTCTCCTGCGTGGCAGAAGCCGCAGCGCTGGCCTCCGTCCCCGGGGCTGACCCGCAGAGGCGAGCGGTCCCGCTGCAACGACACAGCGACACGGGGAGGCGACGGTCAACAACAGAGCCAGGCCAGGCGCGGCACGCAGCACTTTTCCCGGGGACACACGTACGTGCGAGGAGCTCTCCTCGTCGGCAGCCTGCGACGAGGCCGAGCGCAAGCGTCCGATTGGCCGCGAGAGGAAACCTTGCAGCGCGCCTTCTCGAACCTCCCCCGGCCCCGGCTCTGCGGGGGAGACGTGTCAGAGTCGTTGGCCACGCCCTCGTCTTCGTCTGAGGTGGGAAAAAAAATAAGTTAAGAAAATAAAATCTTTGTTCACGTTTGGATATTGATAGATGTGTGAGACCAGACCTTGAAAATCACTGCAAGCTTATCAAGCCATTTAAATGACATGAAACCCCACATACAACCCCACACACTGGCCCTCTAATGCAGTGCTTTTCAACCCTTTTGAGCCATGGCACACTACCAACCAAAAATATTATAATTCTTTTTTCTTTTTAGCCTAAAAATAACAATATAGTCTCTTAATCTACTCAATCAGTGTGAAACCTAGGCCTGTTTAGATGCACACAAAGCTGATATCCTGGGAGGAAAATAGGTTTACATCCCTTTTAAAGCACTCAATGGAATGCCTTTTTTGCATTTATATATTTTTTAAAAAAATGGTTGTATATACCTGACATTATCTCCCGTAGATCAGGGGCTCTGTACAAAACAATAACACTTACATACTTTTGGTCACTTTAGTCACTTGACTGGTCCACACGTTTTTCCAAATAAGTGCCTTTTTTGCATTTATATATATTTTTTAAAAATGGTTGTATATAGTGTTATTGTAAATTTGACAGAGGGGCCGGAGCAGGAGCAGATGGATGGAGTGTTTCGGTGAGCCACCTCATAGGGGAAAAAATATATCATGGGATGTGTAGAAAACATGTGTTTTAATGTCTATTGAAAATGAACATGCCCACTTTCACATTCCACTGCACATACTATGAGCATGTGACAAATAACGTTCTTGAATCTTGAAATTATCGCAGTGGCTGGTGTGGAGAAAACTGTGTCTGAAGGAATATTTGTTTTCTTTTAATGCCGGTTATGAAAAATTCGAACTGAAGTTGTGTGTTAGGCCAGATGGGCCCGGCAGCAGTTGCTTTCCAAGACAAAACTCGCTTTTACAAACAACTGTCTCACCATTCATAAGATAAAAAAAGGACTGATTTAAACATTTACCTTGAATGTCATCCCGAGAAGCATCCCGGTGTTTGCGACAATAAACACTGTGTTTGAAAGGAGGGAGAAAAACGGATGAATTTACGTTTATTTGAAAAAACAGGGGAAATCTGCTAATGTGTTAAAGGAAAAAACGACTTGCAGGTAAATCCCCTGTGAGGTGTTCTCTTTGATCTGGGCTTTGTCCTTCAGTGCACAGTAGTAGTGATACGTCCTCCGGCACGTCTTCACCTCACAGCCGATGGTGGCGCCCGGCCGGTGACACAAGGAGCACATCTGGTGGAAAGAACAAAACCAAGACGCTACAGATTAGGAAACAAAACAGGCGAGGCAAATGAGACAAAAATGTGAGCAATTGGAGGGTCAATGATTTGGACACTAGATTAGATACTTTATTGATCTCCAAGGGAAATTCTTTGCTGACAAACCCGTGACCTTCACACACAGCGTGAGATCTCGAACACGTTGTCGGCCACAGCAGAAGCAAGGCCGAGTGAAAGGCCGTTTTCGATAGAAAATAACTGAATACATTTATTCAGGATTTAAGGGGATTTTATTTTGGAAAAGACTCATTATATCATATTACATGGTAATAATAAGATTAAAGATGAAATGTAAGCATTTCAGATTGACGCTTGAAAATCAAAAAAAAAAAAAGCTACACAATAAAGACTAAACTAAAAAAAAAAAAAAAAACTATATATGAGAGAGATACAAAATAGACATTTAAAAATTGCAATATGAAGATGTTTTTTGGAGCCAGATGGAAATGAATCAAGAGTTTTCCAAGAGAGATTTGCCGCTGCCAGCTTTACAGACAATGTGTCATAATGTTTGAACCGTATCAGTAATCCTCCTTCTCATTCACAGGTCGATTTCACTTAAGTTGAGTTGTGAGGCTCCGAGGACCAGCGGATGAGTCACTTTGCCTCCCCAGTCAGTCGGTCAGTCAGTCCACATGACGGCGCCTGGCTGGGGAGGGCAGAGGACGGACGACTCGGCCGTCATCGCAGCAGCCACTCACCAGTTTGTTGCCCCTCTTGATCTCCTTCTTCACATCCTCGATGGAGAATCCCCCGATGTTGTCGCTGTCTGAGTGGGACGTGACGAGGGCGGAGGAGAAAAGCTGCGGAGCAAATGGTGCGTGTAAATCCATGCGCACTTCTCACAATGATCAACGATAATATGTCCTCTTCCTATTGTTAATTATTACCTTTGCAAACTGACGCCGTTTCACTTTATATTTAAGATCAGAGCTAAGCTTGACACTGTGTGATTCAGAAAAGATGCTGTGAGGAAATCCAGCAGGAGTCGCTGCAGTCAATTCAATCACTTTACCAGCTTGCCAAAGGGTTTTACGCTCCTGACACAAGCCGGTCATTACCCGGCCCTTGGGGACCATCACAACAGGTAACACTCAATGAGGCTGCGTTTTTGGTGAGACTTGGCTTTAACACGAGGCCACTCAAAACTAGATGCTGGTCCTTCCCATTAGTTCAACGGGCTGTGAAGTAATGTTTTCACCAGGGTGTGAAGGTTTTACACTGATACCTACTGAACACTCGCACTTCTCCTCACAGCCATCAGAACACAACCCACTAAACAGCTCAGAAACAGTCAAAGGTCAGCTATAGTTGTTGATGTAAGGTGGACTCACTCAGCAGCCAAAGTACACACACTTGACCACAGTCCAGATTATAAAGGCTCAATTTGTGGCGACACAGAAACCACAACCACTTTTAAGTTCGATAAAACGACGCAAAACAAGCGATACAAACATCACACTATTCTATATTGGACACTATTCTAACTGCATCATGACGGATCAGAATGACAGAGTAGACTCATGAAATGACAGGAAATCATCAACACCTCTCTTGTTTCCATCCGGGACTAAATGTAAATTAGAAGAAAACTCAACACACGCTGTGTTGGCAGAACCACTGACATCTCTCTCTCTCTCTCTCTCTCTCTCTCTCTCTCTCTCTCTCTCTCTCTCTCTCTCTCTCTGTGAGTGTGTGAGAGAGAGAAGACAGTGTTATTCACACACACACACACACACACACACACACACACACACACACACAAAGCAAGCCAATGCGGCTCCACTCACCATGCACTTGTGGTGGGCTGCCACCTTCTGGCAGTCGGACACCAGCAGCTGGCCGCACTCCTTCTCCCGGTTGGTTCTGCAGAAGGCACATTTCAGCAGCCGTGCGGCCGCTCCTTTCCTCTGTCCCGACATGACCCAAGGCCGAGCTGTTTCCCCCTTGGCCAATTTCCTAACAGCCAAGAGAAACAAGGAAAAAACAACAACAAATTAAAACATGAAAAGTCATAATTTGATCTACCGATGAACTGACGACAAGATAAATTGTATTAAACACATCAGAAAGACTCTCAACTTCAGCCAATCAGTCCTCAACAACATCACGAGACAACCATTCAACAGTTCCAATGCATCGCCCACACAGGATGTGAAGGGACTTTCAAATGCGTTCGGTATGAAGGTAATGTCCCTGTGAGTCCTCAGTGATGTCAATGAGCAAATCTTTTAATGATCTGGAAGGAAGGAAGTTAAAAGTGAAAAGAGTGTTTTGAGTCGTTGAGTGGATACACTTGAAATGTGTGTGGGGTTTTTCATCCCTCATTTAACAGAATAATTCTTTGCTTCTACTGAATCAGACAAATTTCAGGGGTAATATAATTACTTATATTACATTTGCTTTTCTGCCCATGCAGACAGAATTCCTCAAATGACCCTGGGACCATTACAGAAAAAGTGCGCTGCGTTACATAATACCACTGAAGAAGGACAAACGTTGCAAAAACGATGAATGAATTAAGCACGGGGCGATTCCAGACTATTTCCTTCAAGACAGATGCTAATGAAAGTTTGACTCAGGACTCCTTAAAACCAATTTTTCGCATGGGAGGGGTGGGGTGGGGGTGGTGGTCGGGGAGACAAAAGTCACAAAAGCAGAGCTCCTGAGAAGATCCGTCCTCTGATGGATCCCATGTGAAAGGCCCACAGACAGCATGTTGCAGATCATACAGCTTGACATGTGGGGAAATCAGTGGGTTGTGAGGTTGTGACGCCCACAGAGATTAGGGAGCAAAATTGCAGATCAATCCCCAGGATCGTGAAAGCTGAACATCCACTTACGGCGGAAGACAATTGACGTTATTTATGCTAAGCATTAATCATGTGCTGGAGAAAAACACTGGCTGGCTGGCAGTTCCCATCATACACCATTCATCCGTCATCTGAGCTCTCTGAGAACGAGAAGCAGCAGCAGCAGCGCTTCCCCTTCTGAACGCAGTCTGCTGCAAGACATTGATGTCGTCTGTCGCATCTTGTTGCAACCATCCTATAACATCCTACAAAAATAAAAATCCAGCAACCAAATCTGCCTTTTTTTAAAAATACACTTCATATGACACGTTGTTCTAATCTGTCGTAGAATATAATACATACATTACACGGAGCTGGAATGAGTTGCACATTCTTTCACGTGTGTTTTAATTTTATGCTTTATTCAAGTCATGTAATGTATATTTCTTTATAAAAAAACAAAAAAAAAAACAAGACGAGAGTATTCTTCATAGCAGAGCAGCTCACGCCTTCAAATGCGCAAACTGTTGGTGGAAGAGATTTTGTATCATGCATCAGCTGCGCCATATACTAACAATTGTTCTGTTGTTGGATCATTTCGCTACATCCACAAAAGAAAATAAAAAAAAAGTGGATGCTTTTGAAAAAGATTCACAATTGCCGTGCGGCAGCGACGCCTTTGCCAGAGAACCAACAGCCATGATCGCAGGGCCACGAACCGACTGCGGCGGCGGCGACAGCAGCGATCCAACGGGCGGTCACACAATACCAGCCGCGGCCAAAAAAAAAAAAAACCCTCAAAAACAACATCAACACACAACATTAAGCTCAACTTATGCTCATCTCTTCAAATAAAACCACAGCCCAGTCTTCCGGTTACATGGCGGGATCGGTGTCCATTTGCACCGAGAATCGTATAGAAATAGTCGGGGGGAAAGAACCGCCTAAAAATCGCTGCTCCAAAGTTTTGTATTAAAGGGGGTGTGTGTCTCCTTCTCCACTCCACTGGGCTACAACTGGCAACAATGTTCACCGTGAACATCTCAACGCCCCGCAAAAAAAAATCTACCAGGGCCTTTTCATGACGGTTAAAAAAAAAAAAGAAAGATCGGTAGCCGAAGGAGGAGGAAATTACAGCACTTTGACATTTTAAGTGGGATATGTGGGAATATTTCCCTTTAAATGTGGGGAAATGATCCTGACAGGCGCGGGTGTTCGCAAAGCGTTTCGAAGTAAAGAGCGCCATACGTGATGGATCCCCGTGCTGGGAGAGCAGCCCCAGCTCGGAGCGCCAACGGCTCGGCCCCACACGACAATAGGCCCTGGAACAGGGTGGCTAACACCCGGCCGCCAACCAGCGAGCTCACCTCTTACCTGGCGGGCTGATTTTTATCGGGCTGAGGGCGCTCGGCGGGGTGGAAAAGTGCTCCCAGAAGTCACTCTGTTTCCTTTCCGTCCTTCAGAGACGAACGTGAGCTCGTTCCTGCTAGCATCAAGCTAGTAGCAAGCGCGCCAGAACCAGGGCCACTTCCGGGTAGCGCTTTCAAAACAAAGTGCTCATTCGGTGACATCCGTTGGGATGATTTTTCTTTTTTAAGAAAATGTGAACGGATACCGTGGAAAGTATCTGGTTTGTGTGTGTATGAAACGAAAGAGCTTTACACATAAAACTAGAGTGGTGAGAAATACCTGAGAGTATGAAGGCTACAGCACAGAGTCAGATCGTGGATAAGCATAGTGCTGCTGTAAAACAATAATCTTGAAGGCCTGGTTTCCTTGTGGAAAAAATATATATTGTGATACCTTAAAAGTTAGTAAAAGATAAAGGTATTTCATGATACATGATCTCTCTCTCTCTCTCTCTCTCTCTCTCTCTCTCTCTCTCTCTCTCTCTCTCTCTCTTTCTCGGTGAGTGTGTGTGAGAGAGAAGACAGTGTTCTTTTCTGTTACATCCAGAGCTCAGATTTGTTTTTAAGAAATAACCCATTTATCCATCTATAACCTGTTCTTGCTATAAAGGTCATGCTTCCATACAAACTACAAACACTGCTCCCACAGTAAACTGAGATACAACTTGGTGTTTAAATTTGTTCTTGCAACAACAAAAAAAAAAAAACTTGCCAGCTGGAATCAGATAAAGACCTTCCGTGCCCTTCTTTGCTCCCCTTTCAGTCAGGACATTTTGCAATTGCAGAAGCTTATTATTGTTTTATATTTTTATTGTTATTGTTTCATTGTTTTTATATTTTTGTCTCATCTCTTCCCCTTTATAGGAACATAGACATACCCAATTGGCTTTATGATCTATCTTTATCAGATAGATCTATAGTAATTCGTCTCTGAAACGTCCATTGCATAGTTACTTCTGAGGTGATTGGACATGTAGCAGTGGTAGGATATTTGACTTCTTGTCATTTTGGCGAGTTGGTAAAAGCCTACTGCAACACCACACCATAGTGGTCTGTGTGATTCTGTCTTTCACTCAACTTTTGTCAAAGCCAGATGAGAGGAAAGAGAAACAGGAAGGGAGGGAAGCAGATAAGTTATGTAAAACTGACACCAATTATTCAGCAATATTTGAGATTGATACAAGAAGTATTTCTGAGAATTTAGTTGTGGTGGACAACGAGACCATTGTTTAAAACTTGTTGCTTGTTCTTTGACACAAATGTGCAAAACAGACTGTATGAGCTGCACTGACCTACTGTATTTATGCCAAGACTAACTTTGTGAAAACAATTTTTGTTTCTATATTTATTTCTATTTCAACATCACAAGAAGCTAACAGTGACAAGGTAAAAAAAAAAAAAAACGATATTCTCCACAAGGTCACGTTTTGTGACCTTCAGAAAAGTAATGATTACTTTATTTTTTTTTTTATTTATAGAATAAAAGTAGGCACTAGAGTTGTGGTTTGACACATATAGTTATAGCAATTTGAGAATGTGATGGATTGGCCATGAGCAAACAAAACAACAACAAAATGCATACTATACATATATTACTCATTTAAAGCTCTTTATATTTCAAAACCGACTCTGGTGGGACACAGGGAAAAACCATGGTACCTGCATGATGATGCTATTGCTAACTCCCCGAGTGACGTCATAGAGGGTGGTTTTCGTGACCTGTCTGTTTTAGCTCACATTTTCCTGAAAAGAATGGAAGGCAAAGTAAATAATCAACAATTCTTACTTAAAGTGGGCTCACTGACAGACAAGAATACAGATTACCGTTGTAAAACATGGGTGAAGTAAATTTGGCACAAACACGGTGCCTTTAAATGCACCACTTTATAGGCGCTTTCCGGTGTGTGGACCCCTTCCGTCTTTACTGTACACACCCAGTCCGCGGGCCACATGCGTGGATGGGGGCGTGTCCGTATCTCCGCTCGGTGAAAAATGATTGGTGGGAAGCGGTGACAGTCACCCTGTGAAGCAAAACATACCCGCCCAGTGTCCCTGGGATGAGGCGAGGACCAGAGTTTCAACAAAAGCGAACAGGGAAATGAAGTTGTCAGACAGGCCGGCCCAGCTCGTCTCTCCCCACAACTAGGCAGGCGGCGAGTTGCGAGGCGGACGGCCACAAGGAGAGACATTATCAGGGTTGAACGCCTCGGGAATGAAGCCCGTCCGCCGGTTTGACTTCTGACGACATTATTTTTGAAGTCGAGCAGACAAGAGGCTGCCTGTGATCTCAGATAACGTTTCAAAGCCCCGTTTCAGTGGAAAAAAGAGCGACACACAAGTCGAAACCACTTGCTAGCCCGCAAGCTAACTGTAGCCTCCTTCAACTTGGGCAAAGAAAGAGAAAAACAACCGCAGTTCCCTCGGTGAGTCTTGACAGCTCGGAGAGAAGTTTTTCGGCGGTGTGTTCGGTGTCTTGTGTATTTTTCCACTCGACTCCGCGGGACCTGTCCGTGTTTCTGTAGCGACGCCTGGTTCCGCTGCTGTCCTGCTAACTCGGTGCTAACGCTAATTGAGGTCGTAACTATGGGTGGCAAAACTTTATATAAGGGTGGCCGTGCGATTGCGGAGCGTATCCTTTATTACGTCACTGTTTCGGGTACAAACGTTAACGCGGATATTATTACGGCAGTTGTCGTGGCGAGCCAACTGTTGGGGAACGTTCTGTGCACGCACGAAAGTTGACGGAAGTTGTCAGGCGGCACAAATGACTTGTTTTGTGGCATTTAAAAAGCAAACGACGAGTAACTTGTCAATGTCGACTCTGTTGTACCCTCACTCACTCACTCACGTCAGGTGTGAAGTGAACGCCACAGTCATTTCCTGGTGTGTGTGTGTGTGTGTGTGTGTGTGTGTGTGTGTGTTACAGGAAGTTGAATTGCTCCTCCTGATCGCTGATCGCGTGTTTAATTTCAGCAGAGATCCGGTCCTTGGATTTACCTTCAGCGATGCCTTTTCCGTTCGGTAAGTCTCAGAAGAGTCCGGCCGAGATTGTCAAGGCTTTGAGGGAAAATGTGGCACATTTGGAGAAGCTGGACGCCGGAGACAGCAAAAAGTTTGAAAAGGTCAGCAGTGTGGCTTGTCCTTAAATTGAAAAAAAAAAAAAGGCCTTTTGAGTATCAGCAGGATGGTATTTATTTTTCTTTGTCTTTGTAAACACACAGGTGACAGAGGAGGTGTCCAAAAACTTGGCGTCTCTGAAGGAGATACTCAGCGGGACGGGTGACAAGGAGCCTCAGACCGAAGCGGTGGCTCAGCTGGCGCAGGAGTTTTACAACACAGACGCCCTCATCCTCCTCGTGGCAAACCTGCAGAAGGTCGACTTTGAGGTGGGATGAAATATTTCAGCAAGTCGTCCTGTGATAGTCCTGAGTCACTCGAGTGGCAATAGCCCGTGCATGCCGCCTGGCTCTGTGCACTACTTTTTTTTTTTTTCTGTCTTCAGGGGAAGAAGGATGTGGTTCACTTGTTCAGCAACATCGTCAGGCGGCAGATTGGCACCCGCGCGCCCACGGTGGAATACATCAGCTCCAAACCAGAAATCCTCTTCATGCTCCTGAGAGGGTGAGTTTTGCCCGTCGGCTCGCGCTATATGTGTCAGTGGGCTGAGAAAGTCCCGACATTTAAAACGGAGCCATCAGCTCAGCCCGCCTTGTTATTTTCAACATTTTCCGTATGTGTTTGAACAACTCCCAAAGGAACGAGTGTAAACTTGTTGCGTGGATTACACATGTGGATGAGGAGAGTGAGAGTGCACTTGGTTTTATATTCAGACAGCAGCAGCAGCAGCTCCTGTGGCCCCACTGCTTTTTGCAGATTACATCTTTGAAACTTCTGGAATTTGTTCCTCTAGTTAGATATTTGTATTTTGTTTTATTTAGCTAAATAAACTTTGAAGTTGATTGTCATAAAATTGGCATCAGAGCTTGACATTTGGTGAGGAGTTTATTTGATGTGACCCATTTTTTTTTTCTCTCCGTCATTCCACCGTAACTGTATTGTTATCTTTTATTTGTGCTTTCTCATTAGCCAAAGCAACTAAAGCACAAAAGAAATCAAGTGATGCACTAAACCCTCTTGAAAGTCTAAGCAAGACGGATTTCCTGCAAATGACTCATTATGGACATGTTTGCAGTGATACAGCCATGTGTAAATGACTCGGACTCACTTGGGACGTGTGCTAACCTGTGCAGATACGACAGCCCAGAAGTGGCTCTGAACTGTGGAATGATGCTGCGAGAGTGTCTGCGGCACGAGCCACTGGCGCGGATCATCCTCCACTCTGAGGACTTCTACAGCTTCTTCCGCTACGTGGAGCTCTCCACCTTTGACATCGCCTCAGACGCCTTTGCCTCATTCAAAGTAATCCTCCACATTTGCCTTAATATTTGAAAATATTATCAGTTCTGGTAATATGAGCACAATACAATATGTATGATACGTATTTTTACCCCTCATTTCTCAGGATCTCGTGACAAGGCACAAAATAATGTGTGCTGACTTTCTGGAGAAAAACTATGACAGGGTGAGCTCGGTGTACATCTATATTTTTGGATCTCTGTCTAAAAAAAAAAAAAAAAAAAGCTGCCGCTGAGCTTAACTTAACTTCGTCCCATCTGCGAACAGGTTTTCACAGAGTACGAGAAGCTCCTGCATTCTGAAAACTATGTCACCAAACGGCAGTCTTTGAAGGTTGACAGCTCTCTTTTTCAAATCTACGTCGTCACGCTCGTTTATGTCTTTATGTTCAAGCCCAGCGCTGTGCGCTCGCGTACCTGCACGTGCCGCGGTAAACAGGCCCGTGTGTCTCCTCTCCAAACTGTTTTCAGCTCCTCGGCGAACTTCTCCTGGACAGACACAACTTCACTGTGATGACGAAATACATCAGCAAGGCCGAGAACCTCAAGCTCATGATGAATATGCTGAGAGACAAGAGCCGGAACATCCAGTTTGAAGCCTTTCACGTCTTCAAGGTGAGTGCGCAAGGAAACGTTCACGGTTTGAGTTCAGCCACTAACATTCAATTTTTTTAATTTTTTTTTTGAATATTAGAATTATTTATCTCCTATTCATTGCATCCAACCTCATGTCACCTCCAGGTGTTCGTGGCAAACCCCAGCAAGACTCAGCCTGTGATGGACATACTGCTGAAGAACCAGGCCAAACTGGTGGAGTTCCTGAGCCACTTCCAGACGGACCGATCGGAGGACGAGCAGTTCTGCGACGAGAAGAACTATCTGATAAAACAAATCCGGGACCTCAAGAGAGCGGCGGCACCCGAGGAGGCTTAAAAAGGCAACTGGAAGCACTGCTCCTCCGCGTGGTCGGAAGTCGCAGCCGCAGATGGGAACTGCAGGTTTGTTTAGGTTTAAAAAAAAAAAAAAAAAAAAAAGAAACTACAATATATAGAGATCTTTTCCTTTTTTCCCATTTTGTTTCTTTTGTAATGTGGATGCTGGGGGGGAAGGGAGTGAATTCCATCCAGCAACCTGAGGGGGCCACACGAACTGTCGTCTAAACCATAATTACCTTTTAGTGAGGAAACAAAGCTTTCCTCACTAAATGTTCCAACATTGGACCTTGAAACTGTTACCATGTTGCTGGCAGAGTCAATGAGTAGATGGAGACGTCACCCAGTTCACAGCCAACACAAGGTCTGGGCGTCGTCCCAGAGTCCTGACTCTATATTTAACAAGAAAGTAATTAAATCATAAACTGAGGAGTAAATATTATTTTTCTAATGTGTCTAAGAGTAAATAGTTCAAAACATACAGCATGTTTTTCTCTATCTGAACGTCATCAAATTGCATTTCTTTGGGGGTTTCTTTGCCTTTTTAAGAAAATCATTTTTTCTTTTTGCTAAATTCTACTTTTTTTTCTTTTTTCTTTTTGCTAAACCCACTTTTGCCTAATAGTGACATGTGGGTTGCATTTGCCGGTTCAGCATACATAGTAATTGTTGGGGATTTAATGGGTGAGCCCTCTGGTTGTTGCATGCACAAAGGTCAGATATAATATTCCGTGGCTGCTCTCGCCAACAGCACAATGCAGCGCGGGGCCGCAGGAAGAGAAAATGAAAAAAGAAAAGCGTGGAGGAATTGATTAATTGCGCTGTGATTTTTTTTTTCTCTCGCTCTCTCTCTCTCTCTTTGAGCTGGCGCTCAGCGAGGTTTTTTTTTGCGAACTGAAAATAGAAACGAGGCATCAGATATTGCTGCAGGGTAACCAGCCTTCCTGTGGCCACGGCCCCGGCTGCCACCATTGATCTCGCTGGGGGAGCCGCCGCGTTCGTCCGCACATGCTGAAACAGAACGATACACATGGCACACAATATATTGTTTTTTTTTTTTTTTAATTTAAACTGGCGATGCAGGAAGAGTTCGAAAGTACTTGACGCGCGTCGTCTCCACCGCCCGCCACTTTACTGCAATGTGCACAGGAAATAAAATCTGCATTTTCTTTTTGTCTTTTTTTTTTTATGCTTTTTGTTGCGTGAAGCTGTGACCCTTGGTGATGCATCATTCGTGTGCTACACTGTAAACTGTTCATTTGACAACCAGAGTATGTGGGGAGGGGTTAAATTATTGTTATCCTCCCAGGTTTTTTTTTTTCTTTTTTTTTTTGGAACATTTCAAAGGCTTTTCTCACACGTTACACGTTTTTGTTTTGAGGTCAACTGTTCACTAAAACACAATTTCAGGATGCGGAAATTCATTGTCTGCGTAGTTTATTCCTCCCCCCCTCCCCCCACACACTAGTATAATTTACCTTGTACTACTACACTGCAACATGCCTGTGATGCATCGCTAAGCACATCCCATCAGATTAAAAAAAGCACACACACACATGCACTGTCAAAACTAGAGTTTTTTTTCCAGCACTGAATATATTGGCTTCCTCACACGCTTCACTGGTAACCGCTTTGAAAGGCTTGTGTTCAAAATATTTGCCTTAACTAAAAAAAACAACAACAAAAAAAGCACGATTGTCTCTGAAATTGTGTTTCTCGAGAGCTAACATGAGCTTGTTGTCTGTCCGTACGGTCTTCCAAGTACCTAATACCTCATAAGGTTTTGCATATTTTTGCCATGTTCTCAAACCTTTTTCTTGGCGAGATGTTTTATTGACAGCCTGACCAACAGCTTTTTTTTTTTTTTTTTTTTTTAACGCAAACGGCGTGTTTGCGTGCACTTGAACAAGGTCTGTGAACTAGTTTTCGGAATGGGAAACTGATTCATTATTAATATTTTTCTTTCTTTCTTTTTAAACTACAAAACTTAATTGAGCCGTGCCACACATGTTAAGTCACAATGAATTGCACTGTGGTACATCAGTGAATGTTGCCTTATTTAAAAACATGTCAACGACCATAATGATTATGTAAAGATGCATTCTAGACCAAAGGAAATGAAAAAGGCGCACAAGGGTGACAAAAAAAATGAAAAAGTGCATTCATTACTCGACAATAATTTCACAAACCCATGTCTAGTGTTGTGTACGTATTATTTGGTTGCGTGAGTTTAAGTTTTCTTGTAACAGAATAATAATATGGCTGCGCTCACATACTTTTCAGTTGTAGTAAACTAGCATTTTCTTTTAACGATCATTAATCAGGCTACTGTATTAGTTCCAGGGCCGACATTTGTGCTTTTACAAATATAATAAATTCAAGGAATCTGCTGTGAGGGGTTTTAATCAAATCAGAATGCAGTCCTGCACAGTCAGGGATGTTTGTGGAGGGAACAAAAAAGAAAAAAAACTGAGTTGCTTTAAGAGTCATAATGGTGATCAATTCTGCTACTCCTTTTTTTGGCTATTTATTTATTGTAAAATGATAGAAATTATGTAACACGTCTGATTAAACCGTATTTAGTTACTATTTCCTTCTGTAAACAAACAAGACCCCAGTTTTTTCCCCCTCTTGTGTAACAGAGTTGCTTTTATTTTGTGAAAGGTTACTTTTATTTTGAAAGGAATCTCAAATTCTCCCTTCATTTGGTGTGTGCCCTTGTATTTCTTGGAAATAATAACTAGCTGCACTCAGGGAAGAACTTGTCTGTACACCGTCGGCCCATAAGAGGGAGCTGTTGGCAATAATTGTCCCTTTTTTGTTTCATTTGGTTCATCAAACAAACGACCCATTCATAGGTTTATCACCCTACCTCCACTGACGGCTTTATGAGTCTGTAGCAATACCATGTCAACTTCAACCCCTGAGATCAATACGTTCCTAATGTGTAGTTTTCTGTCGGGATATTTGTTGTGTGTTTACTTTTACACTGTGTTGCCTTTCTTTTCCTCTCCCTCCTCCTCCTCCTCCTCTTCCTCCTGTCTGACTGTTTTCTTGATATACATTGGGGATGAACTGTGTGTACATAACTTTATAAAGCATAAAAGTGTGAAAGCAGATATTGAAATAAAAGTATGGAAGTTTGCTTTTGTGTGGCTCCAGCAGTTTGGTTGAAGAAATTGTTGTTGTTGTTTTCGCAGGGATCAAAGCTTCACCATTCCAATTCATACCATAAGTTAAGGAGACCATAAGTTGCACATGCAAAAAGCTGTCTACTTACTTTATCACCCTATTTATTTTGAAGCCTTATTAAAGGCCTCCTTTCATGTGTATTTATCGGAAAGATACCTATCTTAATTGTAACGAGGTTTTTTTCTCTCATTTTATTGTGCTTAAACTAGAACGTGAGCATTTTCATGATGTTCAAATTCTTTGAGGCACACCTGTATAATGTGTGCAGATGTGCAACATCCAAGAAAAGTCAGGAGGGCTTTTCAGGAAACGGTTGATCGAGTATCAAGTCTGTGAAACTGAAGACACTTGAAAAAGCACCGTGGTATTTGTGAAAATTGGTGCTTCTTCCACATGTCGTGTTGCTGTGTTCTCCTCTTTTATTCCTTCTGCAGAGGAATGTGTCGGCTACGGTTGGTGGATGCCGAGTGGAGAAAACTGGCTGTTCCAGCAGAGAACATCACCCTCAAATGCTATGCAGGTGGCAGCGGCTGGCTGCTGACTGGCCGTAGCTTCTGATATGTTGAAGTTATTGAGACATATTGAGATCAAATGAGAGCAGATAAAGGTTCTGGGTTCTTGGCTAGTCAAACAGCAATCGTGGTCGACCGCCATCCACCACACAGTCCTCTGTGATCAGATGTGGGCTTCTTCTCTCACCATATTGTTTTTCTGCATTAAATCATTTCTGAAGTCCCTCTGCCCAGCAGGTATGTCTGGAATGTGGTTTTTGACTGTGCACTTGCCCTGAAAACAACTCGTGTCTCGTAATGTTACATTATCATTTCATAGCGTGGCGAATGTGCAGGTCACAACGTGTCAGGGAGAGTGTTTTGGAGTTGTTGGAATTTTGTATTTGATGAGTTTTGAGGTGAGGCGGGAGACGCGCGCAGTTCACCTCTATCTGGTTCACGAAATTTCCTTGAACTTTTGGACTGTCAGAGTTTCCTTTTGTTCTGCAGGTCAGTATATTCAAATTAGATGAACAATATCTTTTGTTTGTTGTTTTGGCCTCGGACCATCCTGAAGCCGTCCCCAGTTGTCACTTCTGTTTTGTTTTTTTTTTTTTTTTTGACAATAAATACTCTTTCTGCCAAAACCTGTATCATAATTTAAAATCTTACAATGAGTATTGTGCAAGCTGATATCAGCAACAAGTAGATGCAGAATTTGCTCTCGCTTCTGTCCACTTAACTTTCAGTTACTCATGCGTCCCTCTGGACACATCTAGTGATGTGAATGACTAAAAATAACCCCTCCTTCTGGTATTAGAGGTCAGATTTTTTTTTTTTCGTAATGTTTTTTTTAATCTTGCTTTCACATCCCAGACTCTGGTGGAGCATTAGTCAGTCCAGTTGGAAAGTCTGTCTTAGCTTCCTCCTACAAATGATTCTTTTTTGTACCATCCACGTGTATTGAATGAGACAAGAGTGGTGGAAGTGTTGGCATGAGCAGAAGAGAGCTAACACTGCCCCTTGTGACATCACTAAAAAGATGATTTGCAGACAGAGTCTAAAAATAGTGAAGCAACAACCAAAATAAGGAATAATAAAAAATAAATACAAAAATAAATAAATAAATAAATAAAGATGGACTCTCAGGAGTCTAGTGAACTTCCCTGAGGCCAGACGCAAACTTTTTTGTTTCTACCAGAAAACATTGTGAAAATGTTTTTATGCAATATTGGACCTTTAACCGTGTGACACAAAGGCCAGCGCAAAACAACACCAGGGCACATTCCACCCTGCCAGGAGGGCTCCAGCTCCTGGCCTTTTCAATAGGCTGCCAGTCTATTGTTCATGTGGAGATCAATAAAGTGCTTTAACAGCCAGCCGGTCACAGAGATCCCAACGTCTCCTACTTCAGTCTGACTTCCCCCAAAGTGCTGTGGACTGAGGATTTTTTTTTCCTTTTCATTTTTTTACTGATAAGCCCAATACGTTTTTGTTTTTTTGTTTTTTTGAAATATATATTCCCCCCCCCATACTTGATTTTAAAACTCGCAACGTTGATGAGCTCAAGCTGGGCTCAATCAAGTCAGTGGGCGGCAGCAATATTCTATCCTTAAAAAAAAAAAAAAAAAAAGAAGCCTCCACCAATCGCAGCCTATATAAGTGGTGGGGGAAGCATGGGAAAGTGGGTTAAAGTTCATCCGAGGGAAGAGAAGCAAGTAGGGCGACGCTTCAACCTGTTACCACAGCACAGGAAGTGGCTGCCTGCGGGCTCCGGGGAGCCTCCAGACCTTCATCATCTGGTGAGCAGATCCCGGCGAACTCCTTCGGGGGAGAGAGGAGAAGAGAGAAGCGACTCGGTTCCTCCGTGGGTTTTTTTTTATTTTATACATTTTTTTTGTATTTATTTTCTGCTTCCCGCGTTCGTCTGGGGCTGGTGGGGTGGAGGGGCCGCGCTGCTGCTGCTGCTGCTGCAGCAGCAGGAGACCATGTGGGGGCAGGGTTTACAGGGGTTAAAGGTCACAAACCTCCTGGGTTTCCTGTGACCAGGCGAAGCACAGAAAAGCGCCAACCAGACCAGACCATGGTTAATAAAGGAGAAAAAAACAACAAAAACTAGTCCGATATGTGCGCGCGGTCCCAGTGTGCGGGACGAGTTTGCAGCGCGTGCAGCAGCGGCTCGTGGAGAAACATGAAGGAAACACGAGGAGTCACGAGCGGATCGGAAGGACGACGTCCCCCCTCTTTTTCTTCTCCCAAAGCTACACAAAGACAAAGACAAAACTGCACACACACTCCTACAAAAGATGCTCTCACAATTTCATGCATGGCAGTTTTTTTTTGTCCGTACAAAAGCAGCAGAAGAAGAAGAGGACGGTGGCCGCAGAGGGACGACGTCTGCGGACGGAAGGTACGTTTCGACGTTGTTGCGAGTTTTTTGCGTTTAAGGGGGGAAAAAAGTGAAGAAACGGTTGAATGAATGAAAATTGACACTCGCTAGGCCGCGTTCACGGCCTCATTGTTTGCGCCGCTGCGTGGTAAATCATTGTGTGTGTGTGTGTGGGGGAAAAAGTCCGCGTCTTATCTGAAATGTTTCTGTTCTGCTGCTGATGCGTGTAAGGAAAAATTGAAGAAGGGCGGGTTCAATTTGGCTTGCGCCGTTTTCTTTAATGCACAATTTTCAATGAGTCGGAGCGCTCAGGCTCGTTTCTTTTTGGTAGCTACACACTTTGTCTTATTTCCCCGTCTTTAATAATGGCCAAAGAGCCTCAGTTTGTGCCACCCACCGTCCGTTACGTAATTGAGTGCAGGCGGATGTGATGATCGCGCACTTGAATTATTTAATTGACGCGTGTTGACGCGCTTTGTCTCATCACGCGAGTTCTTGGCGCCACTTTACTGACGCTGAGCGCGTGTCCCGCAGTCGTTCCGGCATGTAGGTCACACAAACGCACACACAAAGTCTCCGGGTTAAACATTTCAATCAAAGTCAGTCAACATTAAACAGTTTTTGTTTCATTCAATTAATTCTGATATTCTGAATTGTGGTGACTTGACGGACCGAACTTGTGTGAGTTGTGAACTGTTTACACGATTATCTAAAATTGTATGCATCCATAAATGGTTGTATACTTTGTTTTAATGACAGAAAATTCCAGTGACCAATAATAAAATTCTGAAGTGTAATGCTTATTAAAGAGCCAAACATGACCTATATATCAGAATAGCATCTATGATTTAAACAGCTTCCCCCTGTGAAGCAAAATGTACCTACAATGCCTGAAACTCACTAGTTTGTTAAATTTAATGAAAATAAACTTTACAATAAACAATGGCCATTTTTGTTGAGTGGCCCTTTAAGAAAATAAGTGCATCTTCTGATTGCTCACCGTGTTTGTGCTCTTGTAATGGCTCATTGTTTCTGATCATTTGCAATGGATATCTTTGTGTGCAGGTGGTCCTGGCTGGGAAGAGACTGGAGAAACTGTTGCCGTCTTGCCTTCTACTTGCAGTCCTCCAGCTAAGGTGCATCTAGTGTAGTTGGTGAAGTAGTTGAGTATCGACTGCCCTGGTTGCTCCTTCTGGCTGGAGGATTTGCCCTGTCCTGACTTCAATTCCCTCTAAAGCGTCAACAGTCAAATGGCAAAGGATCTGTCTGATTGAATTTAATCTTGAATATTTGACATTTATTGGTACAAAGGTTGTCGACTAGCTTTTGTTACTCTGTTCACCGCCCATGACCTTTTCACTTCTTTCCTCAACTTGTTTGAAGACATTGCAGTTCCAAAGTGCTCAAAGTGCAGGTAGTACACAAGGATCTACTGCAGTTTGTGCACTTCAGGTACTGCTGGTCATCGCCCTCCCCTCGTTCAAATTCAGTTACAAGAGGCTTTCTGGTAGTTTTACAGGGAGTTTTGTTGGTTTGCTCTCAGCTTCTGTTAAGTTCTGCTGTGCAAATCCATGCAAAGCTCTCTGTGTGCCAGGCTTGCAGCAGAAGGGCGGAAGAGTCTCTCTATTGTGCACTGTTCTGAATGCTTGAAGATGTAAAAATCCCTGTCAAGTTGACAAAGATACTTGCTGTTTTTGGGTCCGACGTCAGTTTTCAGTTCTTGGCAAAATGTGAGGAATTTGTTGCTTTAAAAAAATAAAAATGAATTGCTGGCCATGAACATTTCTTTAGCCTTTGGGTTATTTTGAAATGTTTGCTAATGATGAGCATGAGTCAAATAAAGTTGTTAAAAATAATTGAACGTTTGTGTTATTTACTCTTTAATTTAGTTACAAATTTAACTTGGCAGATTCTCTCTCCCCCCCCCTCCCCACCAGCATGTGTGCCTTTTTTTTTTATATTTTTTTTTTTATTATAATTGTTTTTAAACGGGTATCCAATAGATTGCTTTAACATACACAGGTGGTTGAAACAAGCATGACACTTCGTTTTGGAACTATAAGTTACTTTCAATCATGATTCATATACATCGTTAAAATTGGAAACTTTAGTGCAGTATTGTTTCCACATTATAGAATTCCTAAAATGAATTAAGGGCTTTTAATATTGATTTAAACGTTTAAACCTTATTTTGGGGAGTTTTCAGTGAAGCTGTCCGATGTAATCTTCCCGGTGCCGCCGACATTCAGAGAAACCGATCTAGTGTGGCACTTGTCTGACTGATATACTATCTGAACGCTAGATGGCATCATCGACACGCTGTAGCCTCATTTTGAGAAGAAGTATTTAGGATGAAGATTAAAGGTGTCTGCTTTGACTTTGCTGGTTTTTATCGCCGGTGTCTCTGTCCATTAATTCACATTTAGATGAGAACTCGGGATACTCTGACTCCACTAACGTTGTATATTTAAAATCCTTCGGTCAGGGGCTAAACACCAGATGCTGAACATTTTAACAATTCTGTTGAAGGTGTGAGATTTAAAAGAAAGTTATATCTAAATGATGAAAGTGTCACTTTACAGTTCCATGGAAGGTTTGAAAGCGCGACATAATCTAGCAAGAAGTACAGCTACTACATGCATACTGTCTGCATTCACACACGGCAAAAAAAAAGTGTAGGTGTCATTTCTCAGCGTGATAAATGTGCATCTCCCGCTTGCATTATGCGCCTCCAGGGTGTTGAAAAGCCAAAGTACACAGGCAAGCGCGCGCCTAATTGCCTCCGGGTACACGGAACTATTCATCTCAGCCAGACAGCAGGTCGAGCAGCTCTTTCAGCCCTCCATCCCCTCATCCTTACATCCCCACCCTTGCACCTCCTCATCCTTCCATCCTCTCGTCCTTCTATCCCCTCACCCTTACATCCCCACCCTTACACTGTCATCCCTCCATCTCCTTATCCTCCCATCACTTCATCCCTTCACTCTCCCTTCTCATCCATCATCCCCTCAGCCTTCCATCCCCACACCTTACACCTCATCCTTCTATCCCCACCTTCATCCCTCCATCTCCTTGTCCTCCCATCACTTCATCACCTCACCCTCCCATCTCATCTGTCATCCCCTCATCCTTCCATCCCCACACCTTACACCCTTCTATCCCCTCATCCTTCCATCTCCTTGTCCTCCCATCACTTCATCACCTCACCCTCCCATCTCATCTGTCATCCCCTCATCCTTCCATCCACACCCTTACAGCTCCTCATCCTTCCATCCCTCTTTCTATCCCCTCATCCTGACAACTCATCCTTCCATCCTCCATCCCTCCATCTCTTTATCCTCCCATCACTTCACCCCTCATCTTCCCATCTCATTCATCATCTTCTCATCTCCTCCTCCCATCCGTCATCCTTCCATCTTCACCCTTACACCTTTTACCCCCATTCTCTATCCCTCCATCACCTCATCCTCCCATCTCACTCTCTCATTTCATCCTCTCATCCCTTATCTTCTCATCCCCTCATCCTTCCATCATCACCCTGACACCTCCTTATCCCCATCCCCTCATCCTCCCCATCACCTCATCCTCCCATCTTTCTCATCCATCATTCTCTCATCTCATCCTCCCATCCCTCAATCATTGATCCCCTCATCCTTCCATCATCACTCTGACACCTCCTTATCCCCATCCCCTCATCCTCCCATCCCTCATCCTTCCATCCTCCCATCCCTCACCCTTACACCTCCTTTTCCCCATCCTCTATCCCTCCATCACCTCATCTTCCCATCTCATTCTGCCATCCTTTCATCCCTCATCCTTCCATCTCATCCCTCCATCCCTGCATCTCATCCTCCCTCTCATCCCCTCAGCCTCCCATCGCCTCGTCCTGACACCTCCTCACCCCTCACCCCTCATCCTCTCCTCTCACCCCTTCATCCCCGCTGCCGTAGCCACAGCATCATCACTACATTACGGGAGGCGTGGTGGTGGTGGTGTAGGAGGAGGATGCGGTGGGGGTCTCCACGCGCATCTCCTCACACCGTGACGCGCGCATGCACGTGTAGAGGGACCAGATCATCCGCGCAACGAAGCCGGAGAGTCTTGTGCCGCGAGTGAGGAGGGAGTCTGAAGTTTTCTGCACCGGGGGAGGAGGAGGAGGAGGAGAGAGAGGAGAGGAAGAGAACGACACCAGCTGACGGCCGGAGCGGAAGGATGCTGATCCGAGGCGGAAACACGGGATCCTCCTCTAACTTTCACTGAGCTCAACTTCATCGCAGCCTCTTCTTCTTCTTCTTCTTCTTCTTTCCCCATCTTCTTCTTCGTCTTCTTCCGTCTCCCCGTCGTCCGTCGCCGTCCCGCTGCCATGTACGCTTCGTGCTCCGTGCGCGGCGCGCGCCCGCCGCCGCCGCCGCTGCTGCTGCTGCTGCTGCTGTGCGCCTTCCTCGCGCTGCTCCCGCTGCCCTCCGCACAGCCGCTCAGCTGCCAGGAGGTGCGCACCGTCTTCCACTCCCTGCACCCGGGCTCCAAGTGGGTCCCCGAGAACCCCGTCTCAGGTAACCCGCCTCAACTTTTGCGCAGCAGCACAAGTGTTGGTGCACCGCGCGCGAGACGCAGGTTTTCCCTTCACTTCCGCGTCACTTTAGCGCCTCGGCGATGACTCGCTCCAGACTAATTCTGTCAATCACGGCTCCGTTTGGATGAGCTTTGCAGTGGAGTTTTTCCATTTCAAACCCGCTCTATTCATAACTGCCTCATCCTTCACTTCATCAGTAGTGAGGACACACACACACACACACACACACACACACACACACACACACACACACACACACACACACACTCAGCATCCCTCTGGCTCCTTTGCTGACCAGGTGACTGAGTGTTTTCCTGCAACTCACTCTGAATCATTGCAGATGCCACAGATCAACACTGGGGACTTGGTTTAACCAAGTCACCTTTTGTCTAACTTTGATTTAACCGAAATGTTGGATGCTGCTCCTCCTTTTTTAGCAGGTGCGGTTTGAGTTGTTTGCTTTGGTATCTTTTGCTTTTTGATGATGATGATGATGATAGTGGACTGAATTAAGACAGAATCTGAACTCCCAAGGTGTCGAATTCAGCCTCGTCTCCTGGCACGTTGTCCTTTGGCACAGCTGAACGTTGAAAAAGCATTGTGATAATAGTCGTCATCCGTGCAGGGCTCATACGTCTCCATCTCTGGGTCTGAGTCATCTGACTGAGAATTTAAGGTGAAGTGATTCAGGTCTCTGAGGGGTGATCCAGCCGTAATCCCTCCATATACCTGCTGTTCTGTAGAAGATGCCGTGCGGCAACTTCTGCCTGTTGCACACATTCCGACTGAAAGTGAAAATTGGAGATTCCTCCTCTCATATGTCTCTGAATCACAGCCAGCTGCCTAATTTGGCTTCCTTTCATTTTTTTTTTAAGTGTCATATCAGCAGCACAGGCTCACAGTGCTCTAGGTAAACTATTAACTGTCTCCCACTCCCTCTCAACTCCATCCCGATTCTCACTGGGGTTGTATAGCCAATAATCCCTAGAATGTGTGAACATGAAAAATACCAATAAGACATGAAAAGCAAAACGCTTCCAATCTAAATTAGCAGGAGAGGTTTTGCTGATGCACTTTGAAGCACATTTTATCACAATTCTGTCTTACCTGTTATAAAAAAAAAGAAAAAAAAATGAAACCAATCCCACGTGTGAGTGCACAGCGCTCCGGACGTTGGGCCTGAGACACACACACACACATGCGAACACACTCCAGGGTTGTTGTGGTGTGAGTGTTCAGCCTCCTCACAGCCGGAGGAAGAGCGAGCGGAGTGTCTGTGTGGCTCTGCTGATGAATCCGTCTGGGCGAGACACCCCGAGTGCTGGCCAGCCGCTCGGCCGGCTCGCAGCCATTACTTACAGTGGAAATCAATCCAGCAGGCAGCCGAGGAATCGTTCATCCCGGCCAGTTAAAAGCTGCCGTGTTTTTTTTGTTTTTTTTTTCCCACAGTAACACGACGCCCGCGGCTACTCCCTGGTTCTTATGGGTCCATTTGGAGGTTTTTCATTATGGCGTTTGCTTGTACAATAAGCGGCTGAATCAGAAATCGCCAAAAGTCACGCGTGTGCAGTAAATGTTAGATTTCCATATTAATGCAGAACGGAGAAACCTTTAATCCCAAAGGGTCTGTTTTAATTGAACATAACCGTTTTAATTTGAAAATGGAAAATAAACTAGTGTTTATACATTGGCATGGCGCTGAGTAGATCTCTTGTCGGTGTCTGATTGTCTTTTGCCCCTTTTACATTTCGTGGCAGCAGACGTGGTGACATTTCGGCACACACAATTACTCCACATATATTTCATTTGTTTAGGTGTCGCCCAATTTAACATGCTGTATAACATACATATTTCTCCAATGGGACTTGATACAAAATTGGCAAATTACATTTTGACAGGGAAACTGGTTGACTTCACATTAGATACACTTCTACTGTTTTTTGTTTTGTAAGTTTCAACTGGAAAAAAAAAATTATTATTCAAAGAGGAAAAAAATCTTAGTATCCTGCAGCTGCTGTTGTTCTCGTCGCCGGTCCTACAGAGAGCGACGCAGCACAAAAGAGATCCAGCATTTGTTAAGCGAGAGCGCTTCTTCGATACTCAAGAAGAATTCTTGAAGTTCTGCAGACTTCCAAGAACATTTCCAGTCCCAGACGACTGAGACACTGTAAGAAAAAACGCTGAAATGTAAAATATCTTCTTCTTCCCGTCCTTGCCTCCCCCCACAGCGAATCATCTTCCTCCGTCCAACCTTTTCATCTCCTCCTCCCCTCGCCCCGACTTGACTTCACCTCCTCCTTCTTCACTACATCCACAAATCTCCTTCCGTCTTCGTCCTGTCTTTTCCTAAAGCTCAGCCGGTACAGACCGAAGGCCACCCGTTGATAACGTGCGTAAGACGGGTTCTTTTCTAATAGTTTCTTTCTTTGCAGAGAGAGGGAAAAAAAAATTACTTGATTCCAGCCGGCTGACTGTGTGTGTCCTGCGGCGAGGATGTCACTCGGCCTTCACTCCACAACATCACAGAGAGCCTCCGTTTCGTTTTTCATCCGGCCTCCCTCTTCACAATTCAACGTTTTTCAGAGGATGTGTGTGCTGCCGAAGCAGCGACTGGCAAACCTTGTGAAATGTGTGATTCATGTGCTGAAGACACAATAGCCAGAAATGTTCAGTCACATTTTGCCATGAAGCGATTCAAAGGTGGAAAAAAAAAATAAAAATCACCTCACGGCTTCTCGCTGCTGCTGTCTGGGAGTCTGCGCACAGCAATTTGCTCTTGAAAGCCAAGACGTTAACACTGGCTTTTTTTTTTTGTTCAGTTTGTGTCATCGCGCACATCCTTCAGAACTTCTTATAGAGAAAAGAATAGAAGACAGTGACACTACACACTAGACAATGTGTCTAGTATAAATATGGCCTCGTGCAAGAAGCGACAGCAGGTATTTGGCTGAAAACGTGGTAATAATGTCATTGATTTCAGTCACATTCAAGACAGCAGTTTTGGATACTTGGATGATGCTGTGAATGTAGTTTTTCCTCTTTAAATATGTATATATGTATGTATATATATGTGAAAATATATATATATATATGTATATATATATATGTGTGTATATATGTACATATATGTATATATGTATATACATGTATTTTGTTTTTACCAGATATTTGTGAGTAGAAAATTGAACCACCCCTTTAAATACAAAATCTAATATAAAAAACGCTCAAGCTGAATGTAAAGGTGATCTCATTAAAGGAGGGAATTACTTTTACTACTACTGTTACGAATGTCCTTTTACAGACAAGTATAAGTACAACAACAACAACTAGGTGACATGAAGTATTTCGATTCATGTTTCTGCTATTTAACCCGTCTTTTAAATCCGAATGTTGCGGTTAGCGCGGTTGCCCAGAGCGTGAGCGCCCTCTGAGTGGGATCTACACAAATCTCTGCTCCTTCACTTTTGTCTTAATGAGCCGGCTTTTTTTCCCTGACAATTTTCCAAAAGCATGAAATATTCAGCCACCTCTCATATATATATATATATATATATACACACACATATATATATATATATATATATTTATAGTAGATCTCCACTTCCATTTTTTTTTATCATGCCTCATCAATAATCCATCCTCCTTACTTATTTATACAGAAAAAGTTTTTTTTTTAGCTGCAGTGACATGGTCTGTAATTGTTTTGAACTTTGTTCTTGCCAACATTGAAGGCCAAAAAATGAGATAAAAAATAAAATAAAAGATCTGTCCAGTGAACAGGAAACAGGCGGCCTGTTGGTCCTGGTGTAACAACAGCGTATTAAAGATTGATGACGTTGAGTGTAGAAGTCTCGCTGTGATCTGACGCAGTTTGTCTGAGCCGAGAGCGAAGCACCGTGTGCGTGTGTGCGTGCGTGCGTGCGTGTGTGCGTGCGTGTGCATGTGTGTGTGTGGGAGAGGTGTCTGATTCACAGAGAGACGGCCGCAGGAACGCTGAGCGGAATTCTAATGGTTGCTGCATTCGATGCCTGTGGGGCAAAACAAAACTTTTTCACTGTGCCAGCGTGATTCCAAAGTGTCGAATGCAGGGGAGGAGCCTCACAACTGAGCTTCTGTTCCCCACTGCTGTGGGTGGTGGACAAGTCCGAAGGTGTGTGTCTGTGCGTGTGTGTGTGTTAAGGCCTGTGGCCACCTTCCACAGAGGATTTTTCAGGACAATGTGATGTGTGATTCATGGCAGCAGCGTCAGACTCTCACTCAAAGCTCAGCTCAGCCTCCAGGAGGTGACTGATGCTGACTGATGCCGCCCCTCATACTCTCCACTACTTCAAAAGAAATGAGAGGCTGCGCTGTCCTCGCAAAAATGAAAAATAAAAAACAAAAAAGGCGGAGCTTAAAACGGCCCCATTGGACGATAAATCGATGAACCGCAGAAGAAAACAGACGGGAGAGTTTCAGGCCTTTCTTTAATGCTATGCAGACTAGGTAATATGATTTGTTTGGAACGTGTGTGTGTGTGTGTGTGTGTGTGTGTGTTTGAACGATTGGTTGGTTTTTATCCAAGATGCCACATAAGTTGTTGATCAAATGTGACTTGAGCAGAAAAAAAGGAGGATCTGCGTCACCAGCTGGCCGTCTTTCCTCTTTATTATGTTTTTAAAAAACATAAATTCATTCATTTTCTACCTGCTTCTCCTGCACTCAGGTGAGTGTGTGTGGCTAAAAGACGAGGTTACACCCCAAAACAAGTCTACAAGTTTATTTCTGAAAACATGATACAATTCGACAGTGTGGGTGCAGTTACAGACTCATACTGTAAAAATACACCCTTGCTGAGGCTACCGGTTCGCTCGTTCCCAGTGGCTATTTTAGGAATCCCATCAGAATGAGCCAGGGGTGTAAATATCAAACATATCCAACATGTTTTGGGAAGATTGAGACTCGGGACCCCAGGAGCTGCATCATCATCCTCATCATCGTCAGGAGGTCCTCCAGTGTGTTACTGCCGGGACAGAGAGAAACATCCTGGAGATTCTAGAGACTCTTTAGGGTCATGTGATCGCTGCTTGTTGAACCAGAGCCAACAAACTGTCCTGCTGTTTAATTGACGGCCGGATTAGACAGACGTTTGGATCAAAGGAGCCCACAGACTCAGGTCGGGTCCTGGTGTCTTTTGTGGAGCGCTAATTTGTTGTGTCGATCCGCTTTGATTTGTGTCTCTTGCAACCCTGTTACCCCTGTTGGCTACTTGTGTTTGTGTCCGTTGTCTCCTTTGTGTGTGTGTGTTTGTTGTCTTTACTTTGAAACTAAAAGAGGAATCTGGCTTTAAAAAAAAAAAAGAAATCAGCCCTTCTTCTTCAAACGGCTAAAATTAGAGCAGCCAGATTGCTTAATCACAGCCGTGGCCCCCTGGTGGCGTACGGTAGCTAACAGTCTCGAACGCTAACGACTCCGCCTTCAGGTTGCTTGTAAATCGTAATCTCTCTTATTGTCTCTACAAAGTGACAGTCACACACATTTCTTTTAATATATTTATTTATTTATTTTCACCCCCGGAGACGAAGCCACCAGGGGTCCCCGGCGAGCCCGCTCAACACTGGTACTTCATGTATAATTTATGGCCCATAATGAGATACTTTTTAACATATTCTATATGTTAATACAACTTGTTTTCCCCCCCTGTGGCCTCCACTGTCATTAAACTTGCATAGTGGCGCCTTTCTAATTGGATGCTGGGAAAAACTACAAACGTTGTCCCCGTGACGGCCTGCTTGTTAAAGAGAAGTGAGAGGAGGAGTTCCTCTCTTCTGAGGGGGGCGAGACCACATGTGTTGAACCCCCAGGCACCCCAGGATCCAATCAAATGGCGTCCCATTCATTTCAATGAAGTTAACTAACCTGGTGGATGCGCCGGTAAAGATATTTTTGGCTTGCGGGTTACTTCTGCATCATGTGACCCCAGTATAGAGCATGTGGCAGTCAGTAGTCCCTTCCCATCAAGCCTCTGTAACTCACGTGTTGCATTAGGACCCCATCAGCCAATCAGATTAGCATGTGACCGCACAAATAAAGTTTCTTCTGTGGATTATATACATATTTAGAAAGATTAAACGTCTATTACTTAAAAAGTTACAATAGAAAGAGATAATTAGATGTGAACTGTGTTTCAGGTCAAAGGTCGTCCTGTCAACTGTTTTACAGGCATTTATTTTATTGTATTGTGGTCTAATGGGGAAAACTCTACTTATTTGGGCAGCATGGTATTTTTGGCTGCAGTACCTCAAGTGGCCACTAGGGATAAAAAAAAAAAAGGGCAGTGCCGCTGTATTGCCTCTCCAGTATCCACTTCTTATAAAAAGGTAGACACCTCTGCTGGAGTAGCCCCGCCCCTTCCCTTCCGCTGCTTTTCAGAACTTCCTGTCAGGAGCTCAGAGGGAGTGGGGTGGGGTGGGGGGCTGCAAAGGGGTGGTAGACACGACAAGCTGAAGGCCAATCAATGTGTTGTTAAAAAGGAGCCGTTCAAAGACCTTGACGTCCGCAGGAGCCTCGGCCGTTGTCGAGCTTGTCAGATTGTCACAGGCACCGGGGCGCTATTCTCACAGTATCGATCCAACGACGCGCAATAATTTTAAAAGGCGCCGTCACCTTGGAAGACCCGGAGGGAAAATTTACATCTAAATTGCTCTTGGCCCCCCTTCGGTTGCTTTTTTTCCCTTTTCATTCGCTTTTGCAAGACAGAAAAATCGACTAATTAACCAATAAAAGGCTGATTGAGAACTGCTCTCCGGGGACTAATCGCTCTGTTCAGCTCTCGGAAGGGGGGAGTGAAAAAGGGCAAGAAGAACAAAAGTGGGCACAGCTGATGGGAACTGAAAAAAAAAAAACAACAACCCAAAAAAACAAAGGCCAGGTGAGGGGAAGAAATGAAGGAGGTGGGAGCTCATCCCCCAGAGAGCCGTCACTCACCACCGCCACCACCACGGCTTTATTTAGACGCTGTGATTTTATTATTAGTGAATCTCAGCGGGGAACCACTTTCCTGCTGAATCTCCTCCCGCCCCCCCCACCCTTCCCTCTCGCTCCCTCATCCCCCCACACCCCCCTCGCTCCCTCATCCCCCACCTCCCCCTCCCTCCCTCGCTGCCGTAATGAAACACATTTATCATGTTGCAAAGCGACAAACGCCGCCCGACGACACTGTCTGTTTTGCCGGAGATAATTGCCAAAAAGCCGAAAGCCCCCGCCCAGCCCCTTGGCTGGTCCACCCAACACCCACCAACCCCCTCTGACCCCCCGACCCCCCCACCCCACCCCCACCTCTCCCCAGGCCAGGGCACCTCGCCTCACCTACGGCAGCCACTTCCCTGACAGCTCAATCATTTTTTCGCGCCTCGCTGCAGCCTGGAATTAGCCTGATCCTATCTGTCTGTCTGTCTGTCTGTCTGCCTGCCTGCCTGCCTGCCTGCCTGCCTGTCTGCCTGTCCTGGTTGATTTAAGATATTCAGCCTGCCGGTGTGAATTAAAACACGCCGGCGGGTGACAGTTTTATTGCATGTTTGAACGCATTAGACTCCACATGTCACACTGTGTTGATGGGCGTAGATGAAGGAAGAAGATTTTTTCCCTTTCTCTCTCTTCCAGGTTAATTACCCAGAGTTCCTCTCACTGTTGCACCCCCGGCTGGTTTAAGCGACCGTCTAGAGTAGACCCAGGGGTTGGCAAACCTTTTGACTGGTGGAGCCACAATGGGTTGTAAAATTTGACAGAGTGGGCCAGAGCAGGAACTGATGGCTGGAGTGTTTCAGTGAGCCACCTCATAGGAGGAAAATATCATGGGATATGTAGAAACATGTGCTTTAATGTCAACTGAAAATGAACTAAAGCAAAGTTACAGCTCTTTATTGAAATGACTCTGAAAACACTGAAAAAAATAGATGAAATACAGCTATTTTATCACTTACTTACTATCGATGTAATTTTTTCCAGTTTGGCGGGCCGGAATAAAAATGTAAACGGGCCACATGTGGACCCCTGGCCATAGTTTGCCCATGCCTGGTCTACAGTAGATGAATGGTCTAGACAATGGCAACAGATTTGTATTACTGCTACAAAAGACAACCAGCCTGAAATCTTTGTCTTCTCATCCACAACAACAAGCATCCAACAACAATAATACAATAACAAATGGTGCTGTTGGATCCACTGTATTATTGAGTGCCAAGTAAAAAAAAAACAACAAAAAAACACAACAAAACATTTTGTCAGCCTCTTGTTTTTCTTTTTTCTTTTATTTTTTGACTGGGATATTGAGCCAAAAAACCTGAATGACTAAAAATGTCTGCAAACTTTGTCATTCTCGACCCCCAGTCAACCTCATCATGGAGCTTTGAGACAGATAGATGGATAGATGGATAGATGGATTGGTGTATGAATGTCTGTGTGAGTGGATGAATGAGGGCCATTGTAAAGCGTTTTGGGGTACCGTGAAGGTGCTGGAAAAGCGCTATAAAAGTGCAGTCCTTATACCATTTTACCATAGATATACTTTTTTTTGTATTCTAAAATAACTTGAAGTAGAAGTTCACCTTTGTCGTCTTTCCTCTCTGTATTTTCTCGCGAGTTCCTCGCTGTCTTCTCCGTGGTGCTAAATTAGCGAGCTGCTACTTCTGCAAAGCTCTGCCTATCCTCCAGGTCTTCTCAAAAAAACTCACAGTGACACACAAGGCCCGGCATAAGTACTGCAACGTCTTCAGTCTTTTCTTTTTTCATTTTTAAATTGTTTTCGGTGGTTTCGTCGAACTCAATCTTCCTTTTTGAAAACGGTTCAGAAAATGGTCAGTTCAAAGAACACGGTCTTCTTGTAAAGGATCCAGTGTTTTTTCAGGACCTCCAGGACTTGAAGCCTCCATGGGGGCAGAAACTCTGGGCTACTTCCGTAGAAGTCATAACAATTTTCTAACATTCTAACAATCTACGAAGAACAAAAAAGGAGTAGCAAGGGGTCCCCCTCCACCCCCTGCTACTCCACCGCCTCCTCCTCCTCCTCCTCCTCTCCGGGACCTCGAGCGGCTGAAGCTGGCAGACTCCCCTGACGTTTGTTTACCTCGCCATCAATCAGGCCCTCGTCAGCGACGCCTCGCGGGTAGAGGATCTTCTCGGCGTTGCCTGGCGCGTCTGCAGTGGCTGCAGCGAAAGAAAACCACCCGGGATGCCGATGAAATGAGGAGGAGGAGGGAACTTCTTCTTTTTGTGCGATTAAACGTCAGATGTACGTGCCCTATTTATGTCTTTGTGATGTCTTTTGTGCGCCACCGTTTCAGGGAAGAGGAGGAGGAGGAGGAAGAGAGGGATGAAGAAGAGGAAGTGGTGGTGGGCTTTGAGGAGGAGGAGGAGGAGGAGGAGGAGGAGAAGTGAGAAGAGGAGGAGGTTTGGGAATAAGTTGGAAGTGATTTGGAGCTTGAAGAGAGAGAGTCGATTCCACAGGGCCACCGACTTTTCAATCGAGGTCTTTCAGCCTCCCGAGTTTCTATCAGTGTCACTTTTTTCCCTCACTGCATGTTTTTTTCCCCCCGCTTTGAACGTTCTTTGAAATGTGAGTCAGTACGGAACCGTGATGATATTGTATCACCGACAAGAACACAGCAACATAAAACAGATTGCTGCATGTTTCCACAAACGTCCTTCAGAGTGTTTTTTATTTTCCTTTATTGCAGTTAATAGCAGTTCAACCTTGTTGGCGGCAGCTGAGGCTCTCGCTCTCCTCTCGCTCAAAACCCAAACGCAACCTGGTTTGGCGACTCTCACTGTTGAGTTTTTGTTTTGTATTTTTTTCTATATTCAAAGAAAATTAATTTCTCCAGGGCAATTATTCATGCTAATCCGCTCACGTGCGGCTGCGTCGGCCAGATGACACATTGCTGGCGCCCTTCGCCAGGATGGGTTTAGCTCACAGCCGCGCCTTCCAAAAACAAAAAAACAAACAAAAAATATCCCCGAAAAGCTCATCCACTCCATTTATTTCTCATTTCTGTGTAAACAAGTAATAGCGTCATCGACGCAGAAATGTTGTTTCAGAGCCTTTAATCTTGCGGCTGAATGTCAAACAACATGGCGAGGCGCCGGCCTGCTACGTCATCGTGCGTACGTGCATCTTTTTATGTGATCAACATTTTTTGTTTGCCTTTTGTCACATTAGAAAGCTGCAATTACAATACAATCGGCAAGGATTAAACAACGATGACGAGGAGACAAAATAAAGAGCTACATACAAACCACCGCTGCCTTGAAAAGTTAAATTAGACAAAAGATAGAAATCACAATGTAGTAATTGAGAATAATATAACACAAAATACACGTACCAGAAGAGGGTGGCCAACAGAGGGTGATATGACGTTGGCCTGCCCAGAGTTTCTGGTCTTTATTTTTAATTTTTTTTAATTAGCAATAATTACTTGTTACTGCTGACTGTCTCTAGGGTGACAGACAAAAAAACAACAAGAGATTCGCAATAGGGTTTCAATTCAAGGATTGATCCAATCAGAGCCGTCAAATCTGATGTCCGAAGAGCGATAACGCTATCGCTTCAAGCCAAGTGTGTGCTTGAGTGGGTGATTGGCGACAGCAAGGCTAGGTGTGGTAAGCCCATGGTGGTGTCGTTGGCGGTGATGGACATGATTCACGCCAACACATCTACGGCAGTTCAGCACTCGTCGAATCATCTTCCTCAGTGCTGGTTCGAGAAGAGAACATTAGAAAATCTTCAAAATTAGCAATTTCGACTGATATTAACTTGACAAAAATAAAGCAAGCAAAATGGTGCAAGATAAATTCGACTAGCAGACCTGGCTAGCTGGGTGCAAGCGTGCAAATGCTTTATTTTGCTTTCCGTGTTTGCTATTTAAAACGTCTGGGACCGATATGGTATTTGTCATTAGCGTCAGACAGAAAAAGTAAAGAAACACAAGTCTTCGAGGACACATATAGAGAACACAGTCAAGCTAGCTAGCCGGGTGAGGCAGAGCCAACATTGCCATGTAGCTAGACGAAGGACGGTTTTGTCTTGATATGCTAATCAAAAAAATATGTCGCTCTGCTGTACATACTATGCTGTACATCATTCATTGGTTCCAGTACTCATTTTTTTTTTTTTTTTTACATACCAAAGACACTTTATGACAATATATACTACAGCATTGAAATACATATTTACTTTTACGTTGTTGTTTTTTCACATTACATTACGTGTCCATTCCGGAGGTGTGTGATTTGTGTTGCCTATTTGCCGCTCAGCTCTGTGTCTCTGCCACAAGAGAGCACTGCTATAGTAGTAGTCAACTAATTTTCTCTGATTGTACAAAGCGCTTTGAGATGTTTCTGGATGTGATTTCGCGCTGTACAAATAAAAGTTGATTTGATTGATTGAACTTTTTCCTGTAAAAATGTGTAAATCTAATTATTAATTTCTTGTTTCCAATTTAAATCGAAACGTGTTCGTCCAATATAATCCATGTTATTGATATATTAGGATTAAATAATTCCTGTTTCACACAACAAAATGACTATAGACACTCCTGGAATATTTTTATTTTTAATATTTTTTACCACCCGCCACTGCAAAGCTCTGTTTTGTAGTTGTGAGTCTGGAGTAGAGGGAGAATTTGACCAGGCTGACCTCTCTCATGAAACAACGCAGCGTGGAAAAAAGACTCAAATTTAGCTGCAGTTTTATTTTGAAATCCACAGAGCCGCTGACTGAACTTCGCCGCCTTCAATTTGATGATGAAAGCGTGCACGTCTCCAGGCCCCTCACGTTCACGTGCACTCACCCCCCTCCTCTCTCTTCCCTCTCGCCAGGCGCCGACCTGCAGGTTTGCCAAACCAAAGGCCCGACCTGCTGCTCCAAGAAGATGGAGGAGCGCTACCTGGTGGCGGCGCGCAGCAACATGGAGTCCGGCCTGCAGGTGGTCAGCGCGCAACTCAAGCGTCTCATCATCCAGAATGCCGCCATATTCCAAGGTAGGCAAGCAGCGGCCGCGCTTCATCTAAAATGGAAGACAGGCTTTTTTAAAAACACTTTTATGCGAGCGCACTGCTGCCACACCAGAAAGTAAAACGGGGATTAGTATCACCTTATAACACGATAATTGTTACGTTATTTTGTGAAAATTTTCCGTTTTTTTACATGATTGTTTTCAAGAACCACTTGCTTATTCGCCATTACTCGTGGACGCTGTGCATCAAAAGCTTGATAGTTATCACTACATAATGTGGCAGTTTCATGTAAAAAAAAATGACATTTTCACAAAATAATGTGATAGCTAATGCAAAAACATGAAAATTATCGTGTAAAAATGTGAAGCTTTCATGAAATAATGGGATAGTTTCACAAAATAATATGAAAAGTATCCTGTAAAAAAAAGTGAAACTTTCACGAAATAATGGGATAGTTTCACAAAATAACGTGACAGTTTCACATTATAACATGAAAATTATCACGTAAAACATTTCACGTTAACGTGATACTGAGTTCTGTTTTCTTCTAGTCTGGCAGCAATGGGCTTCCATACACCATACAAACAAACCCATGGATGTATTATAAGAACTGGGTATCAGACTGGCAATATGGTGTCACGATTTTTCCCGGTGGTCACTCAAGGTACTGCAGCAAAAAGCATTTTCCCCATAGACCGCAATACAAAAATAATACAAAAACGCCTTACAACGGCTGACAGGACGGCTGTGATCTGAAACGCGATCTGAAACGTGATAGATTTTTACACCATATTTTTCAGTTATGGTCTTTCAGTCGTTGAAAAAATGATAAAGGTCAGAAAAGCCAGAGGCCAGAAAAGAGTTTCTTCCCAGCGTGACGTCACAACGAAAATGAATTGGACCGCCATCTTGGATTCTGGGGGCCTGAGCAAACCTCCCCAACAACTGATAGCTGAGGTCCTTCAAACACTTTATCGGCTGCCGGAGCCTGTTGACGTCAGCTGCGGCTGCGGTTCCGGCTCCTCTAGACGGTGAGTCACATATAAATAAAGAAGCGGCGGTGGGTGCGAGCAGACGGCGATCGGAGACTCAGACCGAGCAAAGAGTGAGACCGGATGCCGAGCGCAGCTTAAAGTGACTTTACATGTTAGCGGCTGCGCACTCGCCGACTCAGCGAGCGGCAGAAAAGCCCCCTGAGTGTTGAGCGTGAGTGAGAGAGGGAATGGAGGAGGGAGGTGGAGGTGAGAGGGGGGAAGTGATGATGCCTTTATTTTTAAACAATTCAAAAACAAAACCAGCAACAATTTAAAAAACAACAACTTTAAAATCAACATTTCAGATCATATAAACAGGAATAAAATACATGGAATTAACAGAAAACCAAACTATATTCCTGCAGCCAAACACCTTCTTCTTCTTCTCTTTTCTTTTGTATGCTTCCACGTGATGGAACATGACGTGGAAGATAGAAATCGTGGCTGCTGCAAACGAAGATGGGCGGTGGCGAGGGTTCCGCTGCAGAGCTGCAGGAGGGTGAAGGTGAAGGTGCAGCAGGGATAGAAGGATGCTGGGGGAATAGATGGAGGAAGGGAGGAGGGCAGATGTGATACCTGGATTGGTGGTGGAAAACTGGCAGGAAGCGAGTGATGCTGTCAAAGCAGCTGAACTGAAGAGAGAGAGAGAGAGAGAGAGAGAGAGAGAGAGAGAGAGACTGCCCGAGGGGGAATATAATCCCAGCTGATATGGTGCACATATATATATATATATACAGTATATATATATATATAGTGTGTGTGTGTGTGTGTTGGTGCAAGTTCTCCTGTGTACAATATATTCTAAAATATTTTAAAACTTTCAAAATGTCTAATAATTTTATTGTCAATAATTTGTTAATAATAATAATTTTACTTTTAATTTGCTGATCAAAATCCGTCCGTGACAGCCAAGAGGCTCAGCCACCATTTTAACACTCGTCCGCTCTGCTCTCTCCTCGGCAGTCAGGTGAGGCAGCAGAGAGTCGCCAGGGAAGCTCCAGTGATGAAACACTATTCCAGTAGTGTAAAACGGTTGTTTCGACGGCTCTGCGTGCATCCAGCTGTGTGGGCAATTAATGCTTAAGCTGCGACAAAAACCCTGCAGGGTTGTGCAACAGTTGTGTGGTATGTGTGGCGCACATTGTGTGGCGTCGTGTGGTTGTGGTTGTGGTTTGTTGTTGCTGAGAAATTGGAAATTTAAAGGTCCCGTCACGTGTGAAACTCACCTTCTCAATCAATGTGTTTGACGGAAGTGAAAAAAAAATTGCTCATTGCATCGCAAATTTCTCCTGTAGATCAACAAAGTCTATCTATCTATCTATCTATCATCTATCTATCATCTATCTATCATCTATCTATCATCTATCTATCATCTATCTATCATCTATCTATCTATCTATCTATCTATCATCTGTCTATCATCTATCTATCTATCTATCTATCTATCATCTGTCTATCATCTATCTATTTATCTATCATCTGTCTATCTATCTATCTATCTATCTATCATCTATCTATCATCTATCTATCATCTATCTATCTATCTATCTATCATCTGTCTATCTATCTCTATCTATCTATCTATTTATCATATATCATCTATCTATCTATCTATCTATCTATCTATCCATCTATCTATCATCTATCTATCATCTATCTATCTATCATCTGTCTATCTATCTCTATCTATCTATTTATCATATATCTATCTATCTATCATCTATCTATCTATCTATGATTACTTCTTGATTTGCTCTTTCGGAAGTGTGGGCTAAAATGTGCAATTCTGGAAATTGCCACTATGTGATGTCACAAAGGGTGCTGATACCTAGACGATGACATCACCTCCAGCCAGGTGCCGGCTCCGCCCCCGCGACCACCTCATGCTCTTGAACGTGTTCCAGACGCGTGGGTCAGATTTGGCAGGAGGCTGAAACTGAGCATTAGTGAGACATTTCAAACGAGTCTAACTAGTCTTCAGACTAGGACACAAGTCTGTCCTAGTTTCTTTTTCTTTAGCAATTGACTTAGTGTGCTCTAAATGCAGTTGTCAAGCACTTTTTGTAAAGTGTTATAAAAGTTGCGCAGTTGAAACTATTTTTTTTGTTCAACTTAAATCTCCAAAGGTCTGGAACTTTATGAGTCAAGTCAACTACTGGCAGCAGTTTTTCTTGGGCGGCGCTGGTGCCGCGCTTGGAGTCGTCTTCAGATGTCCCACACTCACAATTAACATTGTGCTTTTGTTATCACGCCGCGCAGACCTTTCATATTCCCACTCAGCCGCTGTCTGTCTGCTGTCTGTTGTCTGGACCCCGCCCACTTGATGCTGGCTGTTTCTCGCAGGGCCGCGCCCTCATTGGCTGCCCCGCTGCCCCTCATAAGGCAATTAAAACAAGTTGGGTTGTCAGTTTCTTTTTCTTCATGTGGAGTCACTCGGCTACAAAGTCAGTGCTGCTGCTGCTGCTGCTGCTGCTGTGGTCGGCCGGCTGCTTCTTAGAAGGGCCTTCGCTACTAATTGCTTCAGCTCAGCGCTCGGCTCCAGTCCCCAGCCGGCCCCCCTTGACTCACCCCTGTTAACATCCTGGTCTTTTCTATTTCGCTCCACTTCATTTTAATCTTCCTTCAGTCTCTCAGTTCCTCCTCCTCCTCCTCCTCCTCCTCCTCCTCCTCCACCACCCTGCCGTCTTCACTCTCCATCTTTTTCCATCCTCTCAACTTCTCTTCCTCCGCCTCCTCCACTTTCTCTCTCTCTCCCTCTCTCTCTCCCTCTCTCTCTCCCTCTCTCTCCCTCCCTCTGTCTCTCCTCTTGTGCTACTATTGGGAATTGAGTGCCGGCCTTGTTTGCAGTCTTCCCCGCTGCTCCTCCGTCTCTTGACTTCAGCGTTCACTCCTGCCACAGATCAAAGGGCTCCACCCACTCCCCCCTCCTCGTCGCCCCCCCCCCCCTCCTCCCACCTCACCCGCCTCACCCGCCGCCTCACCTGCTCCGCTCCTCTTTCCCAGGCCTCGGCTGCACCAGAGATTTGCGCCCCCCCACCTCCTCCCCACCCTCCCTCTTTTGAAGTCAACTTCCTCCAAAACAAAAAGGGGAAAAGTGACGTCTGGGTTTCTCTCTTTGTCTTTTGATGACGAGCGGCTTCAAACTTCAGACCTCCTCCTCCTCCTCCTCCTCCTCCTGTTCTTTTTCTCTTCCTCTTCCTTCTCCTCCTCCCCCAACTCTTCCTCCTCCATCTCCTCCTCCACCATTTCCTCCACCTCCTCTATCTCCTCCTCCTCCTCCTCCTCCACCTCCACCGCCTGCTTCTCCTCATGCGGCAGGATCGATAGCAGGAAGTAGGTGAGGCATCAGGAGCTCCTGATGTGCCCCACCCCCCAGTGCTCAGTGTCTCACGTGCCATTTGCCGAGCTAATGAGCCTTGGCCAATCGCTGCGTCGTATCGCGGCGCCGCTACAGTAATGGATAAACTGCGGCGCTCCACCGTGATCTTTGACAGACTCGTGGATTTCATTTTGTCTCACATTAGCGAGATGGTAACAGCATCTTGGCCCACGCGCTCTA
This sequence comes from Thamnaconus septentrionalis, assembly GCA_009823395.1. Classification (NCBI taxonomy): domain Eukaryota; kingdom Metazoa; phylum Chordata; class Actinopteri; order Tetraodontiformes; family Monacanthidae; genus Thamnaconus; species Thamnaconus septentrionalis. The sequence continues at coordinate 19,605,220 of CM020509.1, read as the reverse complement.
ATTGCCTGACGCTCCGAGGGGTTGTTGTTGTCAATTTACTACAAATGGAGTGTGTCTGCGTGTGTGTGTGTGTGTGTGTGTGTGTGTGTGTGTGTGTGTGTGTGTGTGTGTAAACCTGTGCAGGCTGCTGCTCGTTCTCCGATTTAATCTCTCGGAATGAGTCGTGCTCACGCTGGGAATTGAATTTAAAGGATGAATTATGGAGAGCAGAGTTTTCTTTCTTTCTTTCTTTCTTTCTTTTTTTCCGCTGCTGTCGCTGCGACACATTAGCCCGGGATGCTGCGCGTCATCGAGCGGCCCCCGAAGATGCATATGCAGATTTCTTTGGAGTCGAGGGGGATGCGATGCTCAGAACTGTTCAGCTGATCAACACATCATCTCGTCCTATAAATCATCCGTCCATCCATCGTCTTCCGCGGCTGCTCCTGCCAGCCCACAGTGCGCCGAGGTCGCTGGAGCTTGTCGCAGCTGTCTGTTGGGGGGCGGGGCTACAGCCTGGGCGAGTCCTATAAATCATTTTTTATTATAAATCATATCTTAAGTTGCAAAACTCTTGTCTCTCTTCAGAGAGTTTGAAATGTTCAGCAAGTTGCTGTCAAAACTACTTTTGTTTACAATTATAACAGAAATTGTTTTGCAGTTTCTGTTGCGTACAGCAGCTGGATTGGAAATCCTCACCATTGAAAAGCTCCCGTCTGAAGATTCTCAGCTCGTCTTTGTGTCAAGACCGAGTAGCGAGGAGAGATTTTTTTTTCTGTGAAAGAAATAAAAGATGAAGGGGAAGGTGTGACTTATGAGCTTAGTCCTCTTCATAAATACTGCCGCCAGAGAAATTACCGGTGAAATTATCAGTGCTGCAGTCGTGTTTATCAGCACCTGGTGGCCTTTTTGCTTACAGAGATTTCTGTAGACGGCTCCTCTCTGCCAAAAAGTAAATAAATAAATAAAAGGATGATTCCTCTTTACAGCCGAATGGTGTTGGCAAGAGTTCAGTCGAACACTGATTGCTTCTCGCAACGGGCCAGCGATGCTTGTCAAGAGTCATCTCTTGTACAAATATTAGACTCTGAACTGTTACCAACTTGCTCCACCAACAGGAGAAAAAAAAATCTGATTGCTCTGCTCTTTTTTTTTTCTCTCTCCAAGTTTCTTTTCAAACATGACATCCCTCCCAAACATTTCCCGTTGGCCCGTCCTCTGATTCTCTGACGAAAAATGAGAAGAAACGTTTAATTTGGCACGTCGGCTCAGTGTTTTCACTCATTTTGTTAACTCGAGTTACTTGTGAAGTCAATGGTGTTATCTTTTGCCCTGGGGGAGCTCCACTGGTGTTTGTGACATTCAAACAAAATGAATAAGACTCACTAACTTAAAGACAAGATCTGGATCATCGCTCTCTTACATACAGATTAAATGTGGCTATCAAAAAGTTCAGGGTGATGAAAGCAAAGCCAAAATGTCAGGGCCACCTCAGTTTGTTAAATATTTCCGCAATTTATGCAAAAGCAGATTAAAGTGAATTACAACAAATCAGTGCGTCACGAACAAACTTCAGTCTCGTAGATGTTCTGCAAAACCAGTTCAGATATCAAGAAAAAAAATCCGTTGTTCATGTAATCATAAATTATGAGCAAAATCTGCCCAAAATTTTCTTTGTTACACAAAAACGGTAAACACTAAATAATCCCAAAACCGCAACAGCAAGTCAGCGGTTTTTCTCCGTAATCGTCAATCGAACCATCAGCCGCTTGGAGCGCCGGTGTCTGTTGCTGTGCCGTCAGCGTCGTCACCTCCTCCTCCTCCTCCTAACAGCCCCCCCTCCTCCTGCACACACGCAGTCAAAAGCGTCTTCTGGCATTCTGTGTGAGCGACGGCTCGAACCGTTGTTATTTCCCCGGCGACGTGTCCTCCAGAGAGACGCTCGATGCTCAGCCTCGGCCCAATTCCTTTAGAAATGTAATTTCAGCCCTTTGATTATGAGAAAGGCTTATTTGGCTTTTGAAAACGCATTTGTAGACAACTCACACACACACACATGCACACACACATACACACACAGGCACAAATTTAAGCACTGTCAATTAAAGTTAAACAGTTGAATTCAACTCTTTAAAAGTGTCTCCACCAGTCCTCTCTAAAATCTCTCTAAATCTTGTTAACACTTTTCAGAGTGTTAAGTACTTTACACTTTGCCAGAGTGGCAAAAAACACTCCTTATAGCTGGGGCCGACAGACCTTGGTGCTGAAATTACTTAACACTGCTAACTTTCACAATGTGTATTTAGATGCTAAATATAGTGAAAACTCACTTGGCAGTGCTGGCAACACATACAACTGAATTCATCCATCAAATTCCAGCTCACCAGCTCGTTCTAGGTCAGGCTTAGCACAGACACAAGACTGCCCAACCAAGTCCAACCAAAGTGTTTTAAAGCTGGGGTCAAAGGTCACCTACTTTGGAGCCTGGCCATTGGTGAGCTTGGTGGCGCTGTGAGAGACTTTCCTGGGTCTTCAGACATCAACCATCCACCCCATCTCAGATCCTCATACCATCACCAGACTACATCTCCAGTGGTCCAGGTTAGCAGTTTGCTTTATTCTGGGCCAAGCTCTACTCCCTGTTATGGTTCCTCCTTAAAGTTTTCCAGACCTTCCTTGATGGAAGCTGAGAACATTAACCTTAACGCCTCCCAGTCTTGGCCAGCCACGCCCACAAGATCTCCCACTTTGGTTCATAGGCCTCACTTCCCCTCTGGTGCCCACTAACAGGTTCAGAGGTTGCCGGTCTGACCAGGGACCAATGAACCTCTGAACGTCTGACCTCCACTTCCACAATGGAAGCTTTAATCATCCCGTTCTGACTTAATGTCCCCAACACCTCCCAGAATGCACGGCCTGTCCCTCCAGAGGAGTTGGTGGATCCTTTTGACTCTCCTAGTATTCCTCCTCCGACTTCTTCTTCCTTATGGGAAGCTTCTCCGGCACCTCGATGTCCCTTGAGTTGCGCATCGTCTACCTTCTCCTGTGATGAGTGAGGAGTGAGGAGGCCTTTCATGGAGGGAAGTAGCTGGGGTTTCATTTCCACAGCTGTAACTCAATATGAATTTCATTGTCACAGTTTGACATTCAGGTTTGCCAACACAGTTATTAGGCAATTGCTTTGGAATTGGCAACTAGAGGAAACACTGGTTACTTGTAACTACCTTCACCAGGGGAAAGAAAAATCTAATATAATTGGATTTACTCACACCAAAAAGCTCATAACGTTAAACCACTGTATTGTGGTGTGTTGTCAAACTGAACCTGCTAGCCGGAGCTTCGACTGGAAGCGACAAGCGAGCTACTTTCGTCGCAGCACCGACGCTCCTCTGCAGCCTAAAGAGGCGTCTTCAGCCTGAGGCAAGTGACTCGGGAGTCCAAAGAGCCGAGCCAATTAATAAACATGAGAGGACAGCGTTGGCCGGATTGCTTTTAGAGTCGAGTATACGTGGGGATGAAAGTTGAGGGCGTGAAGATATCAGAGAGTCTCTGTGATATTTGCAAAAAAAAGGAGAGGAAAGAAAAAAAAGTGGGACAGAGTGCCTGGCGCTCCTGGAACGACTTGATGAGTGGTAGAAGGTCGACGCAGCAGGAGGCTGCAAAACAGGTCCGACTTGGACTAGTTTCAGTGCAGCATGAGGCACATCGGCGCGCCGAGTCACCAGCTGTGGCGAGGCGGGTGGGCCGGGCACACTTCACACTGAAGCTGTGGCGGAGGGAGAGAGAGTGAAGGAGAGAGAGTGAAGGAGTGCTCATATCTTCACATCAAAGGTAAAGAGGCTGGCCGACCTGCAGCGTTCACGGCTCAGCAAAACACATTAACACACCCTGTGGACGTCGTGATGAAGAAAATATCTCCTGTCATGATAAAAGTTCAGAGGGTTTGGTGAGATACTGAAAAAATTGGCAAAAATGATTTTCTGGTGTCAGCGGATCTGTTTTTCTGCCCTTTTTTCCTCGTTGTGTCTTTCATTTGTTGACAAGGAGAAACCAAAAACGTTCACGTATCGGCTTAAAAAGAACTTGCTGGTGGATCTGCAGCGTCCCAAACAGGGCCGATGCAGCTCCGTCTCCGGCCACTTGTAGCATAAGGGACCCCCACTGAGAGCTACAGGTGTGTTGTGTTTAAAGTTGACGGGCCTCGCGGTTCACCTTACCTACTCTCTGCTTCACTGTGGCTACAAAACAACAAAATGTAAAATAAAATAAAATGAAGTAAAAAAAATTGTGTGAAACTGTAAAGAAGTTCACTTATCTCAAGTGCGGAAACAAAATCCTCTTCTTGTGTCCTTGAGTTCCTCATACCTCATTCCTAGCGGGCCAACAAAATTAGCATCTCATTAGCACTCTTGAAAAATTCTATCGACACAGACACCCCCTCCCCCACTCCTCCCTGCTTCTCTTTCTGGGTTGGTTTTAATTACTCTAAGTGTATAAGGCATTAGAATGGCAGGCCCCCAGCGGCCCCCTGGTGGCGGTGGCCGGTGACCTTGAGAGGAGAAGTTTGCAATGATTCGTCTCCGATAGCGCTGAGTGGACGTTATTGGCCGTGGCTGAGGCCCAGACGATGATGATGATGATGATGATGATGTTGGTGATGATGATGATAATGCAGAACCTGGCCAAGCCAGAATGCATCTCCGCCCAGCAGGCAATCATCAACATCACATCTCACTGCACTCGTCAGCCATTGGCCTGGTAACTCTGGTAAAGGTAAAAGTACTAATTCAACTCCTTTACTCAAGTAAATGTAAGAAAGTGTACTTAAGTACATTTCAGAACCTGTAAAAATGTTTTTAAGAATTTTTTTGCCACTGATGAAACAATATTAATTTTGCAAAATTAGAAAGTTCTGACAAAATAATCTAGTTTGAAAACCACAACAGGTCTTACATGAGCATCTGTGTAAAGTTTTAACAGTTATATGTACCCTGGGTACATGTAAAGTTATTCTCCATAGTCTGTTCTTTTCACATCATATAACATCCACTTTGTCGCATTGCTTCCATTGTTGTATATTACTGTAGAGTTTTTATCCAATCATATTTCAGCTAGCTTGTGTCGTTAGGTTCCATGAAATCTGCCTTAGGCCAGAACTCCAGTCCGCTGTCAGCAAACGGATCTCAGTTAGTTGCCACAGCCAATCAGATCTCGAGTCTGCGATTCCAAATCCAGCTGGTTGGCCTTATGCTGAATTTCACACGTACACTTCCTGTGATTGGATAAGCCCTGAGAACCTTTCAGACTGAACTCAACGTGGAGATCCCGTGGCCACCACGCCGAGCCCACGACGACTGAAGTAGAATATGAAGATTTAGTTGCCGAGTCATCTACAATTTAAAATGTAAATACAGCTGCGCATTGGTGCAGCAGCCAAACTGGTTCCATTGTTTAATAACTTGATAATTCAATAGTTTGTTTTGTTATTGGTCTCGTTGGTCTCTCATACGAATCGGTGACAATGTGCAGTTTGTCGGACAAGTGTGGACCGGAGTTTATTCTCACAGAGAACTGCTGGTGGACTTATTAAAGTATTATTATTTTGTTTGTAAGTTTTGACAGACTTAGTCCTAATTATCATTTAAATGCCCTGTAAAGTACGTTTTGCTCGACGAGGTCCCCTACATGAAGGTGATGTAATGTCTAAGTGTGATCCTCTATGGATTCTCAAGCAGTATTGAGGGCAATATGAGGCCTAATAATTTAGTGTGGACTAAATATGTCGTTACTGATGGCCCAGGTGTGAAATGCACGGCCCGCCACTGATACATATGTAATGCCTTTTTCAACTGCATAACAACCAAACTGCAATCAGTAATAGTTGTGACCGGTGAGCCATTGTTGGACGTCTACACTTTTCATAACAATTACCAGTGTTATTTCCTACATAATAATAACTGAGTTACTTTTAACAGAATTTAACATTTTGAACACAAAAATACCGAGCATGTTTTTCCAACACAAGTCGCAAAAAGTACAGATATTTGTGAATAAAGGTAGGGAGTAAAAGTAAAAATTCATCAGAAAAAGAAATACTGAAGTACAGACACAAAGTATTTGTACTTCGTTCCTTCCCACCTATGCCCATCACTTGCCCCGTGGGGAGTCGTTCTGGCTTTCTGGAGAAGTTTTCTCTTCCCAGGCTAATCCAATCACAGCGAGGCCTGCTGGGATACGTGCCCGCTGTGATGTCTGAGGTTGTTTGCTCACCGCCGCGGGCTAATCCAATCACCTAATGACGGGGAGTGCCGGGCGCCGCTGTCCTGTCCAATGGACTGTTTGGAGCATTGTTTACCAGACGCTGCGGGAGGTCCGGGGGGGAGGAGAGGGGGAGGTGGTGTTGGGCGGGGGTGGGGGAGGGGGAATGCCACTGTCTTCCTACCTCTTTCTTCTTCTTCACTCAACTTATAATTTGATTTGAACTTAATTGGTGTATTTTATCATTAAGCTTCACTTGTGCGCCGGCTTGTAATGAGATTTTCTGGACTTTTTTCTTTCGGAGCTGCTCTCTGCTGCGCTGCAGATTCATGTTTAATGGAGTGGCGCAGACATCTGTCTGTCTATTTATCTGTCTTTCTGTCTGTCGGTCTGTCTGTCTGTCTGTTTGTGTGCCGAGGCGTCTCCGCCGTGCTCGGGAGTCACAAAAGGAAGTACAGACTGTTTTCTCTTTCAGTGAGCGGCGGCGGGCTCAGGGAACATTTGAGTGGTCTGGAGGAAAAATACTTTTCGAGACGCACGCGAGCACCAAAAACAGCCAGGTGGAGCGAAAATCCCGCTCTGATTATTTCCCCTCATTATTCTGTCTGCTGTCTGCCGAGATCTCGTCTTCCGGCGGCACACCGAGTTCCCACCGGCGAGAACACGCTGCGTTGAGGTTTGCCTGCTGAATTAAGGAGTCGTCATCTGCAGGACCTGATGCAGCTCCGCTCGGCTGCTTTCATTCCTCCGACCTTTGACCTTGCTGGTTTTTATTTGATGGCCATGCTGTGTGCGTTTGTTGTGCTGCATTCGGCATGTTTTAAATTCAGAGTTCAGAAAAATGTATGAATTTATTTCGACTTAGCGACTATGAATCCAAATGTCCTGACTGAAAACACAAGAGCATTGGTGCAACCAGAGTGGAGCTGAAATGGCAGAATGTGTTTTCTTATGGGGCAGCAGTGACCTCGTCCTCTTCCTGTGCCACAGCCCTGTCTTCATCCAACCACCTGCTCCTGATGGTCCTCATGAAATGTGTAAAGTGAAAGACTCAAATAAAAAAGCTTCATAACTTTATTTAGTTATTTAGAGACTTTCATTATAAACTGAAATTAAACTAGACAGCAAACTCCTAAAGGTCAGATGATTATATTAATACTTCAAGAGAGTTGTGTAAAGGCTAGAAAATATGTTCATGCCTCAAGGTATATGGTATATTTGCACTCCAGTCCAGTAGGGGGTGCTGGTTGGAGCTGTGGAGCTTGTGAAGCTAAGGTGTATCACCAAACAGGCCCATCGGCTATTCTAAAAAAATTGCCCATTATACATATATTACTATGGAGATATTTTCTTGACAAGTAACATTATCATTTGCGCAGCCCCATAATTAAAGTGAAAGTGTTATTAACCTCTCGCCCCCCTTTGGCTCCTCTCCTTTCATTAAACATCCACATTCCCTTCAACAAGAAAAGTAATCACCGTATTAGATGACTTGTTTTTTTGTGTGTGTTTATAATTATTGTAAAAGCAGTTGGAGCAAAGCCCTTTCTAAAGTTTAGTGGTTATGTACAACCTCGTTGCCCTGATGTGAACCTTAGCGGCTGATCTTTTGTAACCAGACTAGCAGGGAGTGTTACAAAGTTTTTCATCTGCTTTTTGAGTACATTTATTTTCTAAGATGTGTTTTTCCACCAGTTTGATCTGATGAGAGGTGAGACGCCTCTAGTCTAGACCTGTTCTGAAGAACAGCACAGGGAACAGTGACCATCCCAAACTGGATTCCTTGTCTCTAAATATCACCTCCGATCTGACCGGCCTCAGGAAAACAAAGTCAAGGCTGTGTGTGATAATCAGTGCGGCCTCTGACTCTCGCTCTGTCGCTGCAGCCCGACATGAAATCATTGTTTTCTTGGAAATCCTTCCTCTGCTTCCTCCACCTTTGTCTTCCGCTCTGAAGACCCCCCCCTACCCACCCCCTCCACTTTCCTGCCGCCGCCGTCTGTCCCCAAAAACTCTCCATGTCACCTCCTTCAAGGCTTTGTTGCCCGGGTGCCAGCCGCTCCCGGAGCCTCGGCGGGAAGCCACGGAACGCCGTCCCACCTCCTGTTTGAAGGGGCTTTCGTTGTCTTGCGCCACTTTTACGGCACTTTCACCTTTTCAAAGGAGCCTTTTTGATTTGAGCAACAACCCCAAAAGTGTGACGGCTGCCTCTCTGCTGATAGTGTGTCAGCCAGTCTGGCACCCCGTGGGGTTGGGATGGGTGTGGTGCCGGGGCGTTAGAGGGGTGGAGGTGGGGGGGTTGAATTTGCATATTTTCAGTTTCAGCTTCAGCTCGGCCAGAATTATCAGGCTGGAATAGAAACTTCAAACTCTTCAACGTCTCATGCTTTGTAGATGTGGATCTTTTTGTTTGTTTGTGTTTGTTTGTGTGCGGTTATTTTTTCCGAGCTGCGGTTGATTTCTCTGAGGAGACGAAATCATTTATGAACAAGCTGATTGTGAGAGGACCTGTGGAGATCAGAGAGCTTCTCCGATGTGAGCTTGGCTGAGAAAATTAAAGGGGGCGATGAATAGGAACAAAATGTGAGCGAACTCCTTGTTGGAGAAATAAAAAATTGTTCAGCTTTCCGTCCTTGGATATATTTTTTTTCTGAGCTCTTGTGGATAAAGGAACCTTTTGTGGATTGAAATTAAAAAAAATTTTCTCCTTCTTTTCTTGTAACAGCACTACTTCTTTACTTGAAGGCTGCAGTTTTGGCATTTTTTTTGTTCCTTTCCAAACTCTCACGATCGGCTTTGACAGAGTCGTCAGTCATGAGTTTATTCCAATTCCACAGACAGATCAGATTAAAACTCGGGTGTCGACTCAGCAGAGCGGCAGCTGCGACTGCATGGGGAGCCTGTGTGTGTGTGTGTGTCGCATTTTTTCCACACTTGTGTTGTGTATCTGTGTCGAAAAAGGAAAAAAAAATTGAAAAACCCCCTTCAAAAAAACAGTGTCACAAGTGGTTTCGAGGGACGAGCTCGGCTCCGGGAAGAGAGTCGGGAACCGCAGTTCTTCTCCTTCTTCTTCTTCTTCTTTTTTTTTTAATGATGAGCCCTGTTGCAGGCGTCTTGAGCCGTATTTCATCACGGCGGAAAAAAACAAACAGCGCCGAGCGAAGATCAAAGTGTCATTTGAAATGCTGTCATCAAACAGCAGCGCTGAAGGGACTGACAGCCTCCTCCCGGCTCCAGCAGGGAGGGAGGGAGGGAGGGAGAGAGAGGAGGAGAGGAGGAGGAGGAGAGAGAGACTGCATGGCTTTGTCTTCCTGCTTGCGTCTGACGAGGAGGAGGAGGAGAAGACGAGAGGAAGAGGAGGAGGAACAATGCAGGGGAGGAAAGCAGAAGGAGAGGCGGTGGAGAGCGTTAAAAGCAACGTATCGACCTAAACGCATCGCACGCACGACGAGTTAACGAGCTGGTTGTAAAGATTCTAGGTGGATCCTCCAACATGGTGTCACAGTTTGTTTTTTGTTTTTTTTTGGTCTAATGGATTTGACAAATCTGCCCCCAGTTCTATTCAATCAAAGCTGCTGCTTCTTCTTCTTCTTCTTCTTCTTCTTCCTTCTCCTTTTGTCTTCATCATCTTCTTCGTCTTATTCTCCTTTGTCTTTTTTCCTCTTCTTTGCCTCCTGTCTTTGTCTTTTGCGTCATCTTCTTCTTCTTCCAGTTGGAATTAGTTTTTCTTTAAGTTGATGAAAGATCCTGAGAGGTTCTCAGAAATCAGGTGCCCCAAAAACACTTTGTGTGCTGTATCAAACAATGAGTTATTTGTTTTTTCAGAAACAGTGAAGGATTGAATCTTTCTTTTGGGCTTTTGTTTGATTGTCTATTATCTTTTACCTATTTATTATTTACTTATTTATTTATTTGCTTTTCGAAAAATGTATTTCGTTGTGAAAATGTGCATAATTTCCATTTAGTTTAGCAAATAAACTCTCTTGGTCTTGTTTTTCTTGCTCTTGTTCTTCTCCTCCTCCTCCTCCTCCACCTCCTGCGATGCTGAATCGAGGTGCTGGAGTAGATCTCACCCGCAGTGAGGCCGACTGGCTGGAGACGTTGGTGCTCTAACGTTTTGTTGCTTCCAATTGCTGCTCTGTTTATTTTTATCCCTAAACGAAACCACAACCTTTCGCTGCTGCTGCTGCTGCTGTCTGACTGAAATCTTGCAGCTTGCTCCTTCTGAAGCTGTGTGAGTCGGGGCTCGGCGGGGGGAACCCCGGCCCGACCCGACCCGCTGCTGTTGGCCCGTCACTCTCTTCTCTTTGTGCGCGACGTGTGACAGGTCGTGTCGAGGGACACGGAAAAAAAAAAATGTTTTTGAATGTTTATGAAAATCATCCTCCGCTCTGCCAGAGTGCATCTGTAATTTGCTGGAAGCAGAGTAAAGAAGTAAACAAGTACAAATACTTTGTTACCGTGCTTGAGTAGATTTTTCAAGTATCCATACTTTACTTGAGTACTTCTTTTTTCGACTTTTTACTTTGACTCCCTACATTTGTACACAAATATCTGTACTTTCTAGTCTTTATATTGGAAAAAAAATGCTACTTTTGTGTTTCAAATATACAAAATTCAGTTATTATTACTGTACGTAGAAAATAACATTGGTCATGGTTATCAAAAGTGCAAACACCCAATAATGGCTCAGTGGTCACTAAAATGATCATAGTTTTGTTGTGTTTCATTTGAAGAAGAAGAAAGAAACGATGGTATCGACAGTATTAAAGCTGTTTAAACGTATCCAGATGCTCATGTAAGACCAGATTATTCTGTCACAACTTTTTCAAACTTTCGCAAAATTAATATTGCTTCATTAATGCCATTGATGTACTTTTACTCAAGTACATTTCAGAACCTGTACTTTCTCACTTTTACTAGAGTCAAGGACTAGAACAGCAGCAGACCAACTGTTTGACTGCCACGATGGGTTGTAAAATTCGACAGGCGGGGGGCGCTGGAGCAGGAGCAGATGGATGGAGTGCTTTAGTGAGCCACCTCATAGGATAATAAAGTATATTGTTGCATATGTCGAAAGTGGGCTTTATGAACAAAAGCAAAGTTTCAACAAAATGTGTCTTTGAAGCCCCACGGTATTTAGCTCTTTATTGAAATGACTCTTAGAACACTGGAAAACATTGAGGAACTACAGCAATTCTACTTTCTTCCTATCAATATAATTTCTTCAAATTCAGTGGGCTGGATTAAAAAGCTTAACTGGCCGCATGTGGCCAGTTAGTTTGCCCATGCCTGGACTAAAACCAGTACTTTTACTTTTATCAAGGTATTGTTTTTTTACACAAGTATTTGTTCTCTTACCTCAGTAGAGAATATGAATGCTTTTGTCACCTCTGGCACCCGGGCCCGACCCAGCAGTGGGCGATGGTCTCTTTCATTCCGCTGCTTCCTATTGGCCGCCTGCTCGGCTTCACCCCGTGACCTCACCCACTTGCCCTCTTCCGACTCCAGTCGTGCACTTATGGCTCGGAAAGAAAAACATGCATTTTTAATTTTTGGGACCATGAAATATTGACGCACTTATGCAACGTTTTGCTCACCCATGCAGATGTGAGTGTCCTGACAGGGCAGAACGGGGGGCCAGGGTGGAGGAAGAGTTGGGGGGGGGGTCCAGAGTTAGGTTGAGAGGGGCTGATGTCACTCTGTCCCCTTCCGTCACCTCATGGTTTATTTACCGCAGCATGAATATGTGAAAACATTTAAGCAAACTTAACTTGTGTGAAAGGGGGTCACGGCCGTCAAAGTGGGAAACAACCACACCATTAAAAATGGAGCCGGCGCCTGGCAGTTACACCGCTTACTCACCGCTGGCGGGCCTGAACCTCGCACATCAGGGTCAAGTGTTGATGTTCCAGCTCGGGGCGGCTTCGCGCTTCGCGGTGAGACGGCAGCACGCTAGCGGGCTAGCACGCTAGCAAACACACGCTGACACATCAACATGTGGCAGCTTTAAAGTTTGGGTGCCCTTTTCACTCACAGCCAGAGAGGAAATTACACACGGCACATCAAACAAGTGTTCAATGAAAACTGGCAAGATTTTTACACGCTGAGAAAAATACACATCACCCATGTTTGTCATTACCCATGATTCACCATGCTTATGAGAATTCAGATGAGCTTGTGTTTATAATGAGACGATTCAATCAAAAACATATTGTAAAGATACGATTTTTGGTGTTTGTTACAAAAATAAGCACAATTGAATAGCAGATTTAATCACATACGCTAATTTTTGTCCATCCAGGTTAAAAAAATAGATAAAAACAAAAGCAACAACATTGAAAGGGATCTATACACATGTATGGCTTTTAGTTCAATTACATTACTAAAGATGAAAAAATAAATTCAAGCACTAATAATAAGCATTTACTTTTACATGAAGAGCAGGTCTAGGCGAATGAACCTCTATCGGGTGTTTAAGAACAAATTTAACATCACATAAACTCCTTTTTGTCCATTCAGTTTGAAAAAGAAAATAAAGGCCCAACATTTAAAGTGACCTATTCTTGTTAAACAGAAGAAGAAAGTACAACATGGATGGTTGTCGTTTTAATCAAGAACAGAAAACACGTAACATAGTTCCGTGCCATCAAATCTGACACGTTGGCCCTTTAAATGTTCCGCCTCCAGACCGGCGGCGCCCCTGGTGACCTCGCAGCCCGGAGCGGCAGCTCCAGCTCCTCCTCAGTGCAGCGCTCGACTGCAGGAATAATTGATAAGGGGGCATAAAACGGCGTGTTGGAGCCCAGCTGGAGCGTGTGAAGAGGTCAGCGTGTCGCCCGAGGGGGCGGAGCCATAACGAGAGAGAGAGAGAGAGAGAGAGAGAGAGAGAGAGAGAGAGAGAGAGAGAGAGAGAGAGAGAGAGAGAGAGAGAGAGAGCTGCTACACGCTCCTCTGCCCTGCTGGCGTGACTGATGTGAGGAGAAATGTTTGGGTGGTGAGGAGTCTGCTGAGAGTCTCGGCGGAGCCTCATCACAGTGCCTCACCTCTCAGACCCCCACCTCCTCCTCCCCCCTCACCCATCACCCCCCCGCAGCCCGGCCAGGCCGGATGAGAGGCTAAGTGGTGTGAAGCAGCGAGCTCCTCTGACAAGCTCCATTACTCCTCCTCAGAAAATACCCCCCCGCCCCCCTCCCTCACCGCTCCACCTGTCAGTAGAGAGAGAGGTGATGGGGTGCGTGCCGGGCCGGGCGATCAAAGGAGCTGGAGAGGGAGGGAGACTCTTCCATCGCAGTTCATCCTCGCAGTGTTGCCGCTGCCGCTGCTGCTGTTTGTCTGAATTTTCTTTGGAACTTTTTGTGGTGGCGAGAGAGGCAGCGGGACCCTCGGCCAGGGTGGGAGGGTGAGGCCGGGTGAGGGAGGGTGAGGGAGGCTCGGGGGAGTAAGGTAGCGAGAAGCGTCGCGGCCGACTTGGACCTTGTTAGTATCGATCCTCTCAGATTGAACGGCCCCTTTCATTTATAATTGATCTCTGTCTGATGGGCACAGAGGGAGGGAGAGAGGGAGGGGGAGGGGGGAAGGGGTCGAGGGTGAGGTGTGTGTGGTGTGTTCTGGCGGTCTGAGAAGTTTTTTTTTCTTTCTCACTCTCTCTTTCACTCTTGACAACACAGATAATAACGAGCCACAGGAGAGTTTGTGTGTGTGTGTGTGTGTGTGTGTGTGTGTGTGTGTGTGTGTGTGTGTGTGTGTGTGGTGACAGCTTCTGATGGCTGCAGCAGTGGTCCTTGATTTTTTTTTTTCTGCTTTACTGCTGGGTCCACTTCAGGGAACATCATGCCTGGACAAGGCCAGCGGGTGGGACGAGGCATGCAGGGACGAATCTGAGGATGGAGAGATGGATGAATGGATGGATGGATGAAGGGAGGCGAGGATGGATGAATGGATGGATGGATGAAGGGAGGGATGGATGGATGTGTGGATGGATAGATGGATGGATGGGGCAAGGAGGGACTGAGGGAGGGATGGATGATGAAGGCAGGGAAGGATGGATGGATGGATGGAGGAATGATGGATGAAGGTAGGGATGGATGATGTAGGGAGGGAAGGATAGATGAAGGGATGTATGGAGGGATGGAAGGATGAAGGGAGGGATAGATAAACGGATGAGGGATGGAGGGGTGAATGTATGGATGGAAGAGGGATGAAGGGAAGGAAGGATGGATGTATGGATGGATGGAGGGATGAGGGAAGGAGGGATGAATGGAGGGATGGAGGGAGAGATGATGTATGGATGGATGGAGGGATGAGGGAAGGAGGGATGGATGTATGGATGGAAGGAGGGATGAATGGAGGGATGGAGGGAGAGATGATGGAGGGATGGATGGAGGGATGAGGGAAGGAGGGATGGATGTATGGATGGAAGGAGGGATGAAGGGAGGGATGATGGATGGAGGCATGAATAATGGGAGGGTGGGAAGGATGGATGAAGGGAGGTATTGATGTATGGATGGAGGGATGGATGGATGGAGGGATGGATGGATGGATGGAGGTGAGTGTCTCCCTATTAATATTTGAGCAGTCCTCCACGTTGCGGTTGTTTATTTAAGCGAGCAGCTCGGGGCTCCCTGCAGACTGAACCTCAGAGGAGCTGCCAGCGCCCCCTGTCACTCACCCCCCTCCCCTCACCCCCGCCACCCCTCTCCACCAGCTGTGCTCCGCCTCTCAGCGGTGCTGCACATCTCCACCTGCTTTGTCTTCTCCTCCCTCCACCCCTCCGTCCCTCCCCTCCACCTCATCCACCACCGTCGCGGCTCGGCTCTGCGCTGCCTCCTACCTGTCAACCTTGTCTCTGCGCCGACCGTCGCGGTTTCTCATCCTCCGTGATTCGCCCGACGATCCGCTCGCTTTCTCTCCTGCCTCTTTGATCTGCTCCGCCGAGACCTCACCCGCTCGTCAGTCGTCACCTCGGGAGTCGCCCGGGCGGGTGTGACGGGCCTCCCTGATGGTACCAATCTCCGCCCCGCCTCCTCCACCACTCCACCCCCACCCCTCACCCGGAGCCCCGCGGCCTCATTTCCCCGATGTGCGAATCGCCGCTCGGAAGTCAGGCAGAGTTCAAGAGTTCATGCAGCTTTAATCACCGAGAGCTTTTCACCACTTTGCCGCAGATGTCGGCCCGGTTGACCCGGTTAGCGGACATACACTGGTTCTTACAAGGTTGGAAAACACGAGTAGGTGTTGAACAAGGGGGAAATAGAGTTTGTAAAGAGAGAAACTTAACTTTGGTTGACTTTAGTTAAGTTAAAAACCTTCAGTTTGTCTGACAGAATCCCCTGAGAGGAGCCGAGCCAGAGGCTGTGAGAGACAAACAAGAATCCAAGAAGACGAACACACAGGAAACTGCTCACTGTGCGAAGTGATGAACTGATGCACAACCTGAGATGGGATGCTAAGGAATCCGCGTCGGGAAAACTGGCCTGACCCCAGATGTCAATCTGAAGCAAAATTGCCGGGTTTTTTTTTTTTTTTTTTTTTTTAGAAAAACAAATTTCAATTTTCAATCAATCAATCAGCTTTCAGCACAGGGCTAATTCACAACCAAAGGCGTCTCTCAGCGCTTTGTACAATCAGAGGAAAATCAACTTTCCAGCGCTTCACTTGCCTCCGCCTCTTCTGAGTTGGAGGGTCGACCTGGTTCAGTGTTGCTGTGTCACAGTGCGGCAGCTCCAGCAGAGCAGAACAAATCAGAAAAACTGGGCAGGCAGAGTTCCGAGTCCGGAGAGTCTTAAGGTCAAATGTTCCTCTTTGTCTGTGTGTGTCTTCTCGCGGCTTTTCTTTTTTTTCTTTTCTCGACCGCTCTCTGACTTCCTCCCTTCTTCCTTGCCTTCCTCCCCTCCGTCCTTCCTCGGCGAGGCCGGATTTGTCGCAGGTGTTAGCGGGAATGTTATGTTAGCGGGAAGCTCTCGAGGCCGACCCTCCTCCCGCCTGTCCTTCTTTGAACCCTCGTTACCTTCCAGCCTCGGCAGCAGGATTCGTACATGAAAAGGATGTTACGAGTTGGAGGTCGGCCGCCTGCGTGCGTCTGATGTTGTGCGTGAGTGTGTAAATCCCTTCTGAACCAACAGGAGCAGTGGAGTGTGTGTGTGTGTGTGTGTGTGTGTTTTTTCTCCCTGAGCCTGCACGGTTTTCTCTCCCGTGTCGAGTTTTGTCTCGTGCAGATTAATTTGCACACCTTACAACACGCTGTGAGCTCTTACACTGTGTTTTTTTGTTTGATGCCAGGCTCCACTAGTGTGTGTGTGTGTGTGTGTGTGTTTTAAATGGGCTCATTTGTCGAGCAAAACGTAACCAGGAGAAGAAGCTTAGTGTTGGCTCTCCTGCTGCTGTGGATGTGCAGGTCAGGTTTTTCAGTGTTTAAGTTTTTTTTTCAACGTGCTCCCTTAAATCCCCCCAAAGCAACTATCAGCACCGGCGCTGTTTAAATGTATAAATGCACATTTTGCAGACTCGCTCCTGGGGGGGGGGAGAAACACAACGGCCCGGTTGGTTGTGTAAGCTACAGCGACGTTGGATTTCGAAATATTCCTGCTCCAAACTCTGTTTATTTCTTCCACGGAGATAAAAGAAGATGCCACTTTCTTTGTTCTTTAACTTGTATCACGTTATTCCATCGTTCTACAGAATGATGCATGTTTCTTTTTTGCATTATTTATGGACTTTGATTTTTTTTTTCTGACACTGACGGCTTTGAAGAGTGTCGGTTTTGTATCAGTGTGTATAGATGCGCTTTTGATGCGCCTGTTCTGTCATGTGTTTCCATAAGAGCAGAAGGTAAATTCCCTCTGTTGCCGCTCCTCCTGCTCACATGCTTCCTATCAAAAGGCAGGCGTGTGGCTGAGTGCTGCGTTGGTGTAAGAGCCTTTTTTTAAAGTATTTTTTTTTGTTTCTTTTTATGACGCCGGCGCCCGCCTGAACTCCGTTAAACTGTCTTCACATTAAATCAGTTGTGAGAGAGAAGTACTTTTTAACACGTGATGTTGTTGAAGCTTTTGCTGACCGAGGCTGCAGATAATGAAGCAAATGCTTTCGCTCCGGTCACTTTTTGATTGTTAGAGGCACTGAAATACTGCACAGAAGCTAACTCCGTGTTAATGGACCCCCTCAGTTGGTGTCTATTCAGTGTTTATACCTCGGTTTGTTGGAGTTTTCTCGAGAATTGATGAAACAAACAAGCAGCAAATTATAATTATAATTATAATTTGAATTAACAGTTAGACTTTATTCAAATTTCTGATGAAATTATTGGAAAAAATATTTTTGGGAAATGCGTAAAGCTCACGCTGCATCATTGCTGATGTTACGTCATGGAAGCAGGACATTCAAGTCGCACCACACAACAGCCGTGATTAAATACAAACTGTCGCCGAAACACAAAATTTACTGGATCAATCACGATTTATTCAATATTTTGATTTATTTATTTAATTATATCACAGTCACCCAACGGCATGTTATGCAATAGGCATTGAACCATCAAACAGTTGGAAGTGTGCATTCAAAAGTTTAGAGGTCAGATAAAGGTCACCCGTGAAGGTCATAGCGCATTTTAGCTGCATTCTGACAATTGCATTCCAAGAACTAATAGCATCATGTGACTGACATAAGCAACAGATGCAGAAGGTACAGCAGATAAGTGGTCGTGCCAGCAGAGTTTCTCACTGTGTAATGCAGTAACACAACTAATCGAATCAAAGGCAGCGCCACCTGGTGGCACAAAATACCCTTTTTCTGAGTTTTACACGATGTTGGATAACGTTACATTCGCAGTAGCAGTTGCAGCACTACAGCTACTACAGACTGTGTTACCAACAACAGCAACAACAACAACAACAACAACAACAACAACAACATGGCAGTGTGTTATTCATGCATTTTTTTCTTCAGATATTTTGTGAGCTGTTTGGAAGGAAAAAAAAGAGGAAAGATGAAACAGGTCCAGGCCGGGCTAAGAGGAGTCCAGGCCCTGATCGCAGCCCGGGAGAGGTGTCGGGTTTAACCATGACATTTCACAGCAAATTGCAGACAGCACCCGAGGGTGCGGCTGTGACTGGATCTCCTTCCAGCTCTGCAGTGGGAGCGGGAGCTGGAGCCCCGCTGAGTTAAAAAGGTTAAAGAGAAGAAGAGCCTCGGGGGGGGCGGAGTCTATGCAGATTAGTGATGGACTCACTCACTGATGCAGGAGTTCAGGCTACAAACATGTGTTGTCTCGATACACACATTTAGAGCTGCGTGCGGAGAAAAAACATTCATCTCCCCTCGGCGTCTGTCTTCCCGCGGCCGTGTTTATCTCCGTGCGAGGCAAACACACAATTCAGCTGTCGACAAGCAGACGCAACACAACACAGCACAACACTACACAACACTACTTCAAATGCATCTGAGTTGTTGCTCACTTGCCATCAGTGTTTCCAAAGAAACAATTTTACATGTTGATAACATTTGTGCTTTTTTGTTGTTGCCATTTTTGTTCGTCACTGCCCGCTGGGGCCGATTGTTAGCGACTGGCAGAAACAAGCCCGGAGAGAACATTTCATATCGACGTTGTTCTTCCTTTGGCCAGCGTGCTCCAATAGGTTTTTCAATAGTTTGAGAAACGGAACAAAAATATTTAGAAAAGAAATACAAACTTTTCATACAGTGTCTTTCGAAAGGTTTTCTGGCTGTTTTTAAAAAGAGAAACAACAAGTGTAATGTATAAAATGTATGATATTGTCGAAAATGCATTTTCTCTTGTAAATTTTTAATTTTGAAGTTACGCTTTCAGTTTTACTGATGTGTTGTTGGTTGCCCAAATAGATGACAGACAGTGTTGGGTTCAGGCAACAAGCAGGAGGAAGTTTAGAGGAACACTCAAGTCCAGAAGATTTATACATACACACACACACACACACACACATATATTGGTACTTTTTTTTAATCTTTTGCCTCCCTGAAATGGCAGCTTTCTAAATCTGAGGAATGTTTTGCTCTCTGATGGTTTTTCGTGGCTGCTTATCGAACTTGTTGGCCGTGGCCGTCAAGTCCTTTGTGTGTTTTCTTACTTTCTGACTCATCCTTGTGCACAGCTGACTTAACAGCCTCGGGATTGAAAGGACACAAAGACACGTCTTGTCAAGAGATTATTTTCTCTTTACATTATAAATATATATATATATATATATATATATATATATATATATATTTTTTTTTATTGGTTAAAAAAACGCACCACAGCATCCTTCAGCCGTTGTGTTTTTTCACTCTTTCTTTGTGCTCAGCACAGAAGGACACGAAATAAAACCGAACACACACACAGAGGCAGTTAAATTTCAATAATTTGTGCACGTTATTGTGTGCAAGGCAGGAGGCCACTGTTTTTTTTCCCCTTGTGACCTCACGAGCTAACCCCCTCCAACCTCCCGTGTGGGAAGTTAACCTTTGTTGGTGGCTGTGTGATGTTTCGTGTCGTGCAGAATGAAGGCCGTTCAACACGCATGTGCGCGGCGCTGGTGCACGGTG
Source organism: Thamnaconus septentrionalis (assembly GCA_009823395.1). Taxonomy (NCBI): domain Eukaryota; kingdom Metazoa; phylum Chordata; class Actinopteri; order Tetraodontiformes; family Monacanthidae; genus Thamnaconus; species Thamnaconus septentrionalis. The sequence continues at coordinate 19,585,426 of CM020509.1, read as the reverse complement.
GCCGAGGGTGTCCCCGGCGTCCCGCCTCTAATTACGGAGCCTCAGACGGCGCCGCGAGGGCAACAGGTGTCTGCGAGAGGCGGCTCTGAATCAAAGCCGCTGGAAAATAATTACACAAGCCCGAGTCTCGACTCTCCCTGATCCCTGACTGGCGCACTCAGACACACTCCGAGTGGAGAACACACAGCACAATACAACACAGCAGAGCACAGCAGAGAGCAGAGCCAGCACCGCTTCTAGTCTGACGAGGTATAGAGGTGAGACGGGTGCAGCGGGAGGATGGCAGCGCAGACAGACAGACAGACAGACAGACAGACAGAGAGAGAGAGCGAGAGACAGACAGACAGACTGACAGACAGACAGACAGACAGGAAACACACAAACAAACTGTGACGCATAAACACACACGCAGTCATTAAGGCAGACAGACAGACCGACAGACACATATACACAGATAGACAGACATACAGAGACAGACAGACAGATATACAGCGACAGACAGACAGATATACAGAGACAGACAGACAGATATACAGCAACAGACAGGCAGACATACAGAGACAGACAGACAGATATACAGCAACAGACAGACAGACATACAGAGACAGACAGACAGACAGATATACAGAGACAGATAGACAGACACAGAGACAGACAGACAGACCGACAGGCAGATATACATTAACAGACATAAACAGACAGACAGACAGATGCAGAGACAGACTGACATTAGACAGATATACAGCGACAGACAGACAGACAGACAGAAAGACAGACACAGAGACAGACAGACCGACAGACAGATAATCAACAAACTTATAAACAGACAGACAGACACAGAGACAGAGAGACACATGTACACACACAGACAGACAGACAGACAGACAGACAGACAGACAGACAGACAGAGAGAGAGACAGACAGACAGACAGACAGACAGACAGACAGACAGACAGACAGACAGGGTGTCTTGTGTTTGAACGCATATGTCTGCGAGACTACAGGGGCACAGACGTCGATGCCACTCAGTTGAATATTTTATCTGCGCATCATTAACACGGCAGCCAGGAAGCCGAGAGCAAAGTTAGAAAAAAAAAAAAGGAAAATGTGAAAAAGAAAGAGAAGAAAAGGGAGAGAAAGAAGAAAAAGGACAGACGCACGCGCCGCCAGTGCTCTGGCGTTTTCATGGCCTCGTTTCAAAAAAGGCCCTTTGAAGTCCCTTAACTAACTACAGCCAGGCCACATTTATCTAAACCCACCGAGCAACGATAACACTCATCTCATCATCAAACACACACACACACACAGGCACACACACACACAGACACACACACGCGCACACACACACACAGACACACAGAACAGGGTTTGATTCCGCTCTGCTGGACTCGCCCTGCTGTGACGGCGCTAACCTTGACTGGCTCTGATTACATTTTGGCATCACACACACACACACACACACACACACACACACACACACACACACACACACACGCGCGCCTCCAACTGAGACTTGGAAATAGCCGGCAAATTTTTTTGCAGGGGCAGATTTTGTAAAATGCCTGTGATGTTTTTCTTTCTGATTACATCAGCAGGACGAGAGTTGAGATTCAGGCAGCAGCAGCAGCAGCAGCAGCACCGATGCTAGGGAAGTAAACCTCATCAACTCTATCAAAGGTGGTACTAAAGGGAGGCAGGTGTAAATCCGACACCAGTTTATTGTCATTACAGTAGAAATTTTATGTTTTTTCCAACCCCTCCCCTTTTTTTTTTCTTTTTTTTTAGCTTTAGCTGCTTTAGCTACGTGATTTCGCAGCGTGTTGTCGACGTGTTGATGCAGCAAAGAGGAGTTAAAAAAAAAATATTGAAAAAAATATTGAAAAAAAAAATTCCCAGCTGGCCGTGAAGTGAGTCGGAGCCTGACGAGTGTAACAGGTTTGAGGATTCGGGCGCCGCTGCTCCTCCCCTCAGGGCTGCGGCGCCGCTGGCGAGATGCTCCGCGGCCGACGTGATGAATATGGAAATGAAGACGCTTCTGCTTTTACACGATCGTGCTTTCCGACGGTGACTTTGACTGCCGTCCTTGCCCGAGCTCGAAAAGTTTTTCTTTGTCTGAGCCTCTCCTCCGTTTTTTCCGCCGTGAAAATTAAAATTTTCCCTCGTCTGGTGAAGGAGAAAATTCAATTGGGGCCGACAGTGATGAGCTGCTGCTCTGAAGGCCCGACCCTGAGCACCGCTGCTGCTGTGGCAGCTGTCCATAAAAAAAATACTCGTATATATATATTTAATTTTCATATACTTGCTAAGACTCACAATTAAACACTTTGCCATGATGTCGCCAGCGCCTCCTCTTCCATCTGCTGCGAAAGAGATTAGCTCAGATGCTGCAGCAGCAGTGGCCGTTTTATCACAACTGAATGTCTTTTTCCATTAGAAGAAGAATTTAAAAACCAAAGACTAGGCTTTTCCTTTTCAGAAAAAAAAATTGGGTATCCTCTCAATAACCGATCATCGCCGCTTTCCTTTTTTCTGGGATCATTTCCCCTAAAAACCCTTGGAGACGGTCGTGACGTCCTGAAAAATCTCCGGTAGATCAGCAGTTTGTCAAACACTCAGACCTGCAGTCTGCCGTCTGGCACCAACAGCCACGCTCACCATCATCATCATCATCATCATCATCATCATCATCATCATCATCCATAATTATTGACTATGGCAGATAATAAAGTGGCCAGCGAGTGTAAATCCTTGTGTGAGCACAGCTGAGAGCTTGAAACTTGTTTTTCACTTGCTCCTCCATCCATCCAATCATTCATCCATCAGTCTGTCTGTTCGTCCTCCGTCCATTATTCCATCCATCCCTCCGTCCATCGGTTGTCCGTCCACCCATCCATCTCTCCATCCGTCTCCATGCTCCGACTGTCTCCGTCGCTGAAGAAGAGGTTGCAGATTCTAATTGCTTTTTTTTTTTGTGAACTTGCAGACATATTTTCTGACAGAAATGAGTGTTTTTTTCCCCCATCAATCCTTTCTTACAATAAATATGCGACTTAGCAGCAAATTCAATTTCAGTTGAATGTTTGACTGAAGGTCAAACCTGCACATTTCCGCAGCTTGGTGATATGATTGGATGGCGTGACCTCTTGGCCAAGAAGCTTGTGCCTGTGTGTATGTGTGTGTGTGTGTGTGTGTGTGTTTGGTCGCGTCCGCCGTTAATATGTGTGTATTTCTGGCTGGATTAGCATTGGTTTTGTGTTGGTGTATCAAGAGAGCACGTCCCATGTTGCTAGCGGCTCATCGAACAACGCTGCTAATGTTTGCTTTGACCTGCCAAAGACAGATTTTCTATTTTGTGCTCCACGTACCTGGAACAAGTTGGAACACACGGCGTTGATGCAGCGCAACAATTAGCACATCTGATGATGAAAATAATCAAACGTGGTGCTTTTTAATCCATTTATTTCAGCTGTTTTTGTTGTTTTTGGGGGTTTTCTTTTCACTTGTTCAAAGCATCTGCTCCAAGTGTTGTTTTTTTTTTGTTTTTTTTTTTAGCTCACTCACTCACTCACTAGCTCGCTACGGTCGAGTCATTCAGCTGGAGCAGCTCGGCTCTGCTTTCAGAGATCAGGGATCACTGGAGGCTCCCTGATCTGACCGCCAGCCAGAGCACACCCCTCCCTCACACCCCCTCCCGGGGGGTCCGACTCCGCCTGCCAGGCTCAGCACAGACTGTGTGACAGACTATCTGCTGTCTGTGGCAGCCCACAGTGGACCGGAGCAGGACAAGGAGGAACACAACCCAAAGGGAGGCTGTGCAAGTGTGTGTGTGTGTGTGTGTGTGTGTGTTTGCATATAGTCCAGTCCAGCCACTTAATACGGGCAGGACTGTGATGGGATCCCCCAGTGAGACCTTATCTCGGAGGCCCAGAGACTGTCAGAGGCTCCTGTCACGTCTCCACCATGTGATCACGTAATGAGAGCGGAGGGGACGTCTTTCATCTCCGTCTCAGGTGGAAACACACTGCTGCTGCTGCTGCTGCTGCTGCTGCTGCTTTCTTGGCATTTACAGCATTTACATAGATCTTTTATTTCCATGTATTTAAAAAAGAAAAGATTGTAAGGGGGAAAAGCAGGTTTTTCATTTTTCCTTTTCTCGTGATTGTCCAGAGACCATTAATGGAATCAGATTGGAACCATTTCTTTCTTTATTTTAAAGGTCCAGTGTGTCATTTTTTTTTGTTTAACGCAACGTGCCTGACAGCGTGTTTCGTATTTAGTTCACTGTCCGGAGGGCCTACTACTAACTAGGAGCAAGACCCTTATTGCTCTGTGTTTCTTCTCATTGAGAACCGTTCTAAGTGTGGGAAAACCAAATGACTTTTATTGCACTGCGAGGATACACTTTTATGAATGTATTTATGGGCAGTAGGTTGAGAGCTTTAACCGATATAAAAATGATAAATCAAGCTAATTATTACACACAGGACCTTTAAACTGGAGCTCTTTGAGAAAGTCAAGTTGTGTGTAGCTGCAGCTTCAATTCGGCGCCCATGTTAATCAATGTGGTGGCTCACTTAGTGAGCAATGGATGGATAAAATACATTTGAATTTGCAGGTTTTGAAGTAGAGCTGATGGTAGTGCAGCACTGTGTCTCTGCACCCTGTTCAGTTTCCTCAACACTGTGAAGTCCGAAGATGAAGAAACGAGTGTGGAAAACAAACTCCGCCTCCGAAAAGCAGTCTTTTTGATTGTATCTGCGGGAGCTATAGGTTATTTGAAAATAGCAGCACCGCTAGCCATCAGTCTAGACTTTATTTAGAGTCAAAGAGAGAGACGGGCCTGCAGGTCCGACGCTCTGATCTGACTCACAGGGAACGAAAGCCTGTGATCTGATGCAGCCACAGGCCACTTCTGCCTTTATCCTCTGATCCGCCGCCAGAATAAAACCACCTTCTTTAATTTAAACAACAGCGGCAACGTGACAGAATAAGAAACCGAACCGCGATAAGGCTTTGGTCTTTATTAATATTTTGGAAAGAATGCAACGTGAGAGGAGAGTGAAAAGGAAGCGTTTTGTGGGTCGGTGATCCGCTGTGAGACAGAGACGGAGCGAAGTATTGTGATGTATTGCATTGAGAATCGCTCCAGTGTCCACGTTGCTCCTTTCTGCACGTGCTCAGTTCCATCCAAGTCATAACTGTGTGTTTCAGCAGGATGATGCTCCTTGCCAAACATCCAGAGTAGGTACAACTATTTGGTTTGGTTCTTTTTTTTTCTTCTTTTCAACAATAAACAAAGAAGAAGCAGCCTATTGAATTCCAAAAATGTTTTTTTCTTTCACAAATAGTTCATGAAAACACTTGATTTTGTGTACAATCGTCAGGCAGTCCAAACATCTATTTTCTCCCATTGATATAAAAAATGAAAAATATAATACAGTTTTATTCTTTCTCTAAACCTCAACTGGATTTTTGTGATTTGAGTGATTTGATGCTCGCACAAATGTTACGTCAAATTCCCCAGCACATGAAAACTGACATTTTCCCCGGCATTTTTCCTGCTTGATGAGGTTGAAATGTTTGACTTTGAAGACGAGTTGAGAAGCGACACCTGCCAAAAGGTAGAAGGAAAGATGCAGATTAGCGCACATTGTTACAGCTGCTCCTTTTGACAGAACATTTTCCCCCTCATTTAATTTTTCCCACCAGCTGATGGCTGCACCTCGCACACTCTGCGTGCCATTTTCCTAGCTGCAGGTGTTGGGCAGCGTCTCGGCTCACTGGGGTCGACTGATGATCGCACTCAGTCGACGGGCGGCGCAACCCATCTGTCAAAAACAACGGCTAGAGGACGTTTGGCGCACACTGAACTGTCAGTTTGAAACAAACATCTGAAAATGTTTGGGCAGCAAGTGAGCGACACCATGAAGTGCCTTTTTATATTTATTGATATTTCACCATCTGTGGTCACACTACACAATTTAAGCCATAAAAAATAAAAAAAACAACAAAAAAAAGGCGAACCAATCTTTTGTGAACAACTCCAGCTGCTACTGGCAATAATAAAACAACACATCCTACACAATCACTTTCAAATTCATCTCATTGTTGCGACAGGCTGGACACATGAAAGCGATGCGGCTTCCTGCCTGTGTGTTAATGATGAATGTGTTGGTTGTGTTGAGCTCAGCATCTTTCTTGGCGCCGCTGCTGCACTTTCCTTTCATCTTCCCTTCACAAAGTCAATAACTAACACACACACACACACACTTTCACACTTATGCATACACAGTCATGCTGGCTGGTGGTGGCTCGTTTGTTAGCTGAAGTTTATTTCTCACTGATTTCATTTGATCTAAAAGTTAACATGTGTTCACAGTGTAATTCTTTGGTCAGGATCCTGAGAGCTGGATTGCTTTTTCAGAGGTTCTTCAAGTAAAGATAATCTTGATTGGCTAAACCGTTTCCATGTCTGGAGTCTGAAGCTAGGTGGGCGCTTTAGCATCATATTTAGCGTCTTTAAATCTTTTGTTTTCTAAAAATCAAGCGAGTTTATTCCCGAAATCTATCACTTCCAGCTGTGCAGCTGTTAGCTGATGCTACCCAGCACAGCTCAGTCACTAGCGCATGCAGTGTGAGTGAAGCTGAAGAAGAAGACCTTTATTGATCCCACAGTGGGGAAATTTGCAAAAAAAAGCTTCGCCCGAACAGGGACTTGAACCCTGGACCCTCAGATTAAAAGTCTGATGCTCTACCGACTGAGCTATCCGGGCTCTGGTAGGTTGTTTTACATATATCTGCTGTCAGGCGGCGACTGCTAGCTCTGCTAGCCACACCGGGTTAGCCATCAGCTGCTCAACGTCCACCTCGCCTCTCATCTCACTCACATTCAAAGCAGACCAGTCAGATTTTTTTATTTTTTTTGGCTTCCAGCTCCAGGCGTTGTAATAGCGTGAAGGGCATCATTAGGCACACAGTTTAACTAAAGCCCTGCTGAGACCAGTCAAGAGTAGAACAAAAACCTGGAAAACATTTAAACTCACTGTGAAAAAACTTCCATGGTTTGGTAGATAAAGTCCTTCCAGCACTACGATATTTGGTTGGGTTCCAGGAAGTAGTCTGGGGTCTCAGTTACATGTGACTCGCATCAAATTAGCCTCTTTAGCACTAGCTCGCCAACCCAACCGCTTGGTCGACGGGAAGTAGTTCTTATATTTGAAGTGTAAATAGGTTGACAGTAACTTATCGAAAGTAAGTTCAAGTCTGATTGAAATGTCCCCTTAAGCATTTGCGGTGTTTGGTGTAAAGATGCGCTGCGTTGTGTTCAGTGTTTGCTGTAATGCAAAAGTTCTCACCAGTTTGCCGCGAATCAGAAACATCAAGTGACGGGATGGTCTTTCTTCACTGTGTTTGTTTCTTTAGCAGCAACTCACACACACACGCGCACGCACACACACACACACACACACACACACACACACACGCAAACAACTAAGGCTTGTCACATGTTTTCTTTCTTAGCGTGTTTATCACCCATGGGTCTTAGAAGATTGGCATAAACCGTCTGAACAAAACTTGCTTCACCCAGGGTGAAGAAAAGAAAAGAAAAGAAAAGATGGTTACGATTGAATGTGTTTTTTCTTTTGTGCGACATTGTTCACATTCCCATTTCATGCTCGCTGCACAAACCTAACCACAAAAGCACTGTTAGCGTGTGCGTAGCCGTGGTACTGCATCATGTTGGGTGCAGGTTCTTCTTTTGATTGAAAGCAGCCTGGACGGATGTTTCCTCCGCAGCGACCCAATCCATTTCCATTCACAGCCGCACGTCTGTCCTTCACTTCTTTGTCCGCCTCGCTTTGATTTTGCAGCTTATTTTGTTTCTGCCTCGACTTGTGTATCACTGGCTCCTCAGCTCGCCTCGCCTCACATGCATATTTCAGCAGAAGGACCCTGGAACGGAATACGTTGGATACGTTTCTCTCATAGTATTTGCGGAATTTTTCCACAATCGTTGTTGTTTTTTTTTCAGCTCGTCCCTACAACTGTGTTTCCGACGCTTGGAGGTCTAACACTGCTGATTGTGTTGATCAAATACAGTTCTCAGCTAAACAAATTGGGCGAGCATACATAATTACACTTACGTATATTTTCTGTATCAGAGCTTCAGCTTTCTGTTCAGCGTCACCATCTGATCTTTCTTTATCTTTGTACTTTGTTGCTTGGTGTTGCTGAAAATCTAATGTAATTAGACTTAAAAGTGCACTGGCACAGCGGCGGGATTATTTCCTGATGTGGTTGGATTTATTATTTATTTCCATGTGTTTGAAGGACGACAGAAATTATTTCAAAGAGGAGAAAAAAAACACATACAGGAGATGGTTATTTGACAAACTCTCTGTATTTAAAGTGAATGACTCAGACTGTTTGCCGCCCGTGGAGCCACTTAGCAACTGCGCCACCTTTGTTATTGCTGTGAGGCTAATAGTATTGTGCATTAGCATCTCTGTGTCACTGCCATTCACTCTGGCCAACGACGGCAGAGAGTTAAAGCATCTGGAACCGTCTTGTTAACGAAGAAAAGACTTTTGTTCTCCTTTCAATGTGAAAACATCACCCGGCTCTGATAAAACTGGCTGCTAGCCCTGCATCAGTGCTAATCTCTCCGCCCCTTTGTCTTCTTTTGTGGTTTCAAAGTGCAGCAGTCTCTCTCTGCTTGTGGCACAACTAAAAGGACACTGATTAGTTGGGCTGCTGTAACTGAGATGGATGAGCGAGATTTCAGTGGGGAGATCTCAGGGATCCAGAAAACTCAAGATTATAGATTACATCAGATTATATTGTGTTTGTATTACAGATACAAGTAAATATTCAGATTAGGCAGTTAGAGTGCATCATTTTTATACCTTTTTTATTTTTCAAGTGTATAATGTACAGTGAATTGGCTGCGTTTTCTGGTATTTTATTTACAATAACTTGGACTTTTTTTTGTATCAGTAGGTTTCTATCAGCAAAGGTCTTTTTCATAGACTTCATTGACCATAAAGTCCATGAAAGACGTTTCTCGCCATAAGCCCTACTTAAAATCATCTTATCAACCACTTACATTTCATAAAGGTGCAATGAAACACATATTTATACAGTATGTCAATATGCGGATAACTTGTTTTTCCTCTTACCCTGTAAATATTTTATTTTATTTCTTTATTTCCTTTAAATTAAAAATAATTTTCCTTCATTTGCACCGTATCGTTGCTGCAATTATGCCAATTTCCCAAATATAGGATGAATAAAGGCATTCTATTCTATTCTATTCTGTTCTGAGCGGCTGTGCATTCATGGATTTGTTTTCCGAGTTAATTCCTTGAAAGCTCTGCGTCGTTCCTCCTGAAAAACGGAGGAACAAAATAACATTTTGAACGCACGACCTCTCCGGGCTTCTGTACCTCTCTAGCACTTGTCTCCAAAGTGCTTGATCGCAATAATGCTGTTCTGTGGATTGACCACTTGCTCATAGGTGAGGGAGCGGGAGAGGGGATAGGGGTCACCTGGGGTCAATTCCAGACCTCTAATGGCTGCGCTGTGCAGGTGTGAGCGTCGGGCAGCTCGTTCCAAAAGTCCCTCAGCTTCTGTTCGCAGCAGCATCGCAGCAGCGTGGCAACTTTAAAAAAAAAAAAAAAAAAAAAAAAGAGAGAGAGAAAAGAAATTGTCTCGCACAAATCAGCATTCTGTGTAATATCGCAGCACGGTCAGGTCATTCTGGGAAAATGATGCTTCGAGCTGATGCTTGAAGGAGCCGTCGGCCGCTCCGGCTGCGCGGTAAAACGGCCGACTGATGTCAACGGGATGACACTAAACGCATTGATTCTGGCTTGAATCCCTGCTGAAAAAGCCATCAAGCTGCGTGGAGTCAGAAATATATCACAGAAGAGACACCCAGAGCTGATCTGATAGAAGAATGCCACAAAAAAAAAAAAAAGAGTTTTTTGATGATGTAATAGGGCAGCGTTTCAGGTCGACGTCTTGCAGAAGTACAAATTTCACCTTTGACTGAAACTTGAAAATGATTTAAATCAGCAATTTCACTTCAGTTGTGCGTCAGATAGATGGCGGGTGTAATAGATTTAATTGTTGGAGTGCAGCCGACGTCTCACCAGTTTAAAAATAAATGTCGCCACTGAGGAGGACGAAGACTTGAACTGAATATTAATTCGCCAGCTTTGATTCACTGCGGCTTTGTTGGCAAAACAAAGACGGTGTTTATGTCCTCCCACTGGTTCCTGGACTTGAACTTTCCGTGTTTCTCTTTGGCGAAATTCCGTCCTGCATATCTCGTCATTTTTCTCAAAATTGCAATTCCAATGAATCAAATCGTTGAATTCACAGCTGGTTGCTCATCACTGAATGGAAGAGAACGCTTTTATTAATCCTAAACTGCATAATTACAGCAACGGTACAGTGAAAAGAGAAGTAAAGTTATAGTCATTAAAAAGAAATAATGAAATAAAAAACAAAAATAAGATGTTTGTCGAGTAAGAAAGGGGAAAACATGTGAGGTTAAGGTTCCACTTCCTTGTGTTTGGGTTGTCGTTGTGCTGGTGGCTTCCTGTGGTCAGTGCTTCAACTTCTTTTTTTGGTTTTGTCAAACAGAGCTGCACAAACTCGGGCCTCGTTTGAAATACTGCAACAAAGTAAAACCGCACTTTTCAACGTCCCAAACCTTTTTTTCTTGACAGCCGTCAATCGTAAAGCCCAGGTGGCGTCAGCTGACGTGACTCTGCCACACGGAGCGAGCGCACTGGCGTTTAGTTGACTTGCTGTGAGTCTGAGCTGCAGCCGAAGCGGCACACTTCTCGCCCTGTCTACACTTTAAAACTACCCTCGACTTCAGTTTCAACCATAATGATTTTTTGAAGTTTTCGCCTCATCAAAGTGTTTTTTTTTTTTTTTTTCTTCTTTGCGGCCGAAGTTTGGAGCGTTGATTGGTTAATTTTTAATGAAAGAAGAGTCGGGCGCGACGTGAAACTCTACAAACTGAATGCGCGATCAGGTTAAAGACGGGACTTAATTCTCTTCTCTTTAGTCCACCCTTGATCAGCCCTGTTTGTCATCTCCAGATTCTCTTTAATTGGCCTCCTCTGACTCCGCCTCCTCACCTCTCTCATCCCCTCTCGCACCTTTTTACATCTGCTGCCACGTCTTCCTCTTCCCTCTCTCCCTCCCTTCCTCTTTTCATCTGCCCCCCCCCCCCCTAGCGTTTTTAATGTCAGACACATTAAAGGGCTTTCCTGGAATGATAAATGTTTTATTAGCGCCTCACTTCCTCTCTGTTTGAAGGGTAAATACAAAGAGGACCTCAAGGAAAAGTAGCTATCTCCGCCCCCCCTCCACCTCCCCACATCCCCCAAACCCCTCGCCCCCCCGACTTCATTTCCATATCTGTCAGGCTGCTCGCCCCGGCCGCTTTGACCTCCCTCCCTCCCCTCCTCCCCCCTCCCCTTTTTTCACCCATGTCTGTCCTTCATCCTCACCAAACTGGAAACCAGCAGCTCTGCTTCTCTTTCATAAAAAAAAAAAAAAAAAAAAAAATCCCTTTAGAAAAAGAACAACATCGAAAGGAAAATCCCTGCTGGTCTTTTGTCTCCTCCGTCGCCTCGTCTGGAAGGTGGACGGTCGCCTCTGATCGCATATTTGAGGGTTTTTCGGGGACATTTTGTGAGTCGCTGGGAGTTGCTGCGTGGACTTTCAAACTCTTTTTGCTGAATCTGACACCGAGCCCCGGGGCTGCTGGATGATTGTGTTTCCTGTGCCGTAATAGCCGTCCGTCCTCTGGGACCCGCCGGTGTTGCCGCCGCTGCTCCGGCTCCCCCCTCGGCGGCGCCGCTGATTGCTCCTCCTCCTCCTCCCTCTTCCCATAAAATGGGTCATGTTATGTGCGTTGCAGCGCGATGCCGACTCCTTCCCTACCTGCGCCGCCGTGGACGCGAGGCCTGATGGAAATTCTAATAGTGCCGTTGATCCCGTGACTCACCCGGCGGCAGTAGCAATAGCAGCAGCAGCAGCAGCAGCAGCAGGTGAACACAGATTTGCTGCTTAATTAAAAGTATATTTTGAGATTCATGGCTGAATTCCCGGCTGCCGACAGAGGCGTTTTACTATTTAATGCCTCTAAATGGTAGATGCAGCCAAAGCTGTGAGTAGGGACCTTGTTAAACATGTCGGGGACATTGTTGCTGTGGGCACTCAAGCATTTGACTGAACGTCTCTCTCCCTGGAAATTGATTTGAATTTTTTTTTTTTTTCCCACTTCAACGTTCAGAAGTGTTACATCTTTTACAGATCTCCCAACCTGGTGCGCGTCCCCCCAAAATTGGGAAGTTTCCAAAATCTGTCGGACTCGCATATCTCGCGTATCCATCTGCAGAAGAGCCTGCAGAAAGTGTCGCATGCACTGTCGCATTTCACATGCAGTACGGTGACAATGACAGACACAGAGAGTGAATAACAAACAGCATTAGTGGTTGTGTGTGTGTGTGTGTGTGTGTGTGTGTGTGTATCAACTGTAAATATAGCAGTTTAGCAGTTTAAAAATGTTATAATTAATATATAATAATGAATACTACAATTATCAGAGAAAACATTAATAGTATTAATAGAAATAAAGAAAATTTTAAAAAGAAGGGGGACAATAAAAAAGAAGAAATAAAAGGTTTGATTACAGAAGAGGAAAAAAGTGTAATGTCATTACACTGTCACTATTATAAAATAACAGTGACACGATAGTCATCCCACACACACACACACACACACACACACACACACACACACACACGTGCACACCTCCAGCAGCTTCCCTGGGTTCCACCCCGAGGTGTTCCCAGTCCCCCCAGTGTGTCCTGGGTCTGGCCCCCAGGCCTCCTCCCTCT